>JAWNNQ010001360.1:0-350000 GCA_035044765.1 Leucophenga montana | reverse complement strand
GAATAAATTTCTGGGGCGTTGCACATTCATCAAGGACAGACTCCGACTTAGAGAGATAGAGCACAGATACTTGTGGGTGTGAGTGTGGATGTGTGAGATTGGGGCACAAAAACATTTGTGGTTGAGCGTAGTTATCGTCATCAGTAAAAGGCAAATATACAACCAAGACATGACAATATTTATGACAAATACTTGGGGTATTTAAATCATAGCACACAAAATCATAAATATGCAGTATACATATGTATGTAAATTGTATATATTTATCTATCTATAGGTGTTCGTTTGTATATATACAAATACATAAAGTATTGTAGTTGGAGGCGTTATGTGCATTTTCGTACTTAGGCGTTATGTTCCTTAATAGTTTAGTGTAGTATGCCAAGAATTTATCGCCAAACTTAACGTAACTCTTGGGATTTTGTAATATACGTATGATGACGATGACGTTGACGACAACGACAACGACAACAACGACGACGACGTTGCCTTGTAAGTTGTCATCTTCATTTTACTCGTAGTTGAACCAATCAACTAAGTATTTTAATGCTCATTTAGAATATTTGAAATTTTGAAATTTTCAGCTTTAGAGCCGCAAACCACTTAAACAAGTAAGAAATTAGTTTATCAACACAAAATCATAGTCAAGTATCTTGAATACTTAAGGTGTGAATTTGCAATTAAGCAGCTTAACATGTAATATATGTATGTAAATGTGTGTACTTGTATGTCGGAATTTGTTTTCACTCGAGGCTAAAATACTTCTTTGATTACAATGCTCTACAGAATTTAATTTTTAAGTAGCAAATTAGTCTAACATTGTAATATTATGGCTTACTGTGAAACTGTAGAAGATTTAATGTACTTATTTATATACGAATATATATAAAAGCTAATAAAGCGAAATTCATTTAAGATTTTCTTTGTAAAACATATCAAATGCAAATCCATTTTTCGTGATAAATGTGTCGAAATTTTAACTTTAATTTACAAAATTTATGATATCAATATTGTAACGAAAGACATGTAATTTTGATGAAAAACATCTTTATTGCATCTCCAGATTTATGCCAGTGTTTTGGTTTTCGAATCCGTAAAAATTATTCTGACTCGGTATCGTTGTGTGGCACTATGAAGTTCATATACTCAAGATATAACTAAGAAATTTTTCTGAAAGCGAAATACGGAGCACTTTAACCAATAAACCGAACCGATACAGGGGGGATAGAGTATTTTCATAGTCAGTTGAGATCAGCTGAGCTATGTCAAAACTAGTTGTGAATTAAAAGCGCACGGCTGTGTACATAATTCACAGCTAGTTTAATTATTTTCTCTCTTAGCCATCGTTCTTGCTGGGGTACGATTTGATAACCCTTTTCTATGTGTAATACCCAAGGCTCTCATAAATTATTTATGTTATAACATGGTTTACTGGCGAAGGTATGAGAGAAAACGTTTTCGATTAAATATCTACAAATTTCAATTACAAAATTTAGTTTTATGGATGAGTTCTATAGATTTAGATGCGAAAGTGGTTTCTATACCACCCCTGTTTGTTGATATTGCTGCTAATAATACCAATATGTAACTATGTATGTATTTTCCACTGCATACAATGCTAATAACATTCATTGCATATTCTCGATGCAGTTAATATGTTTCACATCAAAGCTTCGTGAGTGTTCACCACTCATATCTATTTCCATTTGTATTGTTGGAAATGCTTGTGTAACTGAGCATTCGTTCTCTTGCGATATAGTGTTGGACTTTGAAGAAGATACTTTAGATTCCGTAAAGAAACGAATTCGATCAACAAATTTATATTTTGCAGGCAAAATATGAGTTGCAGGAAAGCATTCGTCACTTGGTTATTACCTCTTTAAGAAATTTTATATCTGATAAGAAATTAGGTGCACAGAAATAATGAAATGGAGTCATTGGAGTCTTTACAATTAACCTCTTCTACCAATAATAATATATATTATATAAGAATAATATATTTCAAATCTAACTTTAAGGCGGTCATTAATAGGTGCCCAGAGATTTATATATGAGTTTATTGTATTATTAACTAAAACTGAACGAGTCTTAAATTTCATTAAGAATTGTAAACAGTACGAGAATGTTAACATTGGAATAGAACAGCTGTCAATAATTCTATAAACTACAAATATTGCAACCACAAAACTTCTACAAAGGAAAAGCTGTGCGCCTAATAAATGGGATACATTTGTTGCATGAGATTTTTGAATTTTATAGGGTCTTCCAAATAGAATTGAATTGTTTAGTGGTAGAAACCTCAAGCATTTGCAAACTCTACTTTGTGGGTCGTATAAAATATCCCAAATTACCAGAAATTCTTGTTAAGATACCTGTTTAAATTTGATTGTATATAGACATTGACTGTTTGGGATGGATGGAATAATATGCGTTCACTTCACGGTTGATGATAAGACATATAAAACGGAAGAAACATATTTACAAGACAAACAAATTAAACAAAAACAAATTTATCGCATCTCAGTCAATGTTTTCGGCAACTGGATGATAATTATTACATATGTAAAGCACACCGGCAGAAATAAAACTGCTGGAAAGATTGGCGTTACCACGCCCACATGTAAGACAAAAATAAACAAAATTTTTAAGCACAAAATATTTATAGCATCATTACTACCGAACACAGTCGTAATGAAGTCTTTCTCCATTCTAAGCTTAACAGTAGCTAAGTTACGTATTACTCGCTTTAACTTAGAAATAACTTCTTAAATTTGATTTTTAGCTTGATGCATGCTTTTGGAACGACCCTATACAAATGTTGCGTTCAATGAGCTCATTCAAAGACTTCTTGCAACAAAACTGTTGCAATTTACCAGGCGCACAGCTTTCCCTTCGAAGAAGTTTTGTAGTTGCAACATTTGCAGTTTTTAGAATTATGGCATTGACAGGTGTTCCAATATATACAATATATATAGATGTTTACATTTTTAAATGAAATTTAAGATCATAAAGAATTCTCTAAGCAAAGACTTTGTACAAACATATCTAAACAGCTGTCTTAGAGTGGCTTTATTGGAATTTGTGATATTGTAATTTATAGTAGAATCAAAATAGAATTTGCCGCCGCTTAAGATTTCATCTATTAAAAATTCCTGTACACTTAACAGTTGAGCGCCTTTAGAGAGCAAAACTACAATGATATCCAACCATTAAATAAACGATCTGACTTACGAATTGTTATTCCAGTTTTACTTAATAATACAATAAATTCATTCATAAATTTTTGGGTTTCTATGAATGAAGTCGATAATATTCTAAAATTCTTTATCATAAACAACTAATCATACCAAATAGATATCCATTGAGTGATTGCATAGTATACCATTAATAAATATACGATCAATGAGTTTATGGCTTTGAATAGGCTTCTTTCATCAAAATGGTTTCAGTAATAGGCGAAAAGCTTTACCTTGTTGGAAGTAATTTTATAGTGTTCAGAGTTGTAATTGCGAGAATAGTTTATTTATGTAAGTTGAAATCAGATTATTCGAGTGGACGCAGACATAGAAGATGTTGAAAATTCTGTGCACCTATTACTTGACAGACTTCAAGGTTTAAAGACCCAAATGATTTTAAGTTTTGCATTATTGGCGTATAGAGAATATTTTCTAAAAAAATTATTGCATCGACTTCTGGGTCTCTATTAAAACTCCGATATGAAAGTTGAGTAAGTCATTGCATATTATTAGATTTTAGTTCGTGACATCGAAAAAATTCTGTACACTTGATAACTTTTAACCGCTTTAATAATTTTCTGTCTGTAAATATATTTACAAGAAGAGAAAACTTTAACCTACACCTCAATCATTCATATAAACAAGTTGACTTGCAAGCACTTTATTTTATTGCTAGATAGAATGGAAGTAATTTATCCATACAATTCTGGGCACCTGTTAACAATCGCCTTTGAGTTACACTACATTTACAATAAATAAACTATAATAAACAAAATTTATTATAGTAGAAGAGAGTAATTGTCTTGTAAACTCTTGCAAATGACGATGAAGGCATCTATAACAAGACAGTTTTTGCCAAGTAGAAGTGTTTCTACAATATTTCGGCGAATTCCAAAAGTGAGAATTAGAATATTAAAACCACAAATAAAATCTTTTGTAATCTTTGAACTACTCCAGCGCTTAAGTAATAGGCGAGTACATGTATAAGACTACTTCTTAGAAAGCCTAGAAGCAGCACAGCAAACGTTTTATAGATAAGTTCTTATTGTGTTTCATATTTCATTACAAATTGTAAACAGTTTTTTATATTATCTATATAGTATTAGAATAAACCTGTGAGCCTGTTTAATACGACAATCTTGTTGAATGGAACGCTAACGATGACTATATTTCAGTGATCGAAACAAAATGAACGGAATACTTCGATATTACTCTATAAGAACCATATTGATTGGATTAGTTAGTAGAATCTACCCGATCCGATCAAGTACTTGTCAAAAATAGATTACCAACATTTCTATAAACATTAGTTTTTGTCTTTTGGTTTTAGAATAGATATGTAATTTAATATTCGTAATGACTTACTCAATTCATACATCGAAGACATAATAGGGATCCATAAATCGGTGCAGGCAATCATTTGCAAAAAATTCTCTATAAAACAATTGTGGTTCTATTAAGGATTTGGACTTCAGAAGATGGTGAATTAATAGGTGTACAGAATTTTTCAATAGCTGAAATCTTAGCGTTTCGAAATTGTACTTTGTGGCTTCTATAAATTGTCACAAAATTCCAGAAATTCATGCTAATTCACTGCTATTTAGATTTGTTTATATGAAGGCTTTTTTTTCTTTTTGTTGATCTATTAAGGATCTTAAATTTCTCTACGATTTGTAAACAATTGGCCGATACCAATTTCTCTGTACCACAATCCAATAGGTGCACAGAAATGATAAACTGAAGTCACTGGTTGCTATTTTTCAAATCTTTTTTACAAGACAAATTCTCACTTCTACCGTAGTGAATTGTGTTCATTATTGTTTATTCTAAATGTATTGTAACTCTAAGGCGATCAATAATAGGTGCCCAGAAATGTATGGATAAATTACTTATAATCTATTTAGCAATAAAATCATGTGCTCGAAAGTCAAATTGTTTAAATGAATGATTCGGATTCTCTACTTGTGTTTAAATAGATTTACCGATTGAAATTAATTAAAGCGGTTAAAAGTTATCAGGTGTACAGAATTTTATGTAAGTGTTTGTAATGAGCTACGATTTCTACAACTAAAATCTAATAATATGCATTGACTCGCTCACTCAACTTTTATATCTGTGATTTAAAGAGTCGCAGAAATCGATGTTATAAGTTATTAGAAATTGTTCTCCATATTAGAGTAGTGCAAAATCTTAAAATCATTTGGGTATTTAAACCTTGAAGCCTGTCAACTAATAGGTGCACAGAAATTGTCAATATCTTCTATGTCTGCGTCTCCTCGAAATTTCACTCTGATTTCAACTTATATATATATATAAATACAGATGCAAGTATTGTAGTAAACAATTTTCGGAATTACAACTCTGTTCTCCTATTATTACTGAAACCATTTTAATGAATGAAGCCTATTCAAAGCCATAAACTCATTGATCGTATTATATTTGTTAATGGTATACTATGCAATCACTCAATGGATATCTATTTGGCATGATTAGTTGTTTATGATAAAGAATTTTAGAATATTATCGACTTCATTCATAGAAACCCAAAAATTTATGAATGAATTTATTGTATTATTAACTAACACTGGAATAACAATTCGTAAGTCAGATCGTTTACGATGGTTAAAAGAAATCATTGATTTGTAGTTTTGCTCTCTGGAGGTTTTGAAATCTAAAGGTGCTCAACTAATAGGTGTACAGGAATTTTTAATAGATTTTTGTACTGACTTACTCAATTCGTACTTTAAAGACGTAATAGGGATCCAGAAATTGTTGAAGACAGCTTTAAGACAATTGTGGTTCTATAATTGAAATCATTTTAGGATTTGGACTTCGGAAGATGGTGAAGTAATAGATGTACAGAATTTTTTAAAAGACGAAATCTTACGTTTGAAAATTCTATTTTGCGGCTTCTGTAAACTGTCACAAAACTCCAGACATTAGCGCTAAAACTGCTTTTTAGATTTGTTTATATGAAGGCTTTTATTTTGTTGATCTATTAAGGATCTCAAATTTCTCTACGATTTGTAAACAATTGGCTGATATCAATATAATCTTTTATACATATGAGTATTGTAGAATTGGAATGAACATTTCCTTGTACCACAATTCTGAAAACTACAAAACTGCACCAGGAAAAGATGTACGCCTAATAAATGCGACGATATTTATTTTAACTTTCTTTTTTAATAAAGTGCTTTAAGTAAGTTAATTGATCACAACTTATTAAATAAAACACTACGCGAGCACTTTACGATTAATGCTTATTACTGAATCATGACACTTAAACCATAAATTATAATAAGAACCATTACAAGACAAATTTTCTCTTCTACCATAATAAATTGTGTTCATTAAGTTTATTGTAAATGTATTGTAACTCAAAGGCGGTCATTAATAGGTGCCCAGAAATATATGAATTCAGTGCGATATTTAAGTTGAATGAAGCCTTTCTATAAACTCATTGATCATAACTATTGAATAATAAAATTGCGAATTGATTTGATTAGTTGTAAATATATGATAAAGAGTTAAAGACTGTTCCCGACCTAGAATAATATTATACAAAGCTCATAAATAGGTGCATAGGAATGATTAAATAAAGTCATTGGTTTGCAGTTTTGAAAATCTTAAATGTATTGCAACTTTTAGCGGGTCATCAATAGGAGCACAGAAAAAATAATGAATGAATTTATTGCATTTAAGCCGGAATAAACAATTCAGAAGTCAAATATTTTATATGATTTAGTTGCAATATTTCTTTCTTTCAAAGAGTTTTAAGTGTAGATATTAAGTAGGGCAATTAATAATATTATCATCAAAATTTTATTTATACGTACCAATATGCAGTGACTCACTCAACTTTCATATCAGTATCATAACAGGAACCCAGCAAATGTTACATGAAGTCATTAGAAAAGATCTCGATATGAGGTTAGCTCAAAAATTGAATTCATTTAGATTTATGATCATTAAATGCGCTCAAGTAATGGGTATGCAGAATGTTTCCATAGTTAGAATCTGAAGCGTCGATAAATCCATTCTTATCTTAGGAATTTAAAAGCCGCTTAAACACAACTGTTTACAAGATTAATGTTTGTACAATATGAAGCTGTTCTTCAGTTGAACACTTTCGAATATTAAATTTCATTGCAATTTGTAAACAAAATTTTATTTGTGAATCAATTCCTGCAACAATTTCTCGGCTCCTAATATAATTCTGATATGAAAAGTTGATTCAGTCATTTCATTTAAGATATAGTTAGATTTTGATATGAGAACAGAAGAAAAGACAAAAAACAAATGGAATTTTCATTTTTATAAATATCTTGTCTTGCGAACACTCAGGAACATTCTCTAATACAATCAATCGATAATCGATATCCATTTAATGATTGCATAGTATTCCATTCAATAATTGATAATCAATGAGATTATGGATAGGCTTCATTCAACATAAAGCGTCCACTTATAGCTTTACTTTTTTAGATGAAATTCTTAGTGTTTAGAATTGAAATTCCCAGAAAAGTTTACTACTATTTTTCTATATCGATTTTTACTCATAAGTTGAGGTTCCAGTTTTGGGTAGAGGAATACATAAACAATATCGAACATTTCTGTAAACCTATTACTTCAGCCACTAGTTCAAAGACTCAAATAATTTTAATTTTTGCACTAATTTCTAATAGATATAGAATTGTTCCTCTATAAGTTTTCAATTATTCCATTCAATTCGTTTGGATTACTGGTCTCCATGGAGTTTTTATGCATTACGATCGGTCGTTCCTTTTTTCAAAGTTTTTTTCTCCTTATAGGTGCGTCTAATTTTAGCTGCTGCTGTGCTTTCTAATATACTTTTTTTAATCTGTACTCATATTGAAAGAGGTTAATATTGATTTTGTGCAAATCTATGTAACAGCCAAAAAGGTGGTGTGGCAAATGTCAAATACAAAGACTTATTCAGCTAATTTTCTTTATTAGAATTGAATTATATCGAGACTTACGAGTCGTTTTATTTATTTGAAGTCATAAATGTGAAGTATAAAACGAGATGCATTGTACACAGTAAGTGTATAAGTAACCTTAAGTTTAGCAACAGCAAGTAACCACAACTTTCAACACTGAAATTTTCCACTTTCGCTTTTGTGGTTTCCGAAATTTTTTTTAATTTTTTCACTTTCGACATTCGGTTAAAATTTTTTTATTATTTCGATGCTTGTGGCTCTCTGTGTTTTATCTGAATTCCTATGGAAATTTATTCCGCATAAATAAATTTGTGCACTTTATTCGAATTGTGGCGTACGTTATTAATATTTATTATTTGAAGCAATCGCAAAAGTTTAAATTTTCGCCAAATTTTAATTTTTGTAATAATTTAAATTTGAAAAATTTGAATACAATTATTTTATAAGCAGTCTTAAGTTTCTCGTTGAAACTCTTCAATAATACATTTATCAGAGAGCAATACATTGCTTATATGTGACAAACTATTCACTATTGAAGTGTAATATGTAGCTTTCAAATGCGTAAGGCAAAATAGTAGTAATATAACCATAATATTTTAATATTGAATTGCATTATGTGGACAAGTTTTCTATACACACATGAGCGACTTTGATAAGTAACTGTATAAGAGAGCGACAGAGAAAGAAACATGATTGCTGCCCGTCTTACCTTTTCTATGAAACACACTGTATATGCGTGTACATTGAAGGACACAGAAAAAGAGAGTAAGACAATTTGTGCGTAAGTTATTGCTATTAGTTTGTTATTTTTGTTTGGGGTGTACGCTCAAATTGCATTTCTCTCTTCAACATAGTTAATGCTGATCTGTCGTTTTGATAACGATTTCCTATTTGCCCTAAACACTAAACACTAAAACACTTTTATACTCTTTTCAGGTAGTTTGTATAGTATTATAATATTTCATGTGTTTGTAAAGCATTAAATTTAGCACCTATAAAGTATATAAATTCTTGGATCAGTTCGATGAGTTGAATTCAATTGCCACTGCCACTAGCCATGTCAGTATGTCCGTCCGCCCGTCTGTCTGTCTGTCTGTCTGTCTGTCTGGCGAATTATATAAAGAAAGTATCTGCTTTCAGTTAGCGCACAACTGTACCACAATGAATTTTAGATACATACATATATAAATACGCACACTTATACCTACTTATAAACTCGTTGAAGGCTTTATGCAATACAAAAATTTATTTCTTATTGGTCAAATGACTTGTTTATCTCTAAATCTTCTAAATCGTTTTTGCCGAAATAATGGCAAAGCCAGCAAATTAAATTAAATAGTTGAATTGATGCGCCAAATTGTTGCCCAGCTGTGCACAGAAACAAAATACATACACACTAAAATGGATAAAACTGCGTCAAGGCTCATCGATCATGGTTGCGGCAAAGGATTTTAATTTATCGTTTATCTCAACTCATCGCATTTATAAATAAACTTTTGTAATAGATTTTTAATGAAATTCAACATAAAATTGACTAACTGATTGACTGATTCGGCTACAAATATAGATACATCTGTACGCAAATGTTGCCAAACTCAATTGATAGAAATTTAATTAACTTAAATAAAATATTTATATGGATTTAATAATGTTACATGCAGCTGAAGGCATCGGAAATATTTTATTATTTATTTTTAAATGCACTTTATGCTTTTAATTTGTTATAAGTATTTTTATACAATAAAATTGTTTAAATTAATTTAAATTGTATTAAGTTTGTGGCAACAATTATTTATGACAGCGCATCTATCAGATACACAGAGTTCAATATGCAAATCGATGATGTGTAATGCCCGAAGCGAATGCGAAACTGTCGTAGGAAATGTTTATATTTATTCTAATACGATTTCGGCACCGATTATGCCATTTTACTATAGATATTTAATGCAATTTCAACAATTATAACTACATAACATACTCGTAAATTTACACATACTCGTACTACATACATAGAGTTGAAGTATTTTTGAACATTCATATTCATGTTACTATCTGTTTAAATATAAATACGAAATACTGGGTGTTTTTTTTTAAAGAGGTTTCATTTTATGACGTAAATTGGTCTGACTTGGCAACGCTATTGTCATTTTGACATTTGAACTAACTTAAGAACAACGCTTGCAAAATGTGCGAATTTATTTCAAAGATCGTGGTGCACTTCGGTAATGTTTAGTGCGCTTTATGAACTGGTGGAATCATTGGTCCTTACTTCTTTAAAAATAAGGCCGGCGGGAATGTTATCGTTAAGGGATCGTTAACGCTATAAAGTAGATCATTGCGCTTGGCAAATGCCTCAAATCAAATCAGTTTTATTCTTCTTTTCATTTGGTTAAAATAAAAATGTTGCAAACGAACCAAATAAGTTCAAACATGCTGTAGTTATGGCTATTTGGTTCGATTCGACCAAAGCATCAATCCAAATGAATAGACAATGACAATGAACGAAGGAAATAGAGCATTTGTTCGATACGGTTGGTATTCGACACTGCTTGGTTCGTTCATCTCTTACGCACTTTATGTTTGAAATCATGGCGTATCACGCCTAGCTGCTGTCTTTGTTGTTCCTTTCGGTTGCTTTATTTTCAGTTGGCCGAATAGAGATAAAATATATTTTCTATCTCTACGCACATTTATATATACAAGCGTGTGCAACTGCATCATTCAAACAAGCTAGAGCATGAACCATTAAATTCTACATACTTACATTGTTTTGGTAGAAGCCAGGAGGGGAGTGGAAAGAGCCCCTATTGAATGGTATGTTCAATGAAGACATGTTTTCCAAAA
The DNA here is from genome assembly GCA_035044765.1 of Leucophenga montana. Lineage (NCBI taxonomy): Eukaryota > Metazoa > Arthropoda > Insecta > Diptera > Drosophilidae > Leucophenga > Leucophenga montana. Next base: position 338,956 of record JAWNNQ010001360.1, on the reverse strand, counting down.
GGACGGTGACACATCCCTGAAGGATTATTTTCTCTGCGGTTACGTGAAGTCAGTGGTTTATGCGAACAAAGCAACAACTTTGAATGACTTGAAAGAAAACTTTGTGTAAACTATTCTCGAGACACAGACCCCATTCCAGAATTCGCCACATCCGAGCCAACGGTGGCGCCCACAAACCCGGAATCATATTTAAAAATTTAAACTAATGGCATAAAATTATTTTGCTAATAAAGCCTATTTTTAGTTTGAAATTTTTTAATCTCATTATTTTTAATTCAATTCAAAAGTTCTACACATGTAAAAAAGAACACAATTTACACAATGTAGGTATATGTATCTGTATCTATCGATTTGGAAGTTACGGGCTAATTATGAAACATGCACAGTAACACACGATGACAATCATTGTTCTGGTGACAAAATACTATTGTAAATATTGTAATAATTACATATGAAAAGAAATCATTTTGAAACAATTCGCATTGAAAATTATTTAAATTTTGCAAACACAGCAACAAATGAACGAACGAACTAACGAGTGGACAGGCGGACATATGGACAAATGGACAAATGGAGCGACGAACGAATTTGAACGTGTTTAATGAATCGAGAGCAATCTGAAATGTGTTATTCGAATGTATTTCTATTCAGAGAGAAAGTTCAAAATGCAATCATGCTTTACACAACTGAACTCAACTTTATCCATATTTGTACAAACTGAATTTGAATGCAAGCCCAATCATTATCGTATCCGCATACAAACGAGATGTACATGGTACTAAAATAATATAATTTAATGTAAAGCCATTCGACTGTAACACGTTTTCAACGCTCATTCAACAATATATCACATAATGATATTGATAAAAATTTGCAATTAAAGTCACAATTTTATTATGTGCATCATAATAGAGAATATGCACAAGAAAGTAGGGTATTTGGTTCATACATATAGCGTACTTTTTTTGTTTTTTGATTTTTAAACTATAAATTAAGGCCTAAGAACGTAGGAAGTCTTCATACCCACCAGTTTCAAATTGACATCTTAAAAACTGAGCGACTAGTTTTGTTTCATACGGACAGACAGACGGACATACGAGTGCAATTTGATAAATCAGTAACTTTTTGAATTTCCCCCGTATTAACTTTAAATACAACCTTCCATGTTAAGTACCATCTATTAACAGACTATGTTCAAATTTAAAGCCATCTGCTTCATTAAGTTTGTGTTTGAAAGCAGATATGAAAGGTAGACAGACGGATGGAAATCACAAGCTTGTTGCGACGATTCGACAAAAGAAAGCGTTGCCTGCTTGGTCAATGATGTGCTACAGTGGATACATATTTTATACACGTTCATGAAACGACCGAAAAACTTGACAATATTCCAAGTTAACCAACGTCAAATACTATTTCGAAGCTATCACACGATTACGTTTGAGTTAAATTTTGACACCGACCTGCTTTCTGTACGTCTGTCTGTCTTTCATGTCTACTTTCAATGGCTTTCAGACACCAACTACGTGAGTCAGATTGATATTGTCAAATCAATGTAATTCGAAATTCAAAAATTCACCGACTAAGCTAATCAAGAATATGAACTGCAACCAACTGCAGACCGCTCTAACTTGCAAACCACAGATGAAAGGGCGCCAAATCTGGCCTAATGATTGCTTACAAGCTATGAGATGCTTTTGCTCGCCGGAAGTGTGAAACAATTTTTATGCTTGATGGATTGCAAAATGCTATGGACATTCGAATAAAGTCAAGCACCACCGTATGTGATGGTTTGCGCTGCTGTATCGGCGGATCGAATGCGTTCGCTTGTGGTTTTTAACAAGAAAGAAAGTATTCTGGAAGACGGTCAGAAACCGTGGGCACGCAAACATTTCGGTAAAAGAAAATTAACATTTCAGCGAAACACGCGCTTACTAAGATTGGTTGACAAATAAAGCTTAACTGTTCATTTCGATCGCAAAATGGCATTCACCAGATGCGAATTCGCTCGACTAATCCCAATCGGGCATTTTGTCAACACTACAAAATGCCAGCGTGTAGATGCTCTCAATGCGGTTACATTCGTCGTGAATGGAGCGAACTACCAGCAGCTCACAATTGTGCAACGCGTGATTCGTTTATCGACCCATCTTCCTGCCTAAGATCCCAACCTTTTTGTAACATACACTTTTCCTGTTACGGGCGCCCAATGATTGCCACTATCTTGTATGCTCTCTAAAGGTTTCACGTACCATTTTAAGTCAATTATCTCCAAAAAAAAAAAAAATGGCATCACAGTGACAGCCCCATATGTTTCCTTTAAATGCTTTCTTAGTATACAAGGCTTAATGTGCCTTTTCTGGCGACGATTTGCATAAAATGATACAATTTAGAGATAGTCGGCGATCATTGCGCTCCCGTAACAGAAGTTTTCCTTATAGATGCTAACTAGTTCTGATTGCAGCGTCGATTCCAAAAACCCATTGGTTCTGTAGTTATCTTTTCCAAAATTATTCAAGTGACATATCTTTTGAGCAGCTCGTGAGCTGTTCGCATATAAAATGAAGGTCTACAAAAATTTGTTTTCATTACAAAATTATTTAATAATCGGCATCATAATATAAACATACTTGTATTTAATCTACAGCAAACATTTTAAATATTTTTTGAATTGAATTAAAAAAAAATATATATAACAATTCAATTCATTTTTCTATAAATATGTGATGCAATCATATTTATAGAAATGCTATTATCGAGAATTAAAACTTGCCTCACAACATTTAATCCAGCTTTTCAATGCGCAACTTATCTGAGTACTTGAAAGTAAACTTGCTTTTCAAGCTTTAATTAACGTTAATGCTTCTTTCTCCATAAGACCTTGGAGCTTATTTCAATATAAATCTGAATTTCAATAATCTCCATTAGTATCGCCGACAAATTATGCTGTCCCAGATAAAAACTTTGCAGTTATCAAATGCATTTTGTTTTCAGAACGCAGTTTAAAATCTTGTAGATCAATCAATTAAAATGATTTCGGAAATAAATTTTATATATCGTTTTTTTTTTCACAATAGTCAAGCTGAAAAAAAAAACATCATATTTACCACTGGAATTATATGTATTCAAGACATTTCTATAAACTTACACAAGCTTAAAAAATATATAAATTAAAAACATATTTATGAGAAACTCTTGTTAAAATCTGAATGTAAGAATTTTTACTGCCAAGTTTTGATCGAGTCTGTTGAATAAAAATATATTTATGCAGATTTTATCGAAACAAAACAATTAAGAAATTAAGAAACTTACTGCATTAACAAAAAAAATTAACTCTTGTTTTTAATACCAATTTTGATTTTTTTTTTTTTTTTTTTGTAGTCTCTTTTTCTGTTTTTTTTTTTTTAATTAAATTGAATTTTTTTTATGATGCAGTTCACCTGTAAAGAGATTTTATCAATTCATAATGTTTGATGAGTGAAATATTGAATGCATCTAAGAGGCTTGCACGAATGCATTCGTAGTAAGAATCAAATGCATGTCTCATGCCGGTGTTGATTAAGAGAGATAAAGAGATAATTCGGGTTGATTGTACTCGTCCACATTAATCAGGAAAATTTATTATTGCCACACATTTGGGAATGGCCACAACTTAATATCTCTTGCTCCATGGATACAGCTGCCAAGGAGGACATTGACGAGGACATATGACGAGTAGTATCGGCAAGCTATTGCAGAGAAACACGCCACTTACTGAGGAACTCTACAGTAGAGAGCAATGCTAGTTTTTAGAGAGGCGAAACGCCGTTTCAGATACAAGAAGAAGGAACACGGCATGTGCTGGAGGATGTTGAGGTGACAGAAATGGATATCGAACATTTAAACTAAAGCTCAAGAGTATGATCACAGGTTTTATAAGCTCGGAGTTTCTTTCTCAAAGAACAATTGCGCAATGCCATCATTAGAGAAGTATTTCTAGAACCGCCACTTGATGATGACTCTCTCGTAGAGCCAGTGAGCAATGGCGTGGTCAACTCAATATTTAATATCGGTGGTGAAGAGTTGGTTAGGCGTATGCACCAACTCTTTTGCAAGATAGGCTCCCATGAGTGCATGCCCAACGATTGGAATCTCAGTGTTCATTCTCCGGAGACGCCGCTATCTGCGCGAACTATGGTGGCAAAGGTTTACTTTCAATCGAATATAAAATTTTGTCACGTGTACTATGTAAATGGCTGTAGCCTTACAAAAATGCACTTATAGTATGGCTTCAGACCATAAATGTCGACCAATGACCAAAATATCACTGTGCGACAAATACTGTTGAAGACACGTGAGTACAACAAGGACATACATCACCTACTTGTCGATTATAATGGCGTTTACGATACGCCTATAAGAATGAAGTTTAACTTGGTACTTGGTATCCAGCAAAGACGGTTCGTTTTTCGTCATTGTCATCGTCAGAGTAGCAAAGTATCTCTTTCTATGATACACGTTTCAGGCAGTGCGATGCTATTTTTGTAACCAACTGATGGACTACATCCAACGGCGCTGCCCATACGTACAACGGTCGCGCACTATCTTTCATAACGAAGTGATGCTACTTGCGTATGCCAATGACATTGGCATCATTGGCACGAACAAACGGCCACAAATCGTTCTCGGGTCTAGCGGTGAGCAATTACTTGTTGTCCACTCGCAAAATCGTCGCGTCTTGGACGGTCTGTGAGAATGGGCAACAGATCTCCAGCTCAGAGGGTTTACTTGGGCAATCCAAAGTTAATTGGTGTACAACGTCCGAAAGGGCAACCGAGCATGCGTTATAAAGACCCAGTCTGGAACAACCTCTGCAAACTTGGTATTAACAACTGGTACCAGCGCCCATTAGAATAGACCAGATGGTGCACCTTTCTATGTGCGGCCATGACTGGTTGTAGCGCCACATAAGTTTTAAAGAGATAAATTGCTCACACATTACATATTCATAGTCTTGCACAAATGCATTCGATTAATAAAACGTTTACATTCGTTCGAGGCATTATTGCGTATCAAATCAATTACTGTGTTTACGTATAAATGGAAAAAAGAGATAAAAAAGTACTTACAGCTTAATTGAGTAAATGTCTTGTGATGTAGCCATAGCCATGTGCAACACTGAATAACTGCGCCGATGCTACTTCGACTGCAGCACTCAAATCGCTTTCAATTCTGAAATATAATACCCAATATTAATAATACTCGTATGCAGCTCTTCAGGCTTACCTACTATTTGCTTTTGAATATAATTAGATGGTGGAAATGTCTTACCGTTGTCCAAGATGTCTGTTATTGTCAAACTCCTGTTGACGCTTTATGCGCCTTCGCACTCTGGCCTCAATCTGCCTTTCTACAACACGCCTTTTACGCGGACACATTTCCGCCAATAATTTAGTGAACATTTTAGAAAACTCTTTATTTCCGGAGTATAATTGTCGTAGCTGAACTTAGTTGAAATAAGTTTAAAAAAGTTACATTTGATTAATGGCTTGCTTAGTTTTAAGAAATCATTTAGTTGTTATTATTGAAATTTATTGAATCCTAAGTATCGATATTTGTATTTAGACATACTAAACATGTATCGTTCACTTACTTATTAGCACCGTATGGCACTTGCTTACACCACATTATATGTGTTGTAGTCGCAGACTAGTCAACAGTTAGCAGTACGCACTTTGCCTGCAAACAGCTGATTTCGATAAATTGAATAAATAGATATTATAGATAATATTGATATATATATATATATATATATATATATATATATATATATATATATATATATATATATCTCTCTCTCTCTCTCTCTCTCTCTCTCTCTCTCTCTCTCTCTCTCTCTCTCTCTCTCTCTCTCTCTCTCTCTCTCTCTCTCTCTCTCTCTCTCTCTCTCTCTCTCTCTCTCTCTCTCTCTCTCTCTCGATCGATCGATCGATCGATCGATCGATCGATCGATCGATCGATCGATCGATCGATCGATCGATCGATCGATCGATCGATCGATCGATCGATCGATCGATCGATCGATATATATATATATATATATATATATATATATATATATATATATATATATATATATATATATATATATATATATATATATATATATATATATATATATATATATATATATATATATATATATATATATATATATATATATATATATGTTTATGATACAGATTGAAACAAATACAACTCCATTTCGTTTACTGAATAAAGCAAAATCGTTCTTTTACACATGTGCGTAACACCGTACAAAATTTCCAGTGGAACTTATTTCTCTCAGTGCCACTTTTTATATTGTAACGGGTGATTTATTTAGGGTTTTTTTTTCAATTTATATATATAAAAATGAAAGTATGCATCCATATACCAATATATATTTGAATGTCCGTTATAGACAGATACAACTTCCAACCACTCGCCGTGAAAATTAGTGTGTATATGCTTTTAGGAACAGAGAAGGTTTTTCCGATATAAAAAAAAGAATCGCGATTAATAAATGGGGCGGGGTTTTTTTTTTTTTTTTTTTTTTTTTTTTGATAGTAAGGAGAGCTAGGGAAAAGGATAGATGAATGGGGGCAGCGCAAGTGGTGATTGGAGAAGAGGTAGAAGGGACAAGAAGAGGTGTAGGAGAATGGAAGGGAGAGTAAAGGAGCATGTGGAAGGTGTGGTAGGGGAAGGAGTGGCAGGGGAGGGCCGCGTACAAAGTCGCGGGGACCAACTAGTATTAAATAAAACACTTCAAATAGAATTGGATGTCTGAATCTTTATTATAACCAAAAAAAGCAATGTCTGACTTTTACTTTTTAATGATAATTTCATTCAAAAGTTGGCCGCGGCTACACTGTAGGTGTTCCATTCTGGAACTCCAATTTTTGAATACTCTTTCCAGCATTGCTATCGGTATCTCGCGAATTATATTGGCTTCCAAGCTTTGAATCGTAGCTGGCTTATCGATGAAGACTTTTAACTTCACATAACCCCCAAGAAAAAAATCCATAAATGTGATATGACACGATCTTGGCGGCCAGTTGACAGGTCCGAAACGCGAAATTAGGTGCTCACCAAAATGATTTCTCAATAATGCCATTGTCTCGGGCGCTATGTGTGTCGTAGCACCGTCTTGCTGAAACCAAATGTAGCCAACATAAGGGAATTCAATTTCGGATTTAACTCTACCAGACATTTTTCTGTGGGATTATTCCAAAAATAAAGTTTATACCAGCAAGCCGAAGACCATTGATGAATTCAAAGCCGCAAAGCATACGAGCCAAAATGCCCGAAAAAGTTCTGCTTTTTGTGCATATCGAATGTAGGCAGTCATTTAATTGACATTGTAAATTAAAAAACTAATTTGAAATAAATGTTAAAGAATTAACAAAATAAATCTTGCTCATTTGGCGAAATCGGCTGAAAAATGTCAGAGTTATACAATACAGTTGATCTACATGTCACACCCCTTATTTTATACTAAATATGTTCTCCTTGCTATCGTAGTTAGATTGCAAATTATTTCTTGTACTACAAATTACCTACTAACACCTACAACAGTACAAACACAAAAATAGGTTCATAAGTTTAAAGCAGCTAAATACCCAATGTGCTATTTCTGGAGCTTTTGAGGGTGTCGTCTTTCAAGTACGCACTTTACTGCCTGTCTCATGCTTCAGCAATGCTTCTTTGGCATTGCGTTAACTGAGAGCATCTCCATGGCATTAACGTTGTTCTTGACTTCACTTGAAACTGAACCGAACCGAACTGAACTGTACTGAACTGAACTGAAGCAGATATCATCTTTAATGCGTACACATCAGATAGTTAAATTCATGCAGGAGTATACAAGTAGAGTAGTGAAATATTAAAGGCATCATCTTCTAGTTTCTTGTGATGTCAACAATCCACTTTTGAGTTTGTCAACTCTTCTTCATCTGTTGATGTTCGTGCCATGGAATTTGAATGTAATGAGCAACTGCAGTCGCTGAATGCCATCTCGTATCTTGCAGTCACGTAGCTGGTGCATAAATTAGGTACATCAACTAGGGTGGTCGTCGTTTCTATTTTGCACTTTAAATTATTTAAATTCTTTGCTAACACATTTCTAAATGCTTACCTACCTACATGCATATATACGTATACAAATCGTAATACTACTATTATTTCTTTGTTTTATTATAGTGAAACGACCACGAGCTGGTGATCCCTTCGACACATTCCCCAAAAACTTTTGGCAGGAGTTCTCCTCACCGTTTACAGATACGCCCGAGGACGAGGAGCTCGATGTAACGGAGACCACAACGCATGAACCCTTTCCGTTTTTTGCCGATCCGTATACGACAGTCAACGTTAGCACACAACTGGCATCAAGTGTCTATCTGCATTGTAGGGTGAATGACCTGCAGGGGAAAACGGTATGTACTTGCATTTAATTGTATTGTATTGTTTGTACGTATACATACACCCGTACTCGTATCGTACTCGTATCGTACGCGTATCTTACGCGTATCGTAACGTAACGTAACGTATAAGGAACTAGCTAGTAGATATGCTGTACTTACTTACAATTTTCACCCCAAAGTTTGGGGTGCATATAAAATTACGCGCTGTATCTGAGAATTAGTATCAGTATTGTGTATATTATATGCATTCGTTATTTTTCTTTACGCAAATTATTCATAAGCACGTTTTACGCTTCTGCTCGCTCGCAATATAACAAAGTTAAAATTTTATATAGACGCACAGTCTTTGAGCTGTTCAAATTTTGTTAAACAAAATAATTTAGTACAAATTGTTAAACTAAAACATTACGTTTCGGTATACCTATTTTGAATGTAGCTATGCGATTTGGCCATTTAATGTTAGTAATTTAATGTAAAGTTTATTTAGCGACCTATATTCTGTACCTACATATATTTTTAACATAATTTTCTCAATGCGATGATGAAATAATAATAGCAACAACTTTTTGTTACACAGAAAAACGTTTTAGCCGTAGATTTGCGTATTGAGAACTCAGCTACAGGTTCTCATCAGTCTTTTTGCTACTTATACCATGCTTTAATAACACTAGTCTACAAAATAGCCACAACATAGTTTTAAATGGTTACGTTTTTGCGATATCTCCACTATTTTAACTCAATATATCACAATGACCAATAATAAAGTGATCAGTCTGATGTCAAAATAAGTACAGTGAAATATCAAAAAAAAAAGGTTTACAGTCTTTAAAATCGGTTAAGTAGCTTGAAAGTTATAAGCTGGATCTTCCCCTAACGTCGACATGCTCGACCGACATGCTCTAAAATGTGAATCACCCTTACTAGCGTAATCCGTATAGCTGCTCTCTTTTGTTTTTCTTTTTCTTTCAGTTACTTTGCTTTCAGTTCGAAAAACAAAGAAAAAATATTCTCGTGCTCTAAAGGGTGATTTACATTTTAGAGCATGTGTGTGCACTTGCCAACATGTTGTCGAGCATCAGTTGAGTGTGTTTTTGATAGTGATTTTGTTGGTAAAATTTAATATGAAAGGTATCAAATAAATATTTATTTAAATAAAAATGCTAAGGAGTGATTTCTTCTTCTTGAATCTTATTTGCATGATTTTGTTGTTATTTATGCAATTTTTATGGTAGACTGTTTTCTGTGTATTTTGGATCATAGATTCTCAAAAAAACCAACTTTTTGCAGTTATTTGTTCATATTTCAATCATTTATCGAATTGTAATCGCCAGTAGTTCCATCAAATCTTATTCGATCTGCATAAACAGCATACCTTCTGAAAGAGGGTAATATTACCTTTTACCGAACGATATACAATCGGATATTTGGAATCCATGCCCCAAAATACATGGAAAAGAGTGTTATGAGAAGCCAGTTCTCGAGATGAGGCCCAAATTTTTAAACTAGTGTAAATCAGTCACATTTATATCATGTACTGTGATATAAGATATGAGTTCCGGAGGTATGAGAATTGTACTTTAGAGGCATGACACACCAAATTCACAATAACATCCAGCCAATAAGGAAGTGGAACCTACCTTAGACGCAATACTTTAGAAAAAAGAAAAAGAATTACATTCGTCCTTACTGCTCTTCAAAACCTTTCCAACAAAGAAAAAATCAAGCGACTATGTTGTGTTTAAAGCGAGTGTAGTAAACCCATATCGGTAAAATTATACTAAGTGAATAATAAGTGAAGGTAACTTTCGTTATAGTTCAAATTGAAAGTGTTTCAAAACTTTTCAAAGTATTCTTGTCAAATTTGTAAAGAAACCTTACTTTTACACAATTAATTTTGTTGTTACAATTCAATTTCGCTGAGTGTATTAAGGATACACATATATACTAAGGAGAATCTAATAGATTCTTGAAGCGTCTACTTATTGAAAAATCCAATTACCATTAATAATGAAATTTCGAGATTTTTTTGCGGCAAGTTTTTCACGCGCTCGGCGTAAGTGTGTATTTTTTTTTTTTTTTTTTTTTGTATGCAGCATTGGCAGCGTAAAGTGTTATTAAAAATACCGAGGGCCGTTTAAGTAGTATTGCTGCTGAAGTGCATTTGGAAATCCTACATCTAGTATAATAATTTTGAAAGAGTGTTTGTAACACGCAGAAATTTAACTCAAAGATCTTTTGGCGCCTTTTTTATGTCAATCTGAAATATTGGTTTAAAAGTTGGTATGGACTCTTTTTTTTACCATAAGTAGCACAAGTATTAATACTTACCACGATTTTTAACAAATAGAATGTATAAATGCCATGGAAAATAGCTTTGTTTTTAATTTGTTGTATCGAACATGTTTGATCAACTACATGCAAAAGTTGGATTGAAGTAATACTAATAGCAAATATTGTTTAAATTGTATACGTAAATATATGAGGCATCGATAGGTCAACTGTCTAGCCTGCTGCCTAACCTTCCAACAGACCTGTGTTCCACCGTCGCCCGTTCCAAAATATGTTTAACTTTTAATATATTTATTTCTAATCATTTCATGCGCAACAAAATTGGCTCTATATTCCATCTACATCCATTAAAAAGGTTAAAATCATGCCAAATTTATAAATATGAATCAATTTTAAATCGCTCAACCGATTAAAGCAACCGATTGCGAATCGATAAGTTTGCCGGTGGATAGCAGAAAGTCTTTTCTAATTTCACTAGTATAATTATTTATGTTACAGAAGACTGTTTGCTAATTTTCAAACTAATATCTGGAGGATTAGGCGAATATCGAACATATCTGCAGCCCAGACAGACGGTCAGAAAAATGGATTGGCATTATCATGTTGATCAGGCATATATATAATTAATGTAAAGTGGTCTCCCATGCTTCATTTAAGGCGTTGCAAGTATTGTGACTAATAGGGTCTTTCCACCGGTCAACTTTGTACGCATTCTCAATATCGATCGAGAATGTTGGCTGTACACTTGCCCGTAAGAAGAATGCCATTATTGAAGAATGTTGCCATTCATCCCGAAAGCATTTATATTTTTTTGTCGACGAAATAAAATCACCATAAACAGCTGTTATTTAAATAAAACCAACGTAATTTTGCCACTCACATGTTAACGATAACACGAACGTTTACCAATGGAAAGGGAGAATGTTCAGAATGAAAATATAATTACTGTTGCGCGCAATGGAAAGGCCTTGTAAATTATTAGAGGAGTATAAAAAGACAAATCCAAACAGTGCCGATTGGCTAAACTACAAGGAGATATGCGAACTATCTTTCACAGCCCTCGTACATATAATATTACGTACCTACATACGTACATTTTTATTTTACGCACCGTTGGCAGACAAGCATGTGTCGACGAATGACGACAAGAACGACGACCATTAGAAGAAGTCAAATGTTGAAAATTAATGTACATACTATTTGCCTCTCGTTTTTCCACACATTTCGCTTTCGGTGTCGGTGTCGGTGTCGGTCTCGCTTTCGGTTTTTGCTATTTCACTGTTTCAATGTGGTTAAGACCAAAAAAGCAATTTCGCTCCGATAAACAACCATTTTCGCGGCTTTTGTGCGGCAAAAACATCAACATCAACATCATTGGAAGAAAAAACAATGAAACAATGGTTTATCGCAACGAAACCGAAATTGTTAGATGAAAGAATCCTACGCCTAGGCCTAGGCCTATGCCAATGCCAATGCCAATGCCAACGCCAATACTGATGCTGTTGCTGAAGTTGGAAGTTGCCAACTTTGACGTTGACAATGACGAAAAATTGCGCAATAACAACAAAATGTCTTAATGAATTTTCTCCACGTGCATTTGAAGTATTTTGACGGGCAAAACGGTCTCACATTGCATAGTGGTGCAAAATTTCATTCGACGGAGTCTTCTGTGAGCATAGCATTTATGTAGTTCCAAAATGCAAATGCTATGGAGACACATTAAATCAGTTTGCTTTTATTGCAATTTAAATTTCAACATGATTTTATACGAGCATTGGTAATTTATTATTATAGTTGGTTTGTGCACACTGGCCACAAATTCTGAGTTCTCCACGTTTGAATTATGCAGAATGTTGTTTAAGCACTTCACTTCGAGCTATATACCTAATGAAGTTGAAGAAATTGTGCGGTAATATTGCTGAGTGCAGTACATAAAAGTGTGATTTTAAATCGCACTCAATAGTCTAAATAATTCTTAGCTTTTAAGTGCTATACGAGGGGTCTAACAAAATTACGCTTAGAAAAAAAAACCAGTTAAAAATATTTTCAGTTTTTTATGTTTAATCTTCATTATTTTTTAACTTCTCTACATAATCATATTGATTTAAAAAACATTTCTTTCACCTATCACAACAATCTTGAAAATCGTGGATTTGTAGCTGCTCAATTTGCTACTGAAGACTTTTTCCCTTAATTTTCTTTTTTTATTATAATTTCTGAAAATAACCAGTAATCCGAAGAATATGGCGCTCTTTTTCATACGTGTCTCCATACCAACTTTCAAACCAATATTTCAAAAATAAATAGATGGGGTTGATGGTTGATGGTTTAAGCAAAACTTTATTTTTTCACCCATTTCGTCCCGTTGCAAACCAACCGCACACTTATTTTTTGTCTGGTATAAAAATAACTTGTAATTTGACATGGATGACATTTAAGTAGTAGCTCCCATAGAAATCCACCTAAACCCTTCGGTCAGACGCTTGACCTTTTGAAAACTGTAGTGCTGCATTTCAATCACATAGCACGGTTCTTGTTCCTTTTTTTTGCGTCTGAAAAGGCGTTTTTTATCGCTCTCTAACAGCTCACGTTGCTCTCGACTGCGGAGTTTTTCCGCAAGTGGCGTCATTCTCTGCATAGCTTGGCGAAACTCCTCCTCATTCCAAGGGTTCGTCACAGGTCTGGTGTACAGAATGACATCCTTGGCAGTCGTAGCCATGAAGTGGGAGCTATGTCTATATTGATCACATACATATGTCTTCAGAAGCCGGAGAGGACTACCGAAACAGATGAGAGAGTCTGGCTAACAAGGCTTCGTCGGCTTCGGTGTTGGGACGTGCGGCAAGCACAATGCTAAGCCTAGTACATACCTTGGCTGTCACAGGTTAGTGGTCCGAGTCGATGTTGGGACCTCGTATCGTTCGCACATCCAACACGCTCGATGCGTGCCCTCCGTCGATCACATCAATTTGATTTCTCGTGTTTTGATGTGGACTGCGCCAAGTAGCCTTGTGTATGTTACGGTGTGGAAATCTGGTGCTACTGATTACCATGTTCCTACCTGCGGCAAAGTCGATTAACCTCTCTCCATTGCTGGATGTACCGTCTTGAAGGCTAAATTTTCCGACTGTTGGGGAAAAGATTCCTTCCTTCCCAATTTTGGCGTTAAAATCGCCAAGCACGATTTTTACATCGTGAGTTTGGCAGCGCTCGTAGAGATGTTCGAGACTTTACGGTGGTGGGAACCAAACCCAGCACACCAATCCCTAATTAAGGCGAGTGTTGCCTTCTCACAATTTGTTCATCACGTGAGTTCCATGGCTTACCCAGGAGATAAGTATCCTAACGGACGTTCGTGAGCTGCCGTTTCCAAAAGAACGACCAAATAACTTTCCCTTTCTGCAAACGACCCCATCCCTTCTTCAACATTTTGCCCACCAACAGAGTTCTTTGTGCGCTATCTCCAATAAATTGCAGTGAATTTGCATAAACATGCCACTTATTGCTATTACAACATCGACATTTCCTCTTTGAGGGTTGCCTCTATTGATGCGTAGATAAACCTCCTAGCTCAGCATTCGTCATAACCGTGTATTTAAGCATTTGGCTAATGATGCGCACCATAAAGCCATCCACTTCAATATCTGTCAACGCTTCGGTGATTGCGACTGATATGATGTTGTTGAAGGCACCCTCTATGTCTACGCATGCCACAAGCGAGTATTCCTTCCTGCGTAAGAATGCTGCAATTTTGGTTACTAAGATGTGTCGAGCAGTTTTTATTTACTGTATGTGAGAGCTCTGATGGGCAGACTCTGTAGATATCTAGAAGTCTCTTCAAAGTTTTTAACAGAAATGAGTAGAGACTTATTGGTCTATAGTCTTTGGGCATTATATGCGATCCTTTACCCGCCTTGTATCTTCCTCCAACAGTAAATATTAGTGCTAGCCATTTTACCACATGTTTAAATCTATGTTCTAATTGGGCTGGGAATATTCCATCTAATCCAGAAGACTTACAATGAATAACCCACTCTTTTTTTTCTCTTGCCATTTCGTCTATAAGGAGGTTTGGCACAAACTATAACGCAATCCTGGTAAATGAGTTACAAAGAACAAGTTCAAAGTTTTCTCATTTGAATCTGTCCATATATTGTCTGGTTTTTTTTAGATAATTTATTAGATTATCTAATTTTACCAGAGTTTGTCTGAATCTTGAAGCTTCCGTAGTTTATTCAATATTAACCTGTTCTTACTGCCTATCGACCTTGTACTGAAACAAGTCCGCTTCTGAGTTATTTATCTTATTTCTCTTTATTGAAAGTTTTCCTACAGTTCTTTCAAAGCTTATTTATTGCTAGGGTCCACCATCGTAGCTTGTATGTTTCCGTAGCCGTTCTTTCCGGACATGATCTATTAGGTACTGTTAAAAAACTATAAGTGCATCTATTTACCATACCATCCAGCTAGCAGAAGGTTCTGCTGGTATTGATTTAGAAATAAGAGTCCTGAAGTATTTCCCGTTAGTCTTAGAAATTTATAATTTTCTTCGTTTTAGGATATTATCTTATGAATCGAAATTTTATGTATCTATGATCGGAAAACAAATGTTCTGCAGATACTCTCCAAGATGATATATCGGGTGCAATTATATCAGTTACCATAGTTATGTCTAAAATTCTCTACACTTTTTTTTAGGCAAAAAAGGAGTTGTTTGCTCTTCTGCAAATAATTAGATTTGTATTTGTATGTCCATCACCATTGCATGTGATGGTTCTGGGCATACTTCGCCTTCGATTATGAGGCTTCTTTTCTGTTATCTGCTGATTCCTTCCAAGTTCCGCAGAATTTGAGTCAACATATGCCATTGGGGGTCAAGCGTAAGGGACATGGAGGCCAGTTCATGTAACTTGTTGCTCAGTTCCAGACTGATCTCCACTACGTCTCACTCGCTTAGTTGCTGGAGAAGAATCTAATTACAAAACTATTTGAAGATATAATTGTTTTTAGTCTTATAAACTTTGTTTAAAAAAAATTCAACACATTTTTGCAACTTTCATGTCACTATATGCACACTGTGTGTGTTTATCTTGATGCTGTCATTGGTGCTATATACTATTTCCATTATAACTTGTATATAACAGTCGCCTAACCTCACTTTGTAAGTTTATTTATTAATTAAGCAATTTCCTCAAACATAAACAAAACTGTTTAATTAATCCACTTGGCTTTCCGAAATGCGTTTCCAACGCCACGCACGCTAGAAATAGCATGTGGTACCAGATACATTCAAAGTCTGGTGGTGCTGGTGGGCGGGCAATAAGGTTGAACTTTGAAACCATGGCACCAGTAAGAACACTTAAATAGAATACTTGTGAAGCAGCATAGAAATGATGCTTTTGGACTACAAACGGTTGATGGAAAGTTGGCAGTATAGTCTCATCCAGTAGTAGGCAATGGCAAAAATGAAACGACAACGATGAGCTGAAGACCGCCATCACAAAATTTACCCGGACAAACACGCAAATGTGCTGCGTCTTAAAATTTGGGTGGCTTAAAATGTTTTGAGTCATATAAATTCATTGTCCTCTTACTGGCGCCTAAAGATGCAGTGAAAAATTTGGACGAACTAAAAACCAAAGTGGTTTTATCTATAAAAATTCGTCATGCTAAATCTAAGTTAACTGGTAACTACACAGTAGCATGATGCTAGTAGCACAATTCCAATGTGGATTGAACTCTAGAACGAACGTTCAAAACTTTATTAATATAAGTTTTATTTATATACGAGTGTATTTATACAATATCTGTTATTATCAGTGACACTTAATGTCACACTTAGAGGCATTTTCACGGCTTAGAAATACATTAGAGAACACGAATTACCAAGATATGCTATTGGGGGAATAATATTGAGAAGTGTATTTCACGGCATTACAATTGTAATAAATCAATTTCGAGTAGCTCTGCAGTATAAATCGATTTTTGGTGTGTTATCGGTCACTTTTTGTCTGTTATCGTTACTTTTTAGTCTGATATCGTTACTTTAGCCTTATTTATCGGTCAGGTGCTACATGCTGAACGAGCCAATCCATGAATATAAATAATATGCACTCCAAATTTGCATTCCAAATTTTAATAATTTCAAATTTCAATTTGGTTTGTTTTCACTTTTTCTTTGATTTGTTATCTAAATTGTGAAGACAAGTTGGCAGCTATCTTTGAAATATACATATTGGTTCGTCGAACTAGGCAATACGTTTATAGGCTTCATAACAGTCGTTACATTGAAAACTATGTTATAGTTTGAAAAAATTACCAATAAAGATATAGGTAAGTCGTGAAAACGGCCATTAGCAAATTTTCGTAAAAAGTGTGAAGAGTATAAAAATGTCTCATTTAGTTTTTATATCCTTTCTTCTTTGGGTGATAAATGAATTCATCAGATTGATGGATATAACAGAAGTAGTTAATATTTCAATCGAAAAACTCCTTAAGATATATCTATACTTCATCAGCATCATATATCCAGTAAGTATAGGCATGTCTATCGACCTGTCTGTCCGTCTGCCCGCATGAACACAAAGATCTCCAGATAAAGTGTATAAAATATGTTTATAGGTATATTCACCATGCATTTTAAATTCAACTGAATGTGGTGAATTTATTAGTTTGCATTGTTATTAGTTTGCATTGCTATTAGTTTGCATTGTTTTTCTCTCTGAGAATACCGTGGGAAGCGACAGGTCTATACACAAACATGTTACAACAGGTGCCGCGAATCGTTTGGCTGCTCTCGTTTATGTTCCTACCTTTACGGTTGGCAGTTTCTCAATGTCTCTCGCGCTCTAGTGACCCAATAAAGAAATAGACTATAGAAGGAATACTCGCCCACCATGGTGAATAAATGTAATGCGCCGTATTCGCTCTGTTCCTACAATGATGAGAGCGTTGGAGCGAGACAGAGATAGAGATAGAGAGCCAAACGAATTAGGAAAGTACTTGCAACGCTCTCAATGCCGCTCGTCAACCCGTCCAGCCAAAACAAAAGGTGCATAAGCATTCTCTTTTTCCCTTATCTACCATAAATCGGGAGCGAATTCGAGTGACGTAATATTTTTAAAAGTGGTACACTGTTTTTAATTGTCGAGTAAGCCTGACTGTAGGGTTTTGACTTTTCCCGAGTATACGTGGTGCCAAAAACGTTTCATGGTTAAGCGAATTAGTTGCTCGGATGGATGATTATTTCGACCTTAAATTATACGTAGCGCACGGTAACATTCATGATAAAATGGCAAACCAAATTGTGCACAAATTACAATAGCGTTTCCATATCTGACCAATTTATGACAGTTTAATCCATGTCGTAAAAAGGAATCTCTAACAAAAAAAACACCCTATATATATATAGTAAAGTATCATGTATGTTCTTGCTGAAACAAGTCAACTTAGACATCATATTCTTCTGTTCTGGTACGTTGATATAATGACTAAATTTGCAGCAATTTATAAATGTTTTTTATACTAAAATGTAAAACTTTCTCAGACTACTTTCGTATAATATTACCAGCCGAAAAATAAAAAAAATAAGAAGTAAAATAAAATAAATTAATGTATTGTAATGTGTCCGTCCGTCCAAAAGTTCGTGCTTCCTGTATATGTATTCCGTCCGTACGGCAGGAAGCCATCATCAACAGCCAGCAAGCCGTATATCGCTTAGAGTCGAGCACCGAAAACGAGCATGTGTGCACGCACAGACTGTCAGTGGTTAAAGCGACAGATGTGGGGGCCTAACTAGGCGTGAAGGTATCAAATGGGCGTACATATTCTTCGTATGTATGTTTATACTGAGTACATATAGTGATTCTGGCACTGTCAGCCAACCTGTCAGATTACACTTACTTAAACAATGTTACTAAATTAAATCATTGAATTTAATGCCGAACAGAAACCTTCGCCCACCCCCCAAACAAAAAAAAAAGTAAATAACCAAAGACTCACACACTACAGTAACACAGTCGCACAGATACAGGACGGATAAACTCACGAATTTTTAGTTTGGCTCATCAGAGTACTACTTATCCCCCCTAGCAATACCAACTATAATCTTTACGCCTAAACTACCGCAGCTGTTCTCGACAACAGCCAGCTGCGCGTTTTACTCAATCGAAATACTCATTTTCAGTAAAGCTGACGATGCGTGCCAAACCGAACCACTGCCGAAAGGATCAGAACAGGCGAAAAGCTGAAAAGATTTCATGCCATCACCATTTATACACTGAGCAAAAAAACTTTATAAAAAAAAACCAACGTTAGCGATTTTATGCGTTTGCTTGTAACGATTCGAATAAATTAGACTAACCAGTCGCTGAAATATCACTGATCTTAAAAAAGTTAAAGTCCAAAAAAGCCGCAGGTCTAGATGGAATCGAAAATAGATGCCTAAAAGCACTTCCACGTAGAGGTATACAACTTCTATCTAAAATCATTAATGAGTGTTTACGCCTCTGCTATATCCCAAAGGCGTGGAAACTTACCAAGGTTATTGCCATTCGGAAGGCAAATAAGCCACCTGAGCTGCCCTCTTCGTATCGCCCTATAAGCTTGCTCTCTTCAGTCAGTAAAATACTGGAAAAAGTCATCAAAATAAGCTATCTCAGTTTATAGAAGCTAACGAAGTACTTCCTCCGGAACAATTTGGTTTCCGACGTGAACACAATACTCTACACCCTTTAGCCAGAATTAAAAAAATTGTTAAGTCCAATTTTTCTAGATCTAAATCAACGGGCATGGTTCTATTAGATATAAAAGCGGCTTTTGATTCCGTTTGGCACAATGGTCTTGTTCATAAAATGAAAATTTTGAACTTTCCCCCTGAACTCATTTAACTTATAAATTCCTATCTGAACAATAGATTCTTTACGGTACATTTGGGGAATTCCAAGTCCCAGGTAATTCATATATTTGCAGGTTGCCCACAAGGCTCATGTCTCTCACCTCTACTCTACAACATATACACGTCAGACTTTCCAACATTAAATGGATGTACTGCCTCAATATTTGCTGATGATACAGCTGTCCTCAGCTCTGGAAAGCTTTCTGCTGAGATTACAGTTAACTTTCAGAATGCCTTCAATTCACTGGTTTCTTATTTCAACAAGTGGAAGATCATAGTTAATCCTGATAAAACCCTAAATGGCCTGGGTACTAGGTACTAGGAAACGCAAAGCAATATACCTACCTGACAGACTTATTAAATTAAATAATGTTGATATCAAATGGGAAAAAAGTGTGAGATACTTAGGGGTAATGCTTTATAAAAAATTAACATTTGAGGACCATATTAGGGTTACGGATAAAAAACTTAATATATTAGTTCGTAGTCTATATCCTTTAATCAATAGGAACTCGCGACTCAGCATTGTTAATAAAATGTACCTATTTAGATCAGTTTTTCAAGCGGTAATATTCTATGGAGCTCCTGTTTGGGCGGATATTGCTAAATGCCACTTAAATAAACTCCAAATCAGACAAAATAAAATACTAAAAATGATACTTAATCTACCCTGGTACCACTCCACCATCGATCTCCATCAAATAGCAAAAATTGAACTAGTAGCCGATAGACTAACACACTTACACCTAAGTTTTAGAAATAGATGTTTATATTCGACCTATTCGCACATTAATGTTATAGCAAGCACACTTCAGTTTTTAAGCAATATTTTATATTTTTTTCATGGGGTTTTTGTTAATAATTTTTCCCTACCTATATATTTGTATATATCTTATGTAATTAAATATCAAAAAAAAAAAAATTATAACATTAAGTAGAAAAGGCCATGAAGCCTGAACTCTTAATTGTAAATAATATTAGGACACACACAAATGTATATATTTAATTTACTGTGAATAAATGAAATGAAATGAAAATGAGTTAGGCTTGTTAAATTCTAAGTATTGGAAACCATAAAATTAAATAAATTTGAACCTTGACACTATGTGTGAAACCATATATGTATACTATAAATGGCAGCCATGGAGTTTATAGCAACAGTCATTTTTTTAATATTTCTGGCGGTATCTCGGCCATAACTTAACAAATTTTGGTTTTTAAGTCCTCTACAAATCAAACTCAGTGTTCTTTGTCCTAACTTTACTACGAACCGTGCAATAAGTTCTCTTTCAACCGAATATGAAATTCTATCATGCGTACTATGTAAATGGCTGGAGCCATACACACATGCACTGATAGAACAGTATCAGTGTGGCTTCAGACCAAAAAGATCGACCAGTGAGTGACCAATTTATCACTCTTCGAAAAGGTCTAATGCAGAACCGTGCGAACAACAAAGACACATACCGATTATAAGGCAGCTTTCGATACGCCGATAACGAAGTTCTTCAATGCCCTGCCTGAACTTGGTATCCTAGAAAATATCGTTCATCTTTGCATGAAGACGCTATCACAAACACAAAGCTTCAGAGTAAGGAAGAACCTTCTTTAGCTTTTTGATACCAAGAAATGTTTCAAGCAGGACGATGCTTTATCGTGCGACTATAAAAATCTACAATATAAAATGTTGATAATACTGGTAACGTGCAGTAACGTGGACCCTGGCAACATCAGCTCCTTTTGGAGTGTACGTAGGAAAGTTTCTTCGTAGAACTTTTTGACCTATTAGAGCTGGCGGCGAGTTTCGGATTATGAGCTGTATGATGAGATTAAAATAGTACAGCGCATAAATGCATTGAGCTGGTAATTCTAACCAGATGGACAGCAGAGCACCAGCACCAAATGTTTACATGGGGAACCTAAACTTAATTGGTGAATTACGTCCGAGAGGATGACCGTGCATGCGTTGGCTTGATTATAGAAGCTAGTAAACGGTTGTAACACCACATAAGGAAGATGTATATTTTGATTTAAACGGTTGCGTTAACGATCGAAGTTATTCTAAACCTGAGGTACTACATGAGTCTGGTCCTAGTATGGTGTACAGTTTCATCAACTTGCATTGTGGAACCATACTTTTTTGAAGAAAACGGTCGCATAGTAACGGTCAATGGAGATCATTATTTAAAGATATATTTCTTCGCAGAACTACGTTGAAAGAGAAACCCTTTCAACTTTGTGTGGTTACAGTGCCAAAAAAAAAAAAAAGAACTCCAGGAATTCCACACGCCGTAAGCCACCAAATTGTTCCGAACTGACTGCAGCTGATTTTTTTTTTCTTTTTTTTATGTTATTCGAAACGGGAACTCCACTAAACTAATCGTACAAATTAGAATAATTTGAAGTAATCCATTCAAACAATAATTGAAACAATTTCGTTTGCAATTCTACAGGCAGAAATGTATAACGCGAAGATTATTTGAAACTGAATTATCTTTAAAAAATTTAACAAATTATGTGAATTGAAATAAAACTTCTTTCAGTTTCTCAATCTAGCCATGTTCATCAGCCTTAGACTATAGTAAAATTTTAAGCAATCTGCATCATTAAGTTTGTGTTTGAAAATCATTGAACGCAGTTATGGAAAATACAGACAGATGGACAGAAAGCAGATGAATGCTGGAATTATACTCAAACCCAATCATGTGACTACTTCGAAGTATGTACACTGTTTGATGATCATGCAAATGTTGTCGTTAAACATCGGAGGCCATGCTTAAGATTCTCAGGCCGTATCTGCGTGACGACCTTCTGATTTCAATGGCTGTCAAACACAAACTTATTGTAATTATTACCTCCATAAAACAAAAACTTCTTTAAAAACTGCATTGTGTATTTTAATCAAAAAATTTGATACTAAATCATTTGTTAAACGACGCTAAATTATAAAACATTTATTTAATATATAGTTAAGTTACTTATAATATTTTACAGTGTATGTACCATCAAACTCTGCATATCTGGGGAAATTATAAAAACTAAAAAAAAAACTCTAAAAATAGAAAACCAACAAAAGAGGCAACCAATCAAAAGAAAAAAATCTTTTAATAAATCATCGGTATAACCTAATACTGTAATACACTTCATAGAAAGTTTGTACGGAAGTTTCTGCTTGGAGAAATGAAACACGAAATGCGTATGAACTATCAGGCAATCCGTTTACTGGCTCTGAAAACTGACATTCAGATGTAAGTGGATCTTTGCAGATGATTGATCTTTATTTTGGCTGGCTGGCTAGTAATGAACTTGAACTGTGCTGGGAAATGGCACATTTCTAAATAGGTTTTTTTTCTTCATTCATTGCTCTAGTGGAGAAAAATTTACATCTTCAACATAAGACTCCAAAATCGAATTAATCTTCTTTTACTTGTTTTACTTAAGGCTGCTTTAAAAGCTTATTTCAGGCAGTACGGTTTATCAAAACCTAATATACGTACTATTGTGTGTAGTGTACATAAAAACAAAGCGTTAAGTCTTGAGCGCAATAGTAGAGAACAAAAAAAAAAAAACGTTGGAGAAAAAAAGCGCAAATTCTGCTCACGATTTCTGTGCGAATGTGAAATTCATATTTATGCAATGCACGTCTTTGGAACAGTGTGGCTGCCATGCAGCATTGTGTCTGTCTCCGTTCATCTGGCATCTTTAGGTAGGGACATCTTTCCGGGTACTGGCATTTTGGCTGCTCCTTTCACTCTACGGTTTTCGATGCTGCTAAATACAATGAAAGAAAGCTGCTGACTTTCTGCATCGCGTCTTTTCGCGGCGACGGCTTCTGCCATTCAGACGACAAACGCAGAAACAATGATTCCGGGCTAAGTATTTGCGTGCGTATATATATATATATATATGTGTGTGTGTGTGTGTGTGTGTGTCTGTGCACCAAGGAAAATCCAAATAACAAAACTTACAAAATGAAAGTGGAAAAAAAGGACTTATAGAACGCAACAACCAAAGCCAAACCGACCAGCGGATAAAGAAAAAGGGCCTGACTATTAAATCCCTTAAATGCATGGAGGGGCACAAACTCGATTAAGTTGTTTGGTGTTGAGCAAACAAAACACGAAAAGTAGAAAGTGAGATGTGAGTTGTGAGACAAAAAAAAAAGTATATTTTACTTAGAAAGAATAACAAAAGAAATTCTTAAATTTGATTAAACCGAAATTTTAATACCTTGCAAACGCATTCTAAATATGTACACAGTTTGTTGACAAACTTACTTCTTAAATTTACAAATTGGCTTCTCCATGCCTAAAATTTTCAACTCAAAAGATCAAAAAAAGTTGATTTTTTTACTAGCAAAAAGCTTCTTACATCGACAAATTTTTGCATCAATACAGCAAATTGGTCTCTCTATTAAAAAGATTTGTTTCTTCAATAGCGAAACTAATTCTCCAGCCGTTAAATTAGCTACTACAGTCGGCAAACATGCTGCTCCATATAGTAAACTTATTTGCAGTAGGTAAATTTACTTTTCAATTCAGCAAATTTCCTTCTCCAGTAGACACAGTTGATCCTCCAATCGATAAAAATGTTCTTGTAATGTATTTTCAAATTGTTTTTGCTCGACTTCAAGATACTCTGTACCTTGTCTAAATCACTCAATTTTAACCATAGATTTGTATGGAGGCTATATTTTATTACTTTTAATATGATGTTTTTGGCGACAAAATCTGACGTTTCCAGCTCGAGACATGGCCTAAAATTGAAACTATCTCCGGAAAAAAAAGGAAATCTGACTTTCGACTTTAGCGGGCCACAATACATACGAAAAATATAATTAGTCAGTAATATTTTTTGAGGATGCAGAGTACTTGTATCAAATTAAATCTAGAATAGTTAAATCTGAATTC
Source organism: Leucophenga montana (assembly GCA_035044765.1). NCBI lineage: Eukaryota > Metazoa > Arthropoda > Insecta > Diptera > Drosophilidae > Leucophenga > Leucophenga montana. The sequence continues at coordinate 314,423 of JAWNNQ010001360.1, read as the reverse complement.
AGTATCACAATCAGCGACATTAAAAACTCCTTTTTCGAAAATTTTGACATCAGATTGAAAATGAGTCCGCCATTTTGGATCCGTAGCCTGTTACTGTAGAGTGCCAGTCGTGAATATGAAATTCTGACAGTCTCATTTTCATTTTCAAAGCATTTCTGACACTGAAAGTTGAGTGATCCGATTCGCATCTCTATGAAATATTTCTACCTACACTTTATAACTTGCACGGGATGATAATACTTCACAATAATATAGCTGTTCATAGGATCCACAGAATATTGAACGATACATCTTTTATCTGTAGTGATTGTTCTTTCCAGAATAGTATAGAAGTAAACGATCTGAATGCCATCAGAATAATTATTCATACCGGACTGACTCGCAATTGCATTAACGCCGTGAATATTTCTTCGAACAAATGCCATTTTTCATATGCGGTAATGTTAGACTGTCGAACCCGAATGCCGGATCTTAGTCTTTGACATGTAGTTCAGCAACTAAATACGTATATAATATGGTAAAATTCATCATGTTGTGTTTTTCTCTGTAGACAAAACGGCATATCTAACCATAGTTGTCAGAAACAACTACTAGCGCCATCTCTTAGATTTGAAAAGAACTTTTCAGCCTGTCCCAGTGCATATACTCGTATCAGTTTAGGTCGCTAGTGTCGCGCCTACGAAGAAGTTTTTCGTCAAAAGCCAAAGTATTCAGACGATTTCAATTAAGCGCAATAGTACAAAAAAATTTTGTTTTTGCTGATCGATATGTTCTTGTCGCTGCGTCTCATATTTGCACTAATACACGCAACTCCAATTTTTTGAATACATACATATATGAAAGCCTTGTTCTCTCGCATCTAATTTATTTTTTTCAATTCTTCTTGAAAACATATTTATAAATTCTTTATGAGTAAATTAGCATAGATGGTTTGTTGAATCTTCTCTAGCAGCTTTGTTGCTGCGTTACAAACTTAATGCCTAAGTTGCAATACAAAACCAACAAAATGTAAGAAGCACAAAATGAGAAGATAAAACAAAGTTGCTAAAAAGACTATAATCAAATCATTCATCCACACACAACCGCCCACTCAATGAGTAAGTTAGTTAGTGAATCTGCAATTAAATCTCGTGCCATTTACTGAATCTCCACTTCATTTTGGTGCAAAAAGAAAAAAAAAAAAACAAAATCCGTGTGAAAAAAAGGAAACCCAATGACAAAAGCATTAGTTTCTGTATACGCTGTGCCCGCGAATATGTAGATTAGGCGACGTGAATTACTTAATTAAATGAACCTAAACGCGTATAATCGTTTCGACCCTAGGCGAAATGAATGCGAAGCGTTCATATGAGAATCCGGCAAATTAAAATGCTATCCCATACCCATTATTACCATACGGAAAAGCATCACCACCTCCAAATGCTATACTACAACATACATTCTATTATATTGTATGCTACATTAACGTTAAAACTGTGAATATCTTGTTTGAATATCTTCTATAAGATACTACATGCATGCAAGTAAGGACTTACGTACTTGTATGTGGGTAAACGTGTACGCAAGGTATATATTTTTGCCAGCTCGTAAACGAGGTTCGTTTAAAAGAACATTTATTCAGTTTTTGTGCTATCTCTAAATGTCAGATTTAAAAATTTTTACTCTTCATTCATTTGAATACTTCATTGAAGAATTCGAACTTCTTTAAGCATTATGCAGAACAGAAGTCTTGAGATTTTACAAAACAAAACAGGAAACCTCAATTCTAAAAGTACAGCACTGTTTATAACAGGCAAAAGTACTTGTCAAAGGTGACGTATTACCAACAACTGCGTTCTCTTTTATTTCTTATCTATCTTTTGTCTTACTCCTTTTCATTTGTTGCGCCTTGCGCATTTGGTTTTTTGTTTCACGCTCAAAGCATTTAAGAAAGTCAACACAGCGGAATATGTCAACTTATAGATAAATCCACCTTGAATGTTTTTTTATTGTCGCATTCACACGTTGGCTTTGGCTTTACATTACAGCATAAACAATTTGTGTATCATACTATTGTTACGTATAAAAATCAAAGAAGAAATTATTATTGCAGATTTTTTTGTTTTGGTATTCTCTGCTAGAGTTACGCTCGTATCCACATTTTGCAGTTTTGTGAAGTGTTTTGTTGTCAAGTACTTTTAGAACATATCTCGTATACTTTTGCGTTTATGTACGTTTTTAAGCTCTAAGCTCTTTTGTATTAGAGTTAATTGTTGTTGTAGCTGTTGTTTATAATTATTTTATCATTGTTTTAAAGTATGCACACGAGAAATTTTGATTTTAATGCATTATTTAACTTGGCAATATGTTTAGTGTTTAAGATGAAAATAAACACATACATATGCGAATACGCATTAATAAAATATTCAACAAACAAATTTGGCAATGATTATGCCAGCAAGGTGATTTTGAAGAAGTCTTTAAACTTAACTGAAAATATATTTGTAATTAATTTTCTTAAATTATTTAGACAAAGCACCAAGAGATACATATTAAATAGATATATTCTTAAAGGTAAAATCATTATTAAAATTGATTCGATTTTATTGGAAGTTAATTCGATTAAGACTTTCTGACTTAAATAAATTTAGTTTTAAACGCAATTATTTGTGATATGAAATTGAGTTAATGTGTTGTTCTTAGTACTCAATGCTCACTACAAAGAATAGCTCACGTGTAAATGTAGTTTATAGAGCAAAGATTTTTATGATTGATTTGGCGGTGTACTTACAATATTATTATCAAATCGTTAGAACAATAGGAACACTGCTGTAGATGAAAATAGAAAGCGAGGGCGCATCAAATGTAGCAGTAACAACAACAATAAACACATTCAAGTGCCATACGTTCTCCGCTTCTCACTCTTTCTCCCTTTCTGTCTCTCTCTCTCTCTTTCTGTGTATTTTAATGCATACGCTTATACAGTGGGCTACATAGAAAGGGAATTGATTTTGAAAAATTATGTTTGCAGGTTTTTATACACACTGACGAAAGTAGAGCATCGCATTGACTTTCACCGTCAGCGTCGTTTTCCAAAAAATACGACCCGATGACGCCTTCAGTCTACAATGCGCATAGCATTGATTTTTTCTGTGAGTAATGTGTTTTTTTTTTTTTTCAACTATTTGAGTCTCTTCAGAGCACCAATTTTGATAATTTTGCTTATTTACGTATTCGTTAAAGAAAATATTGTTCAAAAGGTGAACACGCTAGAAACACCAATTTTGTACAATAATTTTGGGTTGTCGGAAATGTCATGAAGCTTTTTAGTAAAATGACGGAGGACAGTTCAAACTTCATTTCAGCAAAACAAAATTAATTGATTTGGTCACATCGCTAAGTTTTTACCTGAAGTTGAAAATGGAAATTTTTGGTCACTGTGCATTTTCGACATATTTACGTTTTTAACATTCTCAAAAGGAAGATCGGAATATTATGAAAAATTTCGCAGAAATCTACAGAGCCACGACGCTACTCCATTCAAGCTGATGACGTCCAAATATATATTAAAGTAAACCCATATTCGATTGCTCGTGATATCGGTAAACCATTATTCGCCCATGCGCGACCATCTCCGGGGGCTGTGATTGATCAGTAAGCTCGATGAAATCCATTCGATGCCCACCACACTTCAACAAAACTACCCATTTTTGAAGAACATCGTAACCGGTGATTGGTGTTAAAAAATGGATCGCATACAATCATGTTCAACGTAAACACTTGTAGCGCAGTGTAAATTAGCGATGCCAGACGACATTCAAAGCCGATCTTCACCAAAAGAGAGTTATGATCTCTCAATATAGTGGGACTACCAGAGTGTGGTGTTTTTCGAGCTTCTACGGCGGAACTGCGGACGATCGATTCTAATGCGTAATGTCGTTCAGATTTCATCAATCGCAATAGCCATCATGCCAATGCGAGCCTACACACAAGAAGTTGCTGCAGTTTGGATAGAAAGTTTTGAATAATACTCCTACTTCCGTCAGATTTTCTTTTGTCGTAAAACGCTTGTAATCATTTAATACACTTATCAAGCTTCATTTCTATCGCATAGCAACTCAACATCCTGAAGCTCACTAGAGTTGAGCGATATTTAACAACCTGTGATTTAATCACGGCTACTGAAAAATCACTAATATCAGTTGCTACACGATATTGTAAATGTCAGTGATTGAATATCATATATTTCTTACTAGTAACACTGGGTTTCATGGCGTATGATTAAGATATCATGCATATCATCAACTGATATTCGTGATTTTCAGTCGCCGTAATTGAATTGCAGACTATCACTGACTATCATACACGTAGTGTTTACAGGCATCCTACTAATATTATAAACGCGAAAGTTTGAATGGATGTGTGAATGTTTGTTACTCCTTCACGCAAAATCTACTGAATGGATTTTAATGAAACTTTTCAATAATATAGCTCATATATCAGAATAACACATATAGGCTATAATTTATGAAGATTAAATTAATGCATTCATTTAATTAATTTCAAACAAACACTGCGCAGACATTTTAACCACGTCTGCTGCTCTGTGTAGACGACAAAAAGCTGATTGCCTTAAATGGTCATGTGTGCGGGATGACATTAGAGAGGCAGAGAATGAAAGAAAACCGTTGGATTTTTAAAAAGTATAAATTTTAATTAATCAAATTTTTGTTAATAGAATTTGGGTTTTAATATAATTCAAAAACAAGCATTTGTTTAAAAAAGTATGCAAGCATATGCCGCTTATCTGAATAAGTTGCAAAAATTGTTTTATTATTTTTTATATAAGGTGCGTTTCATATTCATAAGACACACAAAAATTTCAAATTTAAATTTTAAACAACATTTAAAGAATGCATTTAAATAAGCGGTTTCTTAGAAATATATGATCTTTTATTAATTGTCTACTATTGGCGCCAGCTGGCATGCATTCCAAAAACAGCAGTTATCTTTTTGCATGACATGCTCTCTTTTCTTCAATTTGCGCCGTTTCATAATAATAAGACAGTCGTCAAAAATTTACCTTTAGCGAACAAAATTTCGACTTCGTGATTGGGGCAGCGCTACATTATGTTTCATTTTAAATGCTAATACCAATTTCTATCAATTTATACATACTTGTAATACTTGTGCTGCTAGAAGCTCCCCTCGTAGAGTTGAAGGTTCACCGCTAATTTGCTTGTGCATCTTAAAGTCATTGGTTTTTTCTTCGCTAAGGCTGCAAAGGCTCTTCGTATGCTTCGTACATACTAATTTTTTATTTGTTTTCAAACTAGTTTGCATTTATGAAAAATGTAGAAGCCTTTTTGTGAGTTACAATATTATTAGTTTCAGCTATGCCTTGAGAACTTTTGGCAGCTGGTTCTCTGCAGGATTTCATTTTTTTCGCTTTACTTTTTTAATTCGATTACAGGCAACCGCAGACTTAAAGTAGAATATCGATTCTGGCTTAGCTTTTTCATACTTATTTGATAATTTCTATTTTATACACACACACACAACCACAGCTAAACTTACACACATTTTAGATTTGAACGCCTTATAAAACCGCAAAAACCGAGCCAAAAAAAAACAAAGAAAAAACCTCTTATTATGTGTTCAGATACAAAGTTACTTAAAAGTTGCCCTTGGCTTTGTTGTATGTAGCTGCAAGGATTGAGGTGAATTTTTTGGGTCCTCAGTTCTTCTTTTACCTTTTTATACCATTCACACGTAGTGTGAAATGGTATTATCAGTTTGTCTGAAAGTTTGTAACGCATTAAAGGAGACATCGTAGACCCCATAAAGTATATATATTCTTGATCAGCTCGACGAGACGAGTCGATCTAGCCATGTCCGTCTGTCCGTCTGTATGTTGATGCGCATTTTTTGGGGACCAATTTTTATGCTAACCAGTTGAAATTTTGCACATAAACTTCTTTTTATTGCAGTTTAATAGAGTATCAAGATTGACCCGCCACGCCCACTTCTTGGGGTAGCCCCCATACAAACCCCCCGCCCACTCTTGACTTTTTGTATGAAAAACTTTTTTATTGTAGTTAATGTCATATTAATAATTGATATGGAAACTTGGGTTGGACCCGCCCACGATTTGGGGTAGCCCCCATACAAACATACCGCTCACTTTTGTGTTTTTGCAAGAAAAACTTCTTTATTAAAGTCAATATTAGGTTGAAATGCATACATAGACTAATGGGCGTGGCCCGCCCACTTTTTCGGGAAGCCCACATACAAATCTACTGCCCATTTTTGTGTTTTTTTTTTTTATGAAAAAATCTTTATTTAAATTAATATTAGATTGAAATTCGATTCGGTGGATTTTAGTGGACAGCCGCTTCATATACAATACTATTTAAAATTTTGAGGTACTCCCATATAAACCCACAGTTCACTTTTATGCATTTGTATGGAAAACGTCAATTTCCACTTGAAATTCGATATGGCGGCATCTTACACGTCTACTAGATCGCTTCATACTCATCTACTAGTGGGCGTGTACCACCCACTTTTTGGGGTAGCCCCTATTTAAACCCTTTTTATGTTTTACAATACTATTTAAAATTTCGTGTGAATGGTATTAGAGCTTCGGTTCAACCGAAGTTAACGTTTTTGCTTGATTTTATTTAAACTTTTTTCTATATTTATATATATATATATATATATATATATATATATATATATATATATATATATATATATATATATATATATATATATATATTTTTTTTTTTTTTTTGTATCTGAAAGCTTAAATGTGCTGCGCACACATGGCGTATATTAATAAATTCATATGCACTATACAAGAAAATGTATCTGTTTCTCTATCAGTCTGCCGGTCTGGCTATCTGTCTGTCTGACTGTGTGTCTGTGTGTTCATTTGGCCACGAAATCTTTTTGGATTTGTGTGTGTATTTTGCTTTATTAAAATTTCAATGCGCAGGTTTTTATTGTATGCACATGTGTAGGTGTAAATATATTGGAATTTCAAATCAATTACAATACCATAACACAAATGTTATATATGTTGTATATTATTGTAAAGTTTGTGCGGAATGATTATGTTCGTTCTTTCTTCATTACCCAACTTAGAATATCTAGAATACCCGTTCTGATCATTCTCGTTCGGTTGCCATCTTATCGGTTATATTAACCCTAATACAATATTCATGCTTAACCCTAATACAATATATGACCCTACATACTAACACTTATGTTTACAATATATACATATGAGAAGAGGTCGTTAAGTATTTTTCACCCTCCTACCGCCACCCCCTAATTTTTAATCGCGATTTTAATATTTTTGTATGAACAATTTTATTACCAGAGGGGTCATGAAGAAGGGAGAAGTGGAGCAGGGAGACGGGCAGCAACGCGCCAGGTACTAACTAGTCTAACATAAAATGTTTTTTTTTCTACTAACGTATCGTATTATTATTTCCGGCTTCAACATAATCTCTTTCAAGCTCAATAGACTTTTCTAGTTAATATTGTTTCCCCTGTGGTTGAAATTCAACCATTATAGCGACAATACAGAACAGTTCAGTACTATTTGATATATATATATTGGTAATTCTATATTTAACAAATTGAGAGAAATGAGAGAGCTCAGGTCTTTGTGAGTGCATATTAAATGTTTATTAAATAGTTTTGTGCAATTACTAATAATTCTACAGAATATTTATTCTCAAAGTACAATTCGTTTTGTGTACAATAATTGTTATGTATATATGCCATTGAAATTTGTTGTTCCATTTTTTTATTGAAATTTCTCGCCAAGATTCATCTGCTTTGCCATGGTGACAACTGTGAAAGAAAACTTGGCCATCTGTTGAACAAAAAGAAAAAAAAAATGAAGTTATTTCCAAAAAAAAAAAACCTTTTCAATTTTCACCCACTTACACTAATATTCACACTGAGACATATTTGAAAAATGCCCATAGCCGTGAAACTTATGGGCTGATGTGCTTTATGCAAAAAATACTGCAATGTACGACGATATTGATGATTGGCGTCGGACCAATTCGATTGAAATATGTCATGCGCAAGACCCTCACAATACTCTATAAGTCGATTGCATGTATAGCAGAATGGGAATGTCTGCATTATTGTAACCGAAATAAACATAACCGAAGAAAAACCATCCCCGAAATCCGCAAAGAAAAATATATGTATCGAAGCCAGGCCGAGCATAAGACCACATAGTAAAAATTGTACGAAAATAGTTCCCGATATAATGGGGCGTATTATATCACAATATCTGGAAAAATATAAATATTTCAAAAATCAGCCATAAACGGTTAATAAGCTTTGTATACTCTAGCTAACTCATGAAGTAAACCATTTTGAGAATTTGGCAAACTGCAGCATGGATCTCACGTTGATTGTAGCTAACTTTACTAGATCATGCAGAAAGTAGCTCCCCAGACAGGCATGTCTTCTTCTGCTTAACGCCGGTCAGGTGCACATGAGATGCAAAACTGATGGCCAGTTCTCCTCCGCCACTTCGCAACTACAACTTTTTCAAATCTCTTTTGAGCTGACGTTTTTCAGACAGTGGTCAGTTACGATACCGAATAAGTTCGTTAGTTCATCTACTTTTTCATTTCCTCTTATATCTCTATTACCACGTAGCCAGATGAGATGGATCCTGAAGAGCTTACCTATCTCATTTAAGAAATAGTTTTTTACAGCTTGGCAGTCTGAGTAGCAGTTTGTTAGCCGCCAAGATCCATTGAAATGGCAAGGGGACGCCATCTTGTGGCATACATCTTGACAAATCTCTGAGTAGAAAATCAGAGCTGATTCTAAATCAGAGCTTACTGCTCTGCGTATAAGCATGTGGTGAGTAAGCTCTCCAAGTGCATCTTCCATCCCCAGATCTGTTATTCCGCAGTGATCGCGTTATTATATATTAAATTATATCCAAAAGGGCTACCAATGAACTTTACTTGTTTTCAAGCGATTTATCTTCCAGCGATACTAAGTTGTGTTAGAGCTGTTTCAGTGGACTTATCCTTACTGTAAGCATGCTAAGTCCGTTAGCCCGTTTGTAGAGCTCAAAGTATTTGACGGTCCCTTTAGTTTTATTTATTTGAGTGAGAAATTCTACTGTTTCGATCCCATTGCTGTCTACGGAGCTACACGCTGGAAAGTGGGGTTTCTTAAGAAGTTCAATGGTTCACTTACTACTAGTAGAATCGGTCCAAATCTCATCCGGCTGCTGAAGATAACCTATGGAGTGTGGAGGTTTGAATATATTTTTTCTGAGTCGCGATGCATCTGCAGTTGATTCAATTTCACTGCAAAAGTTGATCCATTTGCTTTTTTTGAAAACATTGATTTGTGTTTTATAAGCTGTCGTCTCTTTTACTAACCTTCGCTCTATTGAAGAAGGACCTACAATCTCTGCGAAGATTTGTTCTAAGCATTTAAAGTTGAGTTGACTCAACCATTTCCGTCAATATTTGATCTTCTTTGTTCCTCCCATGATACCATTGTAACATTCTACAAATCATTTCTTACGACTAGCAAAATTAGGATTAGCAACATAAAAAAAGAAAACTTTCTAACACTTTTTAGAGTATTTTGGGTGCGCTGAACACGATAAATATATTATAAATATAATGTATGCCGTAGGTAAACATTCACTTACTCCAATATCAGTTTATGATCGATAATACACTGCACCAGCTCCTCATGTTGCGCTTCATACGATTGATTCGGATCAGTACGTAGTTGTTCTATACGCTGACATAATAAGTCTATATGACCGCATATAATATACACATAGACAATGGCATAGGTATCAGTCAGTTTATTCTGCGTAGCAGCCATCATCACAATAATAAATTCCAACCAGGATTGCAGCCACAAGTTGAACAGATTTTTACGCCAATCGAAGAACGGATTATAGACCTGCCACGGTGGATGTCCCACAAACGCAGATGTAAGCAATGATGCCGCCACATAACCAAAATAAATGACAGAGTAAAAGAACATAATCCTGTTGCTGTTTGTCACCAATTTTTGTATCTTTAACTTCTCAGCTTCGTGTACACAACGTCGATCCAATTTATCCATAATTTCTTTGGCCTGCATCAAACGCCAGAGTTGAAAATAGGTAACAATGGATTTAACGGAAGTTCCAAACGCACTGCAAGCTGTCTCCAACGATACCAGAAACTCACCGGCCGTAAATTCTTTAATGTGTGTCAAATAACTGAAGAGAAATCCAAGCGGCAGATAGAATGTACCAAAAATGAATACAAGAAGTGTCCAGCAGGCGTAGAGCCAACGTACACGTTGAGTCGATGACAAGGGTGGTATCCAGCCGATGTACTTCAGGGTACGCTCGAAATAAAGTAACCCATCACGTGATCTGGTCACCATAGCAGCTTGCAACTCTGCGCGTTGGAACAATATTACTCAAGCACTTCAATGTACTAACTATGCTGTATGCAGTTGCTTTCACCATTTTATATAAGCATTCTTATAGCGAAATTTTTTTAATTATGTTTTATTAAAGTGCTGCATATTAAAACAGTTCAAAATTAAGGATTCACGTAACCACAGATTGAGTAATTGAGTAACCACAGCTACTAACCAACGCTAGTCAATTATTTATGTATCTGTGAATTTCTTACCAAGCATCGTTAAGTAACTAAACGGTTTAGATTCAATTAGCAAAAATGGACTGCATTTGTTTATAGTATTTGGAGCAACTTTAAATCAAATTCAAGCGTCTTACTAAATAATAAGTTTACTTCATATCGTACAAGAGTGAAACTAAAAGTTTCGCATGTTATTTGGCAAACACAATGTCTTGCAATGATATGTATAAAGAGGCCTTTCATAACCTTTCTGCACTTCTGCCGTGGCTTTACCAATATGATAATAGTTCAATGCCCGGTTTGACACAACGTAGAGAGACAATATGTGTAGCTATTAAGCTGACTGTCCTACTCACCTGATTTGAATATCATCGAAAATATTTGGGCATGGTTTACACGTCAAGTATCTGGATCAGGATAACAATATTCGAGCATACCCGAACTAACCCAAGCCATCGAATGAGCTTGGAGCTCGATTTTGGTAAATTATTTGACCAATTTGTATCGCAACCTAACAAGATGTGTAAAGTTTTGGAGCAGAAAAAAGACTCAACACATTATTAATAAATTGTGTTTAAATGTAAGATACTCCAATTACCTTCAATTTAAGTAATGTTTATGTAAAAAAGAATCAGTATTCTCGAACATGTTTTTTTCGTTAGTGTTATATTCAAGCGTCGTAAAGTTAGGATTCCGCATTTTTTGTTAATAGTTAAAGCTTTAGCATTAAATCTCTCTTCTGGTCAAACTACAACAACTACCTACTACAACAACTACCTACTCCCTTATCAAAACAGATAGTTCCTTGAAACAGTAAGTCTTTTCAATTTTGCTTGCATGGTAAAAGTTGATATAGAAGATAATAGACACAAAATAGATCACTTGCTTAATAGTCGGTTGACTAATTTTCTCAGCAACGAACTCAAATGACGTGACCAAAAATGAGACAACCGCCTGTGGATCTGTTAACTTCAACGCCAAATATCAATCCACAAAACTATTTTGGTTTATTCTTTCACAAACTATTGCCGTCATCCACAGTGCCTAAAAAGCGCAACATTCCTACACTTGAATTTCTCGCGGCGCTTTACCAGCAGAAGTTTTATCCGTTTGCTGACACACGGCTCGTAGTTGTACAGCGGTCATTATTAGAAACAGTATATCACATTATCCTTGAAATACACCAAACAAGCTGGTGGTAATTTTAACGTCAAACATAGACTAACAACGCCTAGAGGGACGAGAACGCTTAACCGCAATTCAAGCAAATAATACGTTTGACATTTTCACGGTCGAATCGACCTATTTGCCCAGCGACAGGTTGAAGTTACCGGATCTAATCGACTTGTTTCTAGTTTGAAAAAAATTTTATATATGGTATGCAGAGTACTGCATCGAGTCTTCCACACAAATGACGCACCAATAATCGCAGTAATCAGTATATGTTCCAATAAAATACAAAAGATCGCACTCCTTCAGCCGAGTGGGCGAGGCAAACATTTAACTGAAATTAAAAGTTGGCATACATACATAAAAATATTATGTTACCAAAAATTAAGCAAAATTGTGTAAATTCGTAGAGAAAGTTTTATTAAATAATGAACATTTTTGTTTTACTTAAAGTTTTGAGTTCATTTGTTTTATTCGTCGCCTAACTCCCAACGTAATTCGTCCGGCAATGGAGTAGTGAAAATCTTGTTAATCGTTGCACGGCCTCTATACTGTTTCGCGCCACGTGCAACAGTGCATGTTTTGCGTTTTTTAGACGCCTTTAATAACGGCGACTTACCAACAGAAATAGTCGGTACTTTGCATGGAACATTTTGCATGACATTAGATCCCGTAGCAACGTTTCCATGACTTATTGTTGATTGGCCCGGTCCAGTGTCTGCGTCATGTGCAGGACGTTCAGAATTCTCAATGTTAATTTCGCAATCGACTTTCTTAATGGGAATATCGTCGCCTAACTCCCAACTCAATTCGTCCGGCAAAGGAGTAGTAACAGTCGTGTTAATCGTTGCACGGCGTGGACCTTTATTTTGTTTTGTGCCTCGTGCACTACCTGCGGAAGAGTTCTTAATAGAGTCAGCTCTACGTTTCGGGTACCAAAGAAACTTACCAACAGAAATAGTCGGTACTTTGCATGGAACATTTTGCATGACATTAGATCCCGTAGCAACATTTCCATGACTTATTGTTGATTGGCCCGGTCCAGTGTCTGCGTCATGTGCAGGACGTTCAGAATTCTCAATGTTAATTTCGCAATCGACTTTCTTAATGGGAATATCGTCGCCTAACTCCCAACTCAATTCGTCCGGCAAAGGAGTAGTAACAGTCGTGTTAATCGTTGCACGGCGTGGACCTTTATTTTGTTTTGTGCCTCGTGCACTACCTGCGGAAGAGTTCTTAATAGAGTCAGCTCTACGTTTCGGGTACCAAAGAAACTTACCAACAGAAATAGTCGGTACTTTGCATGGAACATTTTGCATGACATTAGATCCCGTAGCAACATTTCCATGACTTACTGTTGATTGGCCCGGTCCAGTGTCTGCGTCATGTGCAGGACGTTCAGAATTCTCAATGTTAATTTCGCAATCGACTTTCTTAATGGGAATATCGTCGCCTAACTCCCAACTCAATTCGTCCGGCAAAGGAGTAGTGAAAATCTTGTTAATCGTTGCACGGCCTCTATACTGTTTCGCGCCACGTGCAACAGTGCATGTTTTGCGTTTTTTAGACGCCTTTAATAACGGCGACTTACCAACAGAAATAGTCGGTATTTTGCATGGAACATTTTGCATGACATTAGATCCCGTAGCAACATTTCCATGACTTATTGTTGATTGGCCCGGTCCAGTGTCTGCGTCATGTGCAGGACGTTCAGAATTCTCAATGTTAATTTCGCAATCGACTTTCTTAATGGGAATATCGTCGCCTAACTCCCAACTCAATTCGTCCGGCAAAGGAGTAGTAACAGTCGTGTTAATCGTTGCACGGCGTGGACCTTTATTTTGTTTTGTGCCTCGTGCACTACCTGCGGAAGAGTTCTTAATAGAGTCAGCTCTACGTTTCGGGTACCAAAGAAACTTACCAACAGAAATAGTCGGTACTTTGCATGGAACATTTTGCATGACATTAGATCCCGTAGCAACATTTCCATGACTTATTGTTGATTGGCCCGGTCCAGTGTCTGCGTCATGTGCAGGACGTTCAGAATTCTCAATGTTAATTTCGCAATCGACTTTCTTAATGGGAATATCGTCGCCTAACTCCCAACTCAATTCGTCCGGCAAAGGAGTAGTGAAAATCTTGTTAATCGTTGCACGGCCTCTATACTGTTTCGCGCCACGTGCAACAGTGCATGTTTTGCTTTTTTTAGACGCCTTTAATAACGGCGACTTGCCCGTTCGATCGTTATTCATATCGACTAAATTTCTGTATACCAAGAGGACAACGAAACGACTGCACTGAGCTCCGCTTAACTGCTTATAACCATTCACTGCGAATTTGTAAATATTAATATGTCAGCGCACCCGGAAAATGTGTTGCCAGATTGTTTGATTCTTAGGTTGCCATTTATTTATTTATAAAGTAATAAGTACTTATAGCCTTATGAGACACGAATAATAATCAGCAAATTGTTTTCCCCTTCGTTGCTCAGTTATTTTACACACGAAAGAGACTTTGCAAAACGGATAGCTATATACATACAGCAACATTTTTCACATTGAGTCGTGTAGGTCACACTTGACTTTTGTTTATGTTTCTATTAAAATATACAGAATCAATAGTGAAAACCACTTTAAAAATGCATGCATTGAGTCTTTGCATTATTCAATGTTGCTCTTTTTTCTAGTTTTATTGTGCACTAATTAATTTTTTGTTTAAAGAGTGACCGAATGAAGAAATAATCCAGAACACCATAAAAATATAGATAAATACATTATTTCTGCCGAACGTTTATTACTTTGTAATTTTTAAGTACAGCGTTGCCTTATCTTTCGCAAAGATTTTCATTTTAATGAGGTATTTTTACTGTTTATTTTCCTGTTTGGTTTTCGTTTTTTTTTAACCTCTCGCATCTGTAGAATTTTTGCTTTTTCTATGTTCTGATCTGCTCCAACAGCAATGAAGCGGAAAACAATTTGATGATTGTATTCGTGTTTCATACGGCCATTACATACTTACTTGTTATTGAATATAAGGATATAACTTGCAAAAACGGTTTAAAACTAAATTTTGAGTACAAAATATTGTTTGCACTGTGAAAAGAAAATTTTTCAATATTTTTTCAATTGACCTCAACCCAGCCAGCATATTATTTAGAAACTTTTAAAGAAATAATTCGATCTTTTAAATGGTTGCATGTGCTACCCGAATAATAAAGATAGAACAATATTTCAAGTTTTTGTATATGTACCAGAGAACTACAATTGGTGTCTTTTCTGTGATTTAGATGTGTGCTGTGGAAGTATGCATTGCAACGGCAAATTATATGTATGTTGAGTTCACCGTTATTTTTATTGATTAAGTCAATAGCGTAAGCATCACTCTTATGAGCGAGTGATTTGCGTCTGTGTCAATTTCAAATATACTTCAAATATTCTAAACAACAGACCAAAGGTAAAAGCAAAAAAAAAAGAAACCAAAAAAATTGCGCACGCAAATACGCCACTCAACTACACCCCTAGACTGTATGGCTTGCGATTGCTTTATATACTTCCACTGTTTTTTTTCTGTGGATACACATACAGTCACAATAAAAAAGAGAATATAGTAAAAAAGAGAACAATATTTTGGTAAATTACACTTAAAATTTAACAGCACTTATAATTCACAATTAGTTTTTACTTATTTTTATTTAAATCTAAGCATAAATTCAAAAAATTAAAATCTGTAATAAATCGTCAGTGATTCCGAGCAAAAAGGGCAAGTGCTAAGAGTATTATGCTTCGGTTTCACTGAACTTAATGTTTTGCTAATAAATTTTTTATATGTTTACAGATAGTAGGTAGATCTTATTAAATTTTTTTACTACAGTGCTACGTGAGACACTTGATGAGTGCATCATCAATCACCGGTCACGGTATGATGGATCTTGTTGCTAGTTTTATCATTATATTCAATAACCAGAGTATGGCACTACTTAATATTTATGTAAGTACTACGTACTTATAGCTGCATGACACGCAAATAATATGAGCATTTATTATTCCCTTCATTTTTCTTAGAGCAGATCAGAAAATAGACAAAGCAAAACTTCTACAGATGCGAGAGGTTAAAATATAGTTTCATCAAAAAGTGAAACGAAAACCAGGTGAACAAAAATTAGGAAAAATACCACACTCCACTTGTGGTTCTCTGGTACTCGTACATATACATAAACTTATACTATTTTTCTGTCTTTATTATTCGTGTAGCACATGGAACCATTTAATAGATGAAATTATTTCTTTAAAAGTCAAAAAAATATGCGATTTTCTGGTTGGATTGAGTATATTGAAAAAAAAAAGAAACAATATTTTGTACTCTACAATTAGTTTTAAGACGTTTTTGCTAGTCCAGAATATGGCACTACTTCATATTTATCTAAGTACTTCGTACTTATTACTTTGTAAATAAATAAATGGCAACCTAAGGATCAAACAATCTGGCAACACATTTTCCGGGTGCGCTGACATATTAATGTTTACAAATTCGCAGTGAATGGTTATAAGCAGTTAAGGGGAGCTCAGTGCAGTCGTTTCGTTGTCCTCTTGGTATACAGAAATTTAGTCGATATGAATAACGATCGAACGGGCAAGTCGCCGTTATTAAAGGCGTCTAAAAAAAGCAAAACATGCACTGTTGCACGTGGCGCGAAACAGTATAGAGGCCGTGCAACGATTAACAAGATTTTCACTACTCCTTTGCCGGACGAATTGAGTTGGGAGTTAGGCGACGATATTCCCATTAAGAAAGTCGATTGCGAAATTAACATTGAGAATTCTGAACGTCCTGCACATGACGCAGACACTGGACCGGGCCAATCAACAATAAGTCATGGAAATGTTGCTACGGGATCTAATGTCATGCAAAATGTTCCATGCAAAATACCGACTATTTCTGTTGGTAAGTCGCCGTTATTAAAGGCGTCTAAAAAACGCAAAACATGCACTGTTGCACGTGGCGCGAAACAGTATAGAGGCCGTGCAACGATTAACAAGATTTTCACTACTCCTTTGCCGGACGAATTGAGTTGGGAGTTAGGCGACGATATTCCCATTAAGAAAGTC
Source organism: Leucophenga montana (assembly GCA_035044765.1). Lineage (NCBI taxonomy): Eukaryota > Metazoa > Arthropoda > Insecta > Diptera > Drosophilidae > Leucophenga > Leucophenga montana. The sequence goes on along the minus strand of JAWNNQ010001360.1, from coordinate 297,496 downwards.
GATTGCGAAATTAACATTGAGAATTCTGAACGTCCTGCACATGATGCAGACACTGGACCGGGCCAATCAACAATAAGTCATGGAAACGTTGCTACGGGATCTAATGTCATGCAAAATGTTCCATGCAAAATACCGACTATTTCTGTTGGTAAGTCGCCGTTATTAAAGGCGTCTAAAAAACGCAAAACATGCACTGTTGCACGTGGCGCGAAACAGTATAGAGGCCGTGCAACGATTAACAAGATTTTCACTACTCCTTTGCCGGACGAATTGAGTTGGGAGTTAGGCGACGATATTCCCATTAAGAAAGTCGATTGCGAAATTAACATTGAGAATTCTGAACGTCCTGCACATGACGCAGACACTGGACCGGGCCAATCAACAGTAAGTCATGGAAATGTTGCTACGGGATCTAATGTCATGCAAAATGTTCCATGCAAAGTACCGACTATTTCTGTTAGTAAGTCGCCGTTATTAAAGGCGTCTAAAAAACGCAAAACATGCACTGTTGCACGTGGCGCGAAACAGTATAGAGGCCGTGCAACGATTAACAAGATTTTCACTACTCCTTTGCCGGACGAATTGAGTTGGGAGTTAGGCGACGATATTCCCATTAAGAAAGTCGATTGCGAAATTAACATTGAGAATTCTGAACGTCCTGCACATGACGCAGACACTGGACCGGGCCAATCAACAATAAGTCATGGAAACGTTGCTACGGGATCTAATGTCATGCAAAATGTTCCATGCAAAGTACCGACTATTTCTGTTGGTAAGTTTCTTTGGTACCCGTTACGTAGAGGCTGACTCTATTAAAAGCAACTCTTCCGCACGGTAGTGCACGTGGCGCGAAACAAAGTATAGGTCCAGGCCGTGCAACGATTAACACGACTGTTCACTACTCCTTTGCCGGACGAATTGAGTTGGGAGTTAGGCGACGATATTCCCATTAAGAAAGTCGATTGCGAAATTAACATTGAGAATTCTGAACGTCCTGCACATGACGCAGACACTGGACCGGGCCAATCAACAATAAGTCATGGAAATGTTGCTACGGGATCTAATGTCATGCAAAATGTTCCATGCAAAGTACCGACTATTTCTGTTGGTAAGTCGCCGTTATTAAAGGCGTCTAAAAAACGCAAAACATGCACTGTTGCACGTGGCGCGAAACAGTATAGAGGCCGTGCAACGATTAACAAGATTTTCACTACTCCATTGCCGGACGAATTACGTTGGGAGTTAGGCGACGAATAAAACAAATGAACTCAAAACTTTAAGTAAAACAAAAATGTTCATTATTTAATAAAACTTTCTCTACGAATTTACACAATTTTGCTTAATTTTTGGTAACATAATATTTTTATGTATGTATGCCAACTTTTAATTTCAGTTAAATGTTTGCCTCGCCCACTCGGCTGAAGGAGTGCGATCTTTTGTATTTTATTGGAACATATACTGATTACTGCGATTATTGGTGCGTCATTTGTGTGGAAGACTCGATGCAGTACTCTGCATACCATATATAAAATTTTTTTCAAACTAGAAACAAGTCGATTAGATCCAGTAACTTCAACCTGTCGCTGGGCAAATAGGTCGATTCGACCGTGAAAATGTCAAACGTATTATTTGCTTGAATTGCGGTTAAGCGTTCTCGTCCCTCTAGGCGTTGTTAGTCTATGTTTGACGTTAAAATTACCACCAGCTTGTTTGGTGTATTTCAAGGATAATGTGATATACTGTTTCTAATAATGACCGCTGTACAACTACGAGCCGTGTGTCAGCAAACGGATAAAACTTCTGCTGGTAAAGCGCCGCGAGAAATTCAAGTGTAGGAATGTTGCGCTTTTTAGGCACTGTGGATGACGGCAATAGTTTGTGAAAGAATAAACCAAAACCAAAATAGTTTTGTGGATTGATATTTGGCGTTGAAGTTAACAGATCCACAGGCGGTTGTCTCATTTTTGGTCACGTCATTTGAGTTCGTTGCTGAGAAAATTAGTCAACCGACTATTAAGCAAGTGATCTATTTTGTGTCTATTATCTTCTATATCAACTTTTACCATGCAAGCAAAATTGAAAAGACTTACTGTTTCAAGGAACTATCTGTTTTGATAAGGGAGTAGGACTGCTGCCAAACCAAGCATGGTAGAGACTTATTTTTTTTTTATTAAAGTTAATTTAATTGTTGTAGTTTGACCAGAAGAGAGATTTAATGCTAAAGCTTTAACTATTAACAAAAAATGCGGAATCCTAACTTTACGACGCTTGAATATAACACTAACGAAAAAAACATGTTCGAGAATACTGATTCTTTTTTACATAAACATTACTTAAATTGAAGGTAATTGGAGTATCTTACATTTAAACACAATTTATTAATAATGTGTTGAGTCTTTTTTCTGCTCCAAAACTTTACACATCTTGTTAGGTTGCGATACAAATTGGTCAAATAATTTACCAAAATCGAGCTCCAAGCTCATTCGATGGCTTGGGTTAGTTCGGGTATGCTCGAATATTGTTATCCTGATCCAGATACTTGACGTGTAAAGCATGCCCAAATATTTTCGATGATATTCAAATCAGATGAGTAGGACAGCCAGCTTATTTTGACTCTATGTATACGTTTTAACTACCCGAGCTGTATTTATTAGTGTATTATCATATTGGTAAATCCACGGCAGAGTTCCATAAAGGTTATGAAACTATGGAAAGGCCTCTTTCAATATATCATTGTAAGACACTGTGTTTGGCAAGAATTGCAATTGCAGTTGCCATTGAACTAAGAATATGTATACATATAGTAGGTAGATCTAATTACAATTTTTTATCATTGTGGTAATTATGAAATTTTAGAAAAATTTTCAACCTAGAGAATCTAGAGTGTTGAATTCTCTAAGTCAAGTTTTGCCTCTCTCACTGCACTTTTACAAGTGAAAGATGAGAGGCGTATTCGCATACTCAGTTTTTCACACTAGTTTGTCTATTTGACTTGGTGCGCTCTTTATTTTTTTTGTTTGTTTTATACCAACTTTTCAAGTTTATTCTGATTTTCTTTGATACATATATAAACAGCTCAATCACGTCTATTTTAAAGCGTCATAATGACGACGGATGGCTGTGGATATTACTTTAAATTGGCCGTAACAACTTTTTACCGCAGCAGCAAGCAAACAACACCGCAAAACCGCAGATATTTAGTATTTTATAAATAAAACTTGCGAATGAGCACATTGAGTTAAAAAAAACATCGCAAATAAATGCCTGAATGATTGCTGATGGATGAAGTGTTTTGTATCAAGCGAAATGAGGGCCACACCACAAATAGATCAATAACAAATGCTGCCCCGCATGGCGCATGACTCTGAATGGATAAATTCTGTTTAATTCAGTTCGGTTCGGTCCAGTTCGTTCGTGCGCATATCTAAATGAAATTGATTTAAGCGAAATCTAATTATCCATGGGAAACATGGATGTTTTGCTTGTTGAATTGAGCTACGTCAGCAGCGAATATAGTAATATTTTAAGTTTACTTTTTATTGTATAATAACAACGAGCCATTAGGAAGCAAAGATGCTTTTCTTTTTATTTTGCTAAATTTGGTTTATCTTTCTCCAAGTTATTCATTTATTTTCTGTTTTCATTTCAGGTATCATGGATGCGGCGAAAAGGCGACGAACTGGCACTAATCACATTCGGCCGGCACACGTACAGCGGTGATTCGCGATATTCGCTGGAGTTTGAGGAACCAAACGATTGGAAACTTTTAATCCAATACGCCAACGAACGTGATGAGGGTCCCTATGAGTGTCAAGTTTCATCACATCCTCCTTTAGTGTTGTTAGTGTACCTAACTGTAATTGGTAAGTGAAATTTTGAAGGTAATATTAACTTCCTAGCGTTCTTGCAAAGTAAAAGCCGCAAAATTCGCTTTTTGGCATGGTAGTGTATTTAACTGCAGCTAAACTTAATCGAGTGGGCGGTTTGATAAGTATACACATCAAATGAATAACACATTGCTACAGAGATTTTATAAGATCTAGTGTCAGTTGCAGTGTCAAGTCGAGTACACCATTTTTTTTTTTTGTGGGTTGGAACTCCGCTGTCCGTCCGCTCATCTTATAGTTTTTACAACTCATGGTTCATACAGATCCGAAACTCTTCGCCAACTTTAATAGGTCCAAAAATCATACTAAACGTCTTTCATTCGAACACTTCCGAAGACGCTGCATCCGATGTTACCAGTGTCCATTCTTTTGTGCCATACAGCATGTTGGAGCGACAATTTGCCGATCAATCAGCAATTTGGCACGACAGATACCCACAACTGCAGTGGTGTCATCCCTGAAGGTCAATCTGATGTCTCGAAATAGCAGCAAATATTTCTCTTTAATGACTTGGTGCATCGCTGTGCCTTTGAGGTAGATTGCCTGAGGGGTGTCTCTATTCAGTTTGATGTTCCACTTTTTTGCCGAGACTTCAAAAACGTACTGCTACTCTAGAAGCCTGTCTTCAGCCTCATACTCGCACCCTGAGGCAAAGCAGGCGCATCGTAAATGACGTAAGTAGCATCTTGGAGTATCGGTTGGCTAGGGACTTCATTACTCTTAAGGATCTGGATGGTACTGCCTACTTTAAGTAGCGTGGAAGAACTAATGGACAGATGCATTTGGTATGAAACCCTCCATTTCACTCTGTTTCTCTGGATTAGCCAAGACAAAAGACTTTAAATACTGGGCTAAGTGTATGGCAAAAGCAGAACGGCATCATTGACGCTATTTTTGGGAACTTGTCGAAACAGTTGTCCTTCGATTCTCCTAGTGATCTTCCATAAGAAGATTTAAGCGTCGTTGCGGTGGTGTATTGCTACTGAAGTGCTACTTTAAGCTGTTTAGTCGTCCTTTGACATTCAAATTTGTCCCATGTGTGTTGTGTTCGACTGTAAATCTTCCTTGTTTTTCGAGTACGGAATTCAAAGCACTACCATGGGAGCGAGTGATTCTGGAAGAAGTGGTGAAGCTATCCTCCGTGCGTCTTGCGAGAGAATAGCTTCAAAGCGAAGTCAATATATTGACCAGAGTTGAACTTCATATACAGATGAATGGAGTTTTCGAGTCTACTCTGGAAAACGGGAATGCTTATGTCCCAGTTGAGCAGCTTTACAGTCGAAGGCAATGTCACAGCGGTTGTATTCAATGTAATAATAACTAACAGGTTGTTCAAGTTCAGATCCAAGCGTTCCTGAAAATATGATACATATTTATAAAAAAACAGTTTTTGCGATATTTGAGCCTCATTAACTTGACTTACATACACGAGATTCTATGATCAACAACCACAGGGGTGTTACATAAACCGTTTTTGCCTCAGATTTGGTTCAAAACCTCCAGATTTGGTTCAAAACCGCGACCGCTTGTAATTCACAACTAGTTTTAATATAGCTCATATAAAGTTAAATCTGATTTGATGCTAAAAATGGGAGCAAAAATAAAAATGTTTCACATTAAAAAATGTTGAAAAGACGCTGGTTCAAGTAATGTTTTCTATCAGTCTGCCCTCGCTCTTGTGTGTGTCTGTGTGTGTGTGTGTGTGTGTGTGTGTGTGTGTGTGTGTGTGTGTGTGTGTGTGTGTGTGTGTGTGTGTGTGTGTGTGTGTGTGTGTGTGTGTGTGTGTGTGTGTGTGTGTGTGTGCATATTTTCAGTTTTCATTCTTATACACATATATGTATACCCGTAGTCCTCAAGGCGCGTTCCGTCCGTGCTGCATATTGGAATCATCGTCAGGCTTTTGTGCGTCAGTCAGGCTTGACGAGGACATTTAATGCGTTGGCATACGCCTACTTTGACATAGTTTTCGAACGGCGCCATCGTTGACATTGACGTTGGTGGCTACGGCACAGCACAGCGTACTCAATCATCAATCAATCAATGAGTCATCAAGTTAAAAACCGGGCTGCCAAATGCTTAAATTACATACATACATATATACATACCCGTACAGAGAGACGGTAACCAACTATGTAACGTAGTAGTTACTGCAAAAGCAAACGCAGCCAGGAGAGACAAGCAGACAGGCAGGCATCTTCTCGAAAGGATACGCAATGGATTGGCATTCTTTTCCTCTTTCTTGCTTTATTTATTGTATTTTCTTTGGTCATACATTATTTTCGTTTAAATTTATCAATAGATTGCTGGCTGGTTCAAGCCATCAACTCATTCAACTCAGAAGCCAAAAACACGCCCTTGTGTGGTCGTCATATACATAGATACCGTCATATACATAATACCGATCGCGATGAGTCAATTACTATTTTCCATTTCGCAATGGCTTTCAATATATTAAACAAACAAAAAAAAGCGGGCATCCGAAAATAGCGTAGCTATTTGTGCAATTTATAATTTTCAATTGAACGTTTTAAATCTTCTAAGGCCTATTTGCAAATCTAACCAAATTTTAATTAAGAATTAATACTATGAATTAATATCATACTATCATAATATCATTAATATAATACTATGAATTAATATCATCAATCAAGCAGCAATGTCATTTTCTTTCTCTCCTTACCATCGATCATGCTTCTCCCTGTTTCTTCTATTATATGCTACACACTGCATATGCAAGAAAAGAGACAAACAGGACTATTATGTAAACGTCATTATTCTTTTCCTTATTCTCCACATCATCGTTTTTAATAGAAGATTTTATTTCAGCTTTATATGTGACGCCAGCAGCAATTGTACTGTTTCGGTTCAAGGAGCATCGTTTACTTTAAAATGTCCAGCACGACGCTTTTGGCACAGTCCCCGTAAATTTTTGCTTTCTACTCTTTGTGGAAGTAAAAATGCCAAATATGCCGAAAATGCACAATTTGATCTTCTATTTGCACCTCGATGTAAAAACTGAATGACGTGTTCGAGTGAAGTTTAAACTGTCATCTGTCAAAAGTAATGCGACTAGGTTTTCGTAGTTAAATCAAAATTCTTGATGTCGTCATACATTTATGTACAAAAAAAAGTTTGTTTTTTCTTTCTAGCATATTTCAATTAGAAATATTTGGAATTTAATGTTGAAGCTGTTACTTTCAACTTGCTGTTGTATTAATCTTGCTTTTATAAGTTTGTAGGAATGCCTTGTTAAAATATATTTATTTCTATATGCACACCGTCCCGTGTCATATCTATCAGTGCGATGTTCCTTTTTTTTACTTATTTATTATGCCTTTCATTTGCAGTTCCTCATGTGGAAATTCTCGATGAAAGAGGCTCAACCACACCAGAGAAATACTACAAAGCCGGCAGCACCATTGAACTGCAGTGTGTCATTTCGAAAATACCGCAGCCATCGTCCTATATAACGTGGCGTCACGGTTCCCGTCTGCTCAACTATGATACCAGTCGCGGCGGCATCAGGTATGTACTATATTGTAGCATTTATGTACTCGTATACACACGAATGTAGGTGTACATGATATCAAATACAAACAACAAAAAGCACCTCTTGACGTGGTAAAAACCAAATGACGCAAGTCTATCTGTAATTCACATAACTTCTGATATCAATTTTGCGACGAATGATTTGTATACGAGTATGTCTTTCATTTGTATTGTTGGGACTGATTGTTATATGTAATTGACGGACGGACAGACACTCGGTCCAAATGTTGTTGTAAACATTTAAAAAACAATTTTACGATATCTAGCGGAAACTAGGTATGGAAACTTATATTGGTCATAGATCAACCATAACCACTTGTCACACCTACTTTTATGTGTTGCTCCCGTATAAACCCACAACCTACTTTTGGATCTTAGCATGAAAAAATCATTGATTAGAATTAATATGAACTGGAAATTTAATATCGTGGCTTCTTATCAATGGCTACTTCTTATCTACACTACATATTTCAGTAGGCATGTCCCGCAAATTTTAAGAGATGGCCAGAGATAAACGCAGCAGCTTAGTATCAAGCATGAGAACAGATAGCTAAAATTGCGCAGTATGGTATTTGCGATGCTATGTTTATCTCAGCTCACAGGATTTTGACAAAAAAGCCTAATATGTCAAAATAAGCACAATCTCACAAAGTTATAATAACTCGAAACATAAGCACAAAATTTTGGTTTCAATTTCTGGCAAATCGACAAAATGTATTATTCTTTTTTTTTAAATTTTGGTTTTCCAAAGAATTTAAAGAAACTGTTATGAGTAAAAATTTCGTTAGTGCCTGCCACACTGAGGTGAGCTTTCATCACATGCGTGGACTACCGTCCAAAGTAATAGATACGAATTTGTATGTGTGTGTCTGTATACCAGCCACTTCGAGTGCACTTAGCCAACACCATATCACATTCCCTGCCTGCCTGTATGCCTACCACTCAATACTATAATACACGTGACACTCTGTGCCTTTGTCGAATGTTGCATTTGCAACTGACAGCCCAATTGGCATTCAAACAGACGGCTTATCAGTTAATAGTACACCACAACACTCAAATACACAGACCAGAACAGACCGCGGCAACATGTTGCAGCCTGTCAATCGGATTCCATTCCGCGAGTGAAATGAAGCCAAATTAGTTTCACATTCACATTGATAAAATCGTGTAGAATTTCGCTAATTGAAGCGACGCTAATCCTTTTGGTGCTGCTTTCCTGTAAATCTGTGGTATGGTATTTTAAATAGCCAACAAAAAATCGAAATTGTGTTTTTCGTATGTATGTTCAACAAAGTATTCTAGATACAGTCTATTGATCCCGAACAGCATTTATGAAAAATTTGTTATCTGGTCTACAGTTCAAATCTGATACTCGTAATGAACCAAGTAGACCAAATGAAGCAAGCATTTAGGAGGGGCCATTCAATTTTAAGAAGTAACGCACCCCTTCACATTATATCACTTTGTCACAAATTTGTATACACCCTCTCCCCCCACCCCTTTCATAATAATGTAACACACATAAAAATTCTGTGCAAATGCAGAAGAAGTTAATTTGCAAACAATCGATACAAAAGGCAATAATAATAAAAAAAATTCAATACAACAAATGCAATTAATTCTTTGCTCACCCATTGAGACTGGGAAATAGTTTTTTATGAAAATTTAGTTGGTTCCTTGGCTCGTCATCAATTTCCTCTATGTCTACTCACAAAGCATCACCGTGGTGGTGTTCGTTCTGTAAGCATGGAAGTTCGCCAGCACTTTAAGCAGCCATACGACCGCCCCCTACCTAATCAATGTTACCTTTTTCTTTATAACTTTTATGCATATCACGAAGATTTGTATGATACCCGCAATAGAACATAAGTTGTTCTCGGTCGTGAACTTTAGTTAAAGAAATAAAAGCAAGTAATTGATGAACTTTAAAGAGCAACAGGAAAATAAGCATTGCTATGCTTCACTCTACTCTGATGGATGATATTTGGTGCATATGTAAAGGGCACTGATAGTATTTAGATTCACTGTAAAATACATTTAAGAGTAACACCAAATTTGACATATCTCCATCACTAATTAGCTAAGATTTGGTACATATTTGTATATAAAGGCAAACGGGGGAAAAAATAAGATCCACACTGGAAAAGTGTACAATGCCACGCGTCGCCAATTGTAGCGTATTGTAGGTAGATAAATTTGTCATCTCTCGGCAATTAATTGAAAAAACCGCGACTTGAAACAAATTAACCAAAATCACCATATCTTGGTAAATATTTGACGCAAATGTAATGAGAATTTGAGCAAAATGAAAATCACAAACCAGCAGCTAACTGACGCAGATAGTTAAGATTTGGTAAATGTTTTGTACGAAAATTTGAAAAAAAAAAAAAAAAAAAAAATTACAATGAAATTCATGACACGGTAACAATGTGACTTGATAGCAAAATTGGTGCTCAGCTCGTATTGTCGGTCATTGCATTTGTGGTGATGAATTTAACTCGTAGGATAAAAAAAAAAAAAAAACAAAACAAAACAATTTAAAAAAAATTGTTAAGTCTGGGTCTAGTTAAGTCTAATCTTAACAAAATTTAAAAACTAAAGTAAATTCCAGCTGATTTACTTTTACGTACATAGCTATCAGATGAGTTTCTCAACTCTCTTTTCTTGGATTACCAACTCTCTGTGCTCAAGTGACATGTTCTTAAAGTTTTTCTTTCACTTTCTCACTCTCTCTCTCTCTCTCTTTCTCACTCTTTCTGTCCCTCTTTCATTTCATTTGCTTACATTGGCCTATACATTTCAGTGTAAATATTATAAGCCACTTGCAAGCCAGTCCGTCCCAACCAAAATGAACCTCGGCCACAAAAGGTTGCACAATTTTTCACACGGCAGCGTTCAGTTATTCTTATATATGGTATATGTATATATATATATATATATATATATATATATATATATATCATTTTTATACAATATGTATTTTATGTATATGAATATATATATATATATATATATATATATATATATATATATATATATATATATATATATATATATATATATATATATATATATATATATATATATATATATATATATATATATTTATATATATTAGACTATATGTAGATATGTATTCGATTATTCATACTTTTTGCACGGCTACCAGTTATAATCCGTAGCTCATACAGGAATTTAAAATGACTTGACGGTTTTTTATTTTTTAATTTTTTTATTTATATATGTACGATATATTGGTAATATAATTTTTATATTGAAATTGTAGCTTTATGCGCTGAATGACTTATGTGTACGAGTGTTGCCTTGTATATTGTGCGACCCTAAGTGTCAGCGAATATTTTCATTGGAAAGTTTGGTACTATATTTTAGCATAAACGTATGCAGCATGTTTTGATGTACAAGCACTATTTGTCTTCTTAATAGTGACTTAAAAAATGCAAATAAATCGAGCTATACATGGAAAAGTAAGATTTTGCACATTGGAAGTAGGGTAATCTCGCAAAATGCAATTAAAAATCTTGAATCAAGACAAAAAAAAAATTAAATTTTGTTCTCATTCTTAATATGGTTTCAATAATCTTGCATCAAGATTGAAAATCTTGTTTTAACCCCGAACTTAAGATGACTCCGATAATGTTGAATCAATATCAAAAATCTTCGTTTTAAGCTGATCCCAATATTCATGAATGAAGACAAAACAAATCTTCTTTTAAAGATGAATCCAATAAACTTTAAATAAAATAAACGAATCTATACCGTGGTATTCATGACAGCATTTGGGCATTAGTGTGACTAGCAAAACAGCAATCGACTGTTTGAATGTTCCAAAACGATCCAAATCCAACAAAATTTGTTCAAACAAATGATTGCCTGATTTTACAGAAATTGTTGCAAGAAGTTTTCTTAGAATTAAGCAAAACCAACTGCCGATGATGGAACACTCTCCGCCACGATTATGCAAGCATTCACACAAGAGAGTTTTTGAGCAGTTAAAACATCTTTCACACACTTCCTCCTCCACTTCACACAAGAGCGTTTTTGACTTCTTTTCGTTGCCGCACATCAAAAATAAAATAAGAATTAAAGAAGAAGCTGTTGAAGCCTTTAAACAGCTCATTTCTGTGTGATTGATCTTCATGGAGAATATTTTGATGAACAATATAGTCATTTTTAATGTTAAATTACTGTTTTAAGCGCACAATATAAAAGGCAACACTCGAATATATATATATATATATATATATATATATATATATATATATATATATATATATAGTTTTTTTTTATAACTCACTTAATACCGCCTCTTACTGTTGTTGCTGTAGCATCAATTAAAAAAAAAAAACAAAAAAAATCATATATGAAAAAATGTACTATGTAAATTGGAATTTATTTATTTATTGTATTATTTCATTTTCTCTCTCTCTCTCTCTCTCTCTCTCTTTATCTGCTTTTTGATCTTTCTCTGTTGCACTTTTGCCGATAATTCACAGCGTTAAAACGGATATGCTACCCGGCCGAGCTTTAAGCCGACTTTATATCGCCAATGCGAATCGACAGGATACTGGCAATTACACATGCATGCTGGGCAATGATATCACCGGCACCGTCGTGGTTCATGTACTCAATGGTAAGTATCAAGCATTTATTTACTATATAGCATACGAGTATATACTACAACAATCGTAAATATATACATACATACTTCATCTCAAATACATATACGCACTGTAGAAATCCAAAAAGCATTCCAACATTTTTTTTTTTTTTTTCACATACTCCATACTCTGGCACTCAACTCAACTCAAACTGCTTAAATACACAGCAGCGAGCGCACACATTTCCAAATCCGATTTGGTTAATTACGCTGTGCGAAAATAGCGAAGCCATTTAAAAATGTTTTTCTTTTTATTCATACTTTTTGTTTGGACGTGTTGTTGTAAACGTGTTGCACTGGTGTTAAATAAAGCAATAAAAAATTTGCGACTGCCAATTTGACAATTTTATGAAATACTATTTCAATGTAAATTGCTTTAGTAGAATATTGCTTGCAGACTTCTTACACTACGTTTAAACTACCTAGCTAAATAGTTTGCGGATGTATTGTGCAAAAATGGTTACAAATACATTAGTCAAAGTATTGTCCATCGCTGGCCACAACTTTTTCCCATCTTTCTGGCAATTTTCGGATACCAGCTCGGAAGAACGACTCGTCTTTTGAGCCAGTCCAATCATCGACCCATTTTTTGCATTGTTCATATGAAGTGAACTTCTGCTGGGACAGGTCATGTGTCATCGACCGGAACATGTAGTAGTTGGAAGGAGCGATGTCTGGAGAATACGGCGGGTGGGGTAGGACTTGCCATTTCAGCGTTTCCAAGTAGGTCGTTGACCGGTTTTGCAACATGTGGCCGAGCGTTGTCATGCTGCAAAATCACTTTGTCGTGCCTTTGTCCGTATTCCGGCCGTTTTTTGCTGCATTTCGCGGCTCAAACGCATAAGTTGAGACCGATAGCGTTCCCCCGTGATCGTTTCATTCGATTTGAGCAGGTCGTAGTATATCACGTCGCGCTGGTCCCACTAAATACAGAGCATAAGCTTCATGCCGACTGTCCGGGCAAAACTCATGACATTTTGCGCTTGAGGTTATCGTCCACTTTTCATCGCCAATGCGATACAAAAAACCCTTTTATTTTTGCGCGAGGAGCTGTTCACGTCACGCGGCTTAAACTCGTATTGGACCCTGTTTCCTTGCTTTATGAATCAATCACATGGCTTTTAGACGTTTTTTGACTGTCGACTCATGATTCACCCAATGATTCTGACAACTCCTGAAGCGTTTGGCATTGGTTCACATAGAGCAATGATTCCAATTCTTTGTCTTCAAACTTTTTGGATTGACCCGGCCGTTCCTTAGCTTCGAGCTCAAAGTCATCACTTTTAAAGCGACCAAACCTCAGAAACGATTGTTCAGATAGAGCATGCTCGCCGTAAACTTCCACTAAGATTCGATGACCCTCGGCTGCACTTTTCTTCATATTAAAGTAATGAAGACGAACTTTCCACAAAAACACTTTATCTGGTACGAAATTCGACATGTTCGAGGCAATATTTAGTATTGTTGTTTACGTTTCAAACAAATGGCACAAGCTGCCAAAGACGCTCATTGACAATAAGTTTTAGCGGGAAGAACTTGGAAACTTGAATATTGGTTCATATATTGGTTAAAGGATTCATAAGAGATGGCGTAACTAGCACTAAATCGCATCGGTTAAACCTGTGACTATATTCATGTGAACGCCTACTTCATAAGCTTCAATTTTCAGTATGCGTCATTCCACTGAAGTGTAAGCAACATATTTTTTTGCTCTGTGAACATGTCGACTTTTGTTCCAACAAGGTTTGTTTTTGTGCTTTCATTTGAAGAAAAATGCAGCTGAAGCTCATCGTACGCTTTGTGAGGAACTTTACGGGGACTATGCTCCTTCGATTTCAACTTGTTAGTACTGGTTTCGTCGGTTTAAAAGTGGTGATTTTGATACGGAGGACAAAGAACGTCCGGGCCAGCCCAAAAAGTTTGAAAATGAAGAATTGGAAGCATTACTCGACGCAGATCCGTGTCAAACCCTTCAAGAATTGTCAGAATCATTGGGAGTTGACTTGTCAACATTTGGTCAACGCCTCAAAGCCATGGGAATGATTCAAAAGCAAGGAAATTGGGTGCCGGACGAATTGAAGCCAAGAGACGTCGAAAGGAGATTTTTCACTTGCGAACAGCTGCTTCAACGCCATAATCGGAAGAATTTTTTGCATCGTATTGTTACTGGCGGTGAAAAGTGAATGCATTACAACAACCCAAAGCAAAAAAAAATCGATGGGGACCACCCGACCATGCATCAACATCGACGGCCAAGCCGAAAATTCAAGGTGCCAAGCTCATGCTCTGTATTTGGTGGAATCAGAAGGGTGTTGTGTACTATGAGCTGCTGCAACCTAACCAAACCATCACTGCTGAACGTTACCAACAACAATTGATGCAATTGAGCTGAGCATTGAAGCACAAATGGTTTTTCAACATGACAACGCTCGGCCACATGTTGCAAGATCCGCCAAGGAAACGTTGGAGGCGTTTTTAAATAAACGCTCAAAAATCGCAAAAAAATCCTTTAAAATTAATTCCAACACCTCAACACAAGTGGCGACCTTGTGTGAAACGCTCACTATTAATTAAAGGTCCCAATATTTAAATAAAGGTCCTTTTAAATGGGTCAATTATTGGAAAATCGACTAAAATGTCTAAATGCTTAAATTCAGCTCCATAAATAAGTGTGGATTACGTCTGAAAAACGTTGCAAAAGTCAAAAATTCGTTAGTAAAAAAAGTTTCTAAAGATCGTCTTTTTTTAGAATTCGACTAAGTTGCGTAATTTTACCAATTGAAAATGAACGTGAACTTTTTTGAAAATAAATTAAGATTGAATTTTATCCAAACAGTTAAGTCAATTTTTTATATTTTGGTATCTATGGAATACTTGTTAAAAACCCTTGGGAAATGCATGGAACTACTGAACAAATAAATCGTATTTCAAACGTAATTTAAAAAAACTTTCGAGAAGAGATTTGTTCAGTAATTGTGCTCGTTAAATCTCAGGCATTTGACAACGTTTGGCGGAAGAAAATGGTTTTGGTACTCTTTGCACACCGTATACTATGGACATACTTAACGTACAGAATATTTGCTATTAAATATGAAAATTTTATCACAGCAGAATTTGATACTCGTATAAATGCCGGAGTCCCCTTACAAAAGCGTTCTATGCTCGATATTGTATGTCTTATATACAAATTGAAAGCTCTTTGTCGATGACACAGCTACACTAAGTAGTAAAAAATGACACATAAAATCAACTGCTGACTTGATGCCACGCTGCTCCTTCGGATGAAATCAGTTCAATAATCACTGACATCGAATATTTTTTGAAATTGAAAACCAGCAAGGAAGCACACAGCAACAATATGCTATGAATTCATTTTCACCTTAATTGACTGAAATGTGTTTAATGGACTTACTACTACTACTACTGCCTCGTTAACGTTGGCATGTATCGTATATCGCATTGTTTGATTCGCAAAGGAATGATCATAATTAGGATATATGGAATTTCAGCACTGCATGTAAAAATAAAATGTTTGTAATTTTTTCTAAAGCTGGCACAACATACACACATCCGTAAAGTGCAAAAGAAAGTTGAAGAGAACATAGAAGCCAAGGAAAAGAAAAATACAAAATACAAGAAGCATTTAACAAGGAACTTGTGCTAAAATACTCTACAGATAATCTTAAGTGCGAATAACAGCAATGGCATCTCAGATGACTTTTTTTTTTTTTAATTACGAAATTTCAACTCGATTTAGTGGATTTAATGTTGAGACCATCAAAATACTGCAGGTTATATTAAATGCTTTTAATTAAGTGCACACAATTTTGAGCATATGCAACAAAAACAGCCAACTTTTGAGTAAAATAAGTACTGAAAAATCTGACAACCACAGTTTATAAAATCATTTAATTGAGCATGCTTGCCGATCGTCAAATTTTGAGAAGAACCTCATTGGATGAACCCAAGCTCTTATACCATTCACACGAAATTTTAAATCGTATTGTAAAATATAAACGTGGGGGGTTTAAATAGGGGCTACTCGAAAAAGTGGGCGATGCACGCCCACTAGTAGATGTGTATGACTATCTATAAGATGCCGCCATATCGAATTTTAAGTTGATAGTTATAGGCGGGACACGCCCATTGGTATATGTATTTGAAGCCGCTGTCCTCTAAAATTCACCAAATCGAATTTCAAGCTAATATTGATTTAAATAAAATTTTTTCATACAAAAACACAAAAGTGGGCGGAGGGTTTGTATTGGGGCTACCTCAAAAAGTAGGCGGGTCACGCCCATTAGTCTATGTAAATTAAGCGGCTGTCCATAAAAGCCACCATATCAAATTTCAACCTAATATTAAATTTTATAAAGAAGTTTTTCATACAAAAACACAAAAGTATTCAGTAGGTTTGTATGGGGGCTACCCCAAAAAGTTTGCGGGTCCAACCCATTAATGTATATGTGCAGCGTCCGTCCGTTAGAAGCTAAAACATTAATTATAAAGTTGATATTGACTTAAATAAAAAAATTGTGCATACAAAAAGTCAAAAGTGGGCGATGGGTTTGTAGGAGGGCTACCCCAAAAAGTGGGTGTGGCGGGTAAATTTTGATACTCTATTAAACTGCAATAATTAGAAGTGTATGTGCCAATTATCAACTGGATAGCATAATAATTGGTCACCAAAAAATGCGCAACAACATACAGACAGACGGACAGATAGACGGACATGGCTAGATCGACTCGTCAGGAATATATTCATATACTTTATGGGGTCTACGTTGCCTCCTTTAATGCGTTACAAACTTTTAGACAAACTGTTAATACCATTTCACACTATATATGAAATGGTATAAAAACACGAACTACAAAAAGTTCAGTTATGCGAATACATGCAAGTATTCATGGTTTAAACAAAATGAGCATCTCTTCAATTCGCTGACGGCATCATCAGAGCCACTTTTTTTAATTTTAACTTTTGGATTAATGTATTTCTGTTGTTCTGTATTTTTTTTTCTTTGCAAACAAACAAATCTAATTTTGACAGCCTATTCAAGAGCATCCTTTGACGCGATTCGCTTTCAATTGGTCTTTGAATTTTGCTAATATCTTTCGTGATTCAGGAATTATGATTATTGCAAAGAAAAACGTCAAAAGGTGCCACTGTGCATTGTCAGTTGTACTTTCTTTGTTCGTCCGTCAACTGAGATCATCAATTTATAAAAACTCAAGTAGCATTTTATTTATAGTTTTTTCGTAGTATTTTCTATTTCATTTTTTAAATTTGTTCCACAATTTTTTGTTTCAAACAGGTGAAGAGCCAGCTGCTATGCAGCATGCCGCAGCAATGCGTCAACCATCGAGTCTACTTACAACGGTTGGATTTCTTGCATTACTTGCTCTGGCCTGGCACGTTCAGCGATGACGATACTAAATATTTTCGATCTAAATATGCACAACGCTCTTCTGTCAACTTGTCAAGCACTCAACTCTTACGAGTGGGCGTAAAGTTGCATGTGGGCGTAGCACAACGTTGCCGAACGAAAGAACGAAAGAATGAACCAGAACTTGTCCAGAATTGCATTTTCAACTTTTACTCTAATCATGGGTTGTTACATAGTATAAATTAAATATTAATGAAAAATACAAACAAAACAAACGAATACAAAAGAGACAAAAAACAAAACAATTTAAAAGTAAACACACACATTGACAACAACAAAAAAAAAATATTTATATATATATATATATATATATATATATATATATATACTTATATATAATATACCAATATAATAAATAGTATGTGAAAAAAAAAACAAAGAAAACAAAATCGATTAGAAATATTTCAGTGTAAATGTTTGCAAATCTAGTTAATAATAATAATAAACAATTTTTTTTTTTAATATATAAGCAAAGTCCCCTACATTACAAGTACATTTCTATTTACACTTGATGTAAGGCAGTCACACACAGCCACACTTACATATATACATAGTACATACAGCAGATAACAGCGCGCATACAAATATGAATATATATACATACTATGTACGTATTACGTAAATAATGTTATAGTCGTGTTTCACCGACTATATAATACGTTGCACAACTGCGTGTTTATAGCGCTTAAAATTCTGTAAATGCATTTTAGAAAGAACATTGAACATTGAGCAGATCCCTGCTCGGGCGCCAACATATGGCGCCTACTGCCTACTGTCTTTCACAAAGATGAAGCAGACGCAGCTGGCCTTACAGTATGACATGCACTAGCTTCCTGCTCGGGTCCGAGCAACAGACTGTACAGTACGACATTGGCCAGATCATTGCTGGGATGGGTGCCACAGGTTGAATTTACTGCTGCACACCATTGCTTTATGCAAAAGCCTTTCAATAAAATTAAGAATTTTAGTTTAACAAGTCTTTTTCAACAATTCATTCCACAGTTTTGATCATAGATAGATAACTTTTAGACCATATTCATTTTATATTAACCATAGCTGTTGATTGTTTTTCGCAGTCAGTTGTTTTTAAACTTTTATTAGGAGAAGCCATGACCTATAACGTTTCTTGTTATAATTTAGTACTTTGAGTTCTGCAATACGTATTACATTCAAGCATTTCTATACACGTAACATACTTTCTTAAACTTTCTTATATTCGCTATATATTCAATGGGATCTGCGACATCTTCAACGAAATTGTATGAGTGACGATAGAAATACGTGTAACATGCATAAAAACTATTTTCAGCTCAAAAACAGTTTAAAACTATACAAAATGGAACAAAATTTACACAAAAAAAAAAAATCAAAACAAAATGAAATGAAAGCGAAATGAAATAAATAAATAAAAAAGAAACTTATTATTATTACTAACTAAACAAACAAATTTGCATATATCAAGCAAAAAAATTAAGAAAAAAAATATTTATATATATACATTATATAATTGAAATGAAATTAAAACAAGAAAAAGCGTTAACTTCGGTTGAACCGAAGCTTTAATACCATTCACACGAAATTTTAAATCGTATTGTAAAACATAAAAGAGGGGGGTTTAAATAGGGTCTACCCCAAAAAGTGGGCGGTACACGCCCAGTAGTAGATGTGTATGACCATCTATAAGATGGCACCATGTCGAATTTCAAGTTGATAGTTACGTTTTTTATACAAATGCATACAAGTGAGCTGTGGGTTTGTATGGGGGCTACCTAAAAAAGTGGGCGGGACACGCCTATTTGTATATGTATATGAACCAATTGTGCATTTAAATCCACTAAATAGAATTTCAAGCAAACATTGATTTAAATAAAGAATTTTTGTATAAAAAAACATAAAATTGGGAGGTGGGTTTGTATGGGCGCTACCCAAAAAAGTGGGCGAGACACACCTATTAGTCAATATATGTTAGCGGCTATCTATAAAAAGGCACCACATCGCATTTCAACCTAATATTAATTTTATAAAGAAGTTTCTCATACAAAAACACAAAATTGGGCAGTAGGTTTGTTTGGGGGCTACCCCAAAAATTGGGCGGGGTAGCCCCCACCCATTAATGTATATGTCAAGCATCCGCCCACTAGAAGCTACCATTTCAATTATTAAGTTGATATTGACTACAATAAAAAAGTTTTTCTTACGAAAAGTGAAAAGTGGGCGGTGGGTTTGTATGGGGGCTACCTCAAAAAGTGAGCGTGGGGGTCAACTTGATACTCTATTAAACTGCAATAATTAGAAGTGTGTTTGCATATTTTCAACTGAATAGCATAAAAATTGGTGTCCAAAAATACGCAACAACATACAGACAGACGGACAGACAGACAGACGGACAGACAGACAGACAGACGGACAGACAGACAGACAGACGGACATGGCTAGATCGACTCGTCTCGTCGAGCTGATCAAGAATATATATACTTTATGGGATCTGCGATGCCTCCCTTAATGCGTTACAAACTTTCAGACAAACTGATAATACCATTTCATACTATGTGTAAATGGTATAATTAGTAGCTACATTCAAAATTGTGAAGATGATAACCCCGGATAAAAAAAAAATCAAAATTTACTATAAATAATTGTACCACGGGCATCTGCACAAATCGTTTTTTTTTTTTTACAAATGCCACGCCCATTTTGGTGTCAAGTAGATGTCACAAACTTAAGCAACTTGTTGGAGTGAGATAACAAAACAATACTTATAGACTCAAAAGAAAACGAAAAAAAATAAAAAACAAATTATATACAAAAAAAAAAAACAAACAAAAAGGAAAAACCAAGTCCCCAAATTACTTAAATACATATATGTATTACTTACAACTATAAAAATACATACATACAAGTACATTTAGAGCTAATTTATAATTAAAAGCTATAAGCTATAAGTCGCTGTAAGTTACAAAAACAAAAAACAAGCAAAAAACGAGAAAAACCAAGAAAAGAAAACTAACCTACAAACTAAATTTTATGTATATTTATATACATTTCAAACAGTTTCTGTTAAAACACACAAAATCAAAACATTCTGTAGTCGTGGTGTAACATGGCGTGTGGTATATAAAAGTAGAAGAGCAGTGAATGGAGTTTATAATTTTGTTTATATTAATATCAAACTCTGAAGATTTTTCGGAACTAATTGTTTAATTTTTATAGAGTTAACTACCTTAATAATGCTCCAAGTCAGCGAAAAGCAAACTTACATAAGTCGGGGTCTTACACAGACACAAATCGAAAAAAATACCCCCCAACAAACACTCTTTTTAAGGTTTTGACTACTTTTTCATTTTGTTTGCTTAAATCTAAGCACGTGAATTGAATGAAATTGGTTTTGTTTAAAAGCTAAGTTAATTTCTAAATAATTAGTTCATATCATTAAAATTGTGGAAGCACTTGGTATAATAAACATATGTATTCAAATCCTGAGTGTAAGCTAAATATATGGTGTTACTGGCTTTTAAACCAAATCTAAGCACTAAGAACGGTCAGACAGACGAACATATTTATGTCGATTTGTCTGATCAATCAGATCAATCAGATAAAGACTATAGCAACATTGACGTCTGCTAAGCTATATAGCTGATGTTTTACAGCATTTATATAACATTTTATAACTTTGCAGAACTGAAGTAGAAATCGTTAAAATATTTGCTACAATATGCTGTGGGAAGCACTAATGGCTGAAGAATGGCAGTGTAGAGCCATTCATAAAAAGCACAAAATTGTACGGTGGGTTTGTATGGGGACCACCCCAAAAAGTGGGTGGGCCACGCCCTATGTATGTTAAGCGGCTGACCATAAAAACGACATCACATTGCATTTCAACCTAATATTGACTTTAATAAAGATGTTTTTCATACAAAAAGTGAAAAGTGGGCAGTAGGTTTGTATGGGGGCTACCCCAAACAGTGGGCGGGTCCCACCTATTAATGTATATGTGCAGCGTCTGTCCATTAGAAGTTACCATATCAATTATTAAGTTGATATTGACTACAATAAAAAAGTTTTTCATACAAAAAGTCGAAAATGAGCGGTGGGTTTGTATGGGGGCATATACTTTATGGGGTCAACGATGCCTCCTTTAATGCGTTACAAACTTTCAGACAAACTGATAATACCATTTCACACTATGTGTGAATGGTATAAAAAATGGTCACGCAGCTGACCTTACAGCATGACATTAATGTATGCAAAAAATACGAAATTTATTTCATTAAGTATGTATGTATGTATGTATGCATGTGTGTAGATTAAAAGACCACGAAATTTCTATAGTCCTCATCTGATTGATGATCGACCTAAATATGTCCGTCCGTAGTGCTTCGATTTTGTTTAAAAGCCAGAAACACAACACATTCAATGAGTTCCATCTTACTAAAGTAAGTTTTTTCAAACAGAAAGACCATAATTTAGAACAGTGCGTCTGTTCTACTGTTTTATACTTCATAATAATAGATCTCCTCGTCCTTATACCACAAAGTTTCGGTAAACGCCTTGAGCGCACCTGTTTCTCAACTTTAAACGGTTATGCGTACTGACAGCAGCGTATGCCGAGCAACTAAACAGTGATTTAAATATTGTATTAAGTTTCTTAATGTACTGAACTGTCAGAGTATTCAGACCACTAGCAAAAAAAAAAAAAAAAACACCTAGTCCAACCACAGACGACTTACTGGCTATGAGGTTGCGAGTCGTGAAAAAAAAAATGTTACAAATTCTTCAATAAGATACTATAAAGAAGTCAGTGCAAGCTAGTTTTACAGTACGTCATTGCATAGGTCACTGCTCGGGCGCCAAAATGTTAAGTCTACTGCGGCTGAATCTTGACTAAACACAGTTTGAAAAGCTTTTGACATACTGACCGTGCAGAGTGAGAATATACATATATTTTCACTTAGTTTCTACAAGGTGCATAGGGTCTCAATGAAGAGCAAAAAAAAAAAATAAACTTTTTAAGGTGTCGTCTGCCACAACTGTTTACTGTTTACGCTTGTTACATACTACATGCATTTGCAAAAACTTAATATATACTTTTAAGCTATAAGTACCAGCCTATAAATAAATAAATAGTTGAAACAGATTTTGATTACAAGGGTTTTCTTTTCTTTTTCTAAGATCGAAAAATAAGGCAACCTATTTTCAATTAGATACATCTACTTTTTATTTTACAAGCGCATAAATTTCTATGCGGAGCAACATCAAAATAAAATGAAAATATGTGTGTACAATTAAAAAATAATAATAAAGAATATAATGGTATGTTTCGGTTCTCACTAACGGAAAGATTTTACGAAATTGAATTCGGTAAGATTGCCAACTGCTTCGCTTTCGGGAAGATTTTGCGAATTGACTGCACTTGTATTGAGTAATATGCATTTTACTTGAACAATAACAAGTGGTGAATTCAAAAATCGCAAAATCTTCTCAAAAGTAAAAAAAAAATTACAATTTTAACGAATTCAAATCTCGAAAAATCTTGCCGAGGCTGAGAACCGCAACAAGCCTAATTATAAAAGACAAATTTAGTTGTAAAAAATATTTACATAGTTTGTGAATAGTATAAAGCATACAATGAATTTTTGTTATGCATGTAGTTTGAACCGCAATAAAATATGTACTATAGTTTATGTAGTATATGTGTTCCCTTCAACCAAAAAGTGTTTTAATGCTTAAACTACATGTAACTGCTAATTTATATATAACAAAATATTTTAAATAAATTTATTTATTTTTTCAATATTCTTGAACTAAGTTTCTAATCTAAACGCACTAAGTAAGATTAACAGGTCTGTTCCGGTTTTCACTTGCGAAAAATGGGAATTCGAAAAAATGTTAATTTTCGCACGCTGAACAGAATTTTGCAATTTGAATTCAATTCAAGTAAATTCAAATTACAAAATCCTTTCATTTCGTCGAAATCGCTTTCGCAAAATCTTTGCCGAAAGTGAAAACTGAAAGAGGTCAGAATTTGAATTAGTTTTTTGAAGAAATTTAAAAAAATCCCTTTTTATATGAAGAAATTAAGTAAAATGAAGTTTTGTGATAATTGCTTTTCATAGTATGTGTTACAAAAATTTAAACGAAAAGAAAACATTTGTGAAATGAAAAATACTATAATTAAAAAGCAAACAAACAAACAAACAAACAAACAAAAAAGCAAACAAAACAAATGCTCATATCATCGAATAAAACGATTTAAATTATAAAACATAAATAAAATATTGATTAGAAGATACTTTATAATATAATAAAAGAGAGAATATTAATTAAAAGCAAAACTGAAAGTGTCCAAAATAAAATAAATGCGAATATGTAAAACTGTTTGTAAAACAAAATAATTGTATTCGATTTTTTTTTTTTTTATAATTTA
This sequence comes from Leucophenga montana, assembly GCA_035044765.1. NCBI lineage: Eukaryota > Metazoa > Arthropoda > Insecta > Diptera > Drosophilidae > Leucophenga > Leucophenga montana. The sequence continues at coordinate 273,508 of JAWNNQ010001360.1, read as the reverse complement.
TTTATTTATTTTTATTTATTTATTTATTTTTTTTTTTAATAAGGTAAAATTGTTTTTATAGTATATATTTCTTGTATGTTATTTATAAATATAAATATACACATATATATATATACATATATATACATATACATATTTATAATTTTCAAATTCAAATAAAAATAAAATTTAAACTATTTAGAAAAAGAAAATAAAAAAAAAATAAAAAAAAAACCAAAATATGTATAGCTGATGTACTATTATCAGTCATTATTATTATTCGCCGACGTCACCGACATAGCCGACATCCGCATCTGTGTACATTTTGAAGGGATTTGCGGTCGCAGTTGCATTATCCGTTTCCATCATTTCAACATCACGGCAACTAGACGCCTGTAATTCTCTGCGTATGTCGGGCGTCATTTTGGGATGGGATTTTTTTCTGCAATAATTAAATTATGCGTTTATAAACAGTCACATTTTAAACGGTGTGCTCTCAAAAAAAAAAATTTTAAACGATTCATTTTATAATCTGCGGTTAAGCTGCATGGTAATACCAACCTCATTACGGAGAGCATGATGCCCACAAAATATAATTATTTTCGTAGTCGAAAGATGGCTTGTCGCGCGTCGTTTTGTAGTGTAAAAAAAACAGATCCAGAGCGATAAATTTTATAAAACAGCTCTACATTAAAGTTCTATATACTATACACATACATATATCGTAGTATATATATTTGTAAATGGTTTATGAGTCGTATAACCCATACTCATGCAACCAACAAGTAAAACTTAATTGCACAATATATGAACAAACGAACCGCATAAAACCGGAATTCTTTATATTGGCGCCCGAGCAAGCACACAGAGTTGTAAGTGTTATGAAGCGCTACGTATGCTTGTTAGCGACCTTCATGTTAATACTTATATTTTCTGCTTTGCAGGCTTAGGCTTGACTTCATTTTTGGTAGCATTGAACATTTAGCATATTTTTATTCCAGTGTTGCCGCGAAAAACTTTCACTCTGTCACACACTTACAATTGATATACCAAATTTGGCGGCGTTTGTTGCTTAATTACCAATAAAAACAAAACATTTTGAATACAAATTTAAATTTAAAAATTTCTAAATGGGAGCAGGTTTGTATGGGGGTCTAACCCTTATAGTGTGTTTGGCACGTTCATTTAATACACTTTATCTGAAGATGGAATATGAAAGTCTAATTATCAACACTGAAAGGCTCTACCTCTTATAGTTGTTCAAACAGACAATCGGGCAAATATGTCTATATCGACGCTGATCAAGAATATATTCCTGTTCTATCTGTTACAACTCAATAATTTGAAGAAAGTAGGCAATAAACTCTTAATTTTAAATCATTTGTCAATATCACTTAAATACATGGATGGTTGAGAGGCAGAGTGGTGTACTTAAGTGACATTTTCGTCAAAAGTAGTATAGGTGTACTACGTGCTCCATCCACCATAAAAAGTATGGGAAAAAAAGTTGCTACTCGATATTGTAAATGTCAGTGATTGTGAATATCATTTATTTCTTACTAGCGCCACTGTGATTCATGGCGTATGAGTAATATGTATATAATGCATATCATCAACTGATATTAATGATTCGTGATTTTCAGTCGCCGTGATTGAATCACTGACGAAAGCTCAACTGATGTATTGTATCAATATCAAGTGGCAACTGATATCATTGGTAAAGAATTGTAATGAGGTTATGCCACTTGGTCAATCCCGGGAAGGATTATGCGGGATATACATGTTCCAATGGGTTTTTGGAATGGTCGCTGCAATCAGCAACTAGAATATGTACAAATCTGATGTCTACTTAAAATTCCATGTTCCCTCCTCAATTCCCATATCCTGTTGCGGGAGCCAAATGATTCCGACTATCTCCCACACTCTCCAATGGTTTTCTGTACCATTTTAAGCTAATTCTCTCCAGGAAATGGCATTACAAAGCATAATTTTGACAACACCAAGTGTTTTCTTTAAATGTTTTCTTAGTATCGAAGCGTGATAGCTTTTAGCGGTAGCAGCCGTTAACAATAGACTACAGCCGTTGCAATATACACTTCATCCAAATCCCGTCAATACAAATGAGAAGACGCTTGGGAGTACTTTTGATGCTATGGCTGCAACGTATGAACCTAAGCTCACAGGAACCTCACGCGGATTGGTTGAGGTGGAACGATATTTAGGTGAAAATATCATTCCACGAAAATCTGACCCCTGAAAGTGAGTGGTGGCACGCTAATACCCAAACCTTAAAGAAGTCGCACGTGAAAAGCTTTGTTGTGTGGGGTCGTCTGTACCATTGGCAAAGTAAAAGTAAGAATGTAACGAGACATTAGTTTTGTTTAATAACTTTGTTTTTTTTTTTGTTTTTTTACTTTTCATTTTTTTTTTCCGCGATCGCAGTAGCTGTTAAAAATCACGGGGATCTGAAAGTGGCAGTCACGAGAATCACTGCTACTGAAAAATCACTGATTAGCTCATCTCTACTGCAAACATGTGCAATAAGACAGTGCGACAAACTGCAACGGCTTACTTGCCTGAGCATGTCGGGTGCCATGCGAACATGTCCCATGCGAACAATGGAGGCGATCATCGGTCTACCTCCGCTGCATATTTTTATTCTATCCTCAGCAGCGACAGAGGCTTTGAGACTTCAGACTGTAGACAGTCGGACGCTAAGTGAACTGGTTCACTCTAGTATCCTCAAACTCATCCCTGTCATCGAAATCTGCCACGTTTCTGATTGATTGTCCACGGAACTGGGACCATCTACGATCAATTGGATCACCGATGGTTCACTTACCGCAGGTAAACACATCACATTACCGGTATGGGCACAGGTGCAGGTGTTTTCGGACCCAACACCAGTATCTCTATTCCCATGGGTGTCTGGCCCACGGTTTTTCAATCTGAGGTCTGCGCCCAACATCTTTTGGATAAAAGTCCTTCTCTTAGATTTCTCCTCGAGACTGGTTCTTCAATGTTACGAGATCCTTTAACAACTGTCAATCGGCCGTAATGCCGCGATTTGTTGGGTACCTGGCCATAAGGGTATGGCGGGCAACGAAAGTGCTGATGAACTAGCCTGGACTGGTTCGGCAACTTCCTTCATATGTCCGGAACCTTTTTGCGAACTTAGCTGGGCTAAGCCAAAATCTTACATAGTAGATCGGTTTAAAGCACTGCCTCCCGGTACTAGATATATATGTACAGGCCAAGCTACTAACCCGTCCTATATACCCAAAAAAAAAAAACGCACATCTCAATAGATCTGACCTGAGGTTGCTTTTGGGCTACCTTATCGGCCATCATACACTAAGATATCACTTAAATAAACTAGGTCTCTCCTCAGAAACAGAGTGCAGATTCTGTCTAGAGGATGGCGAAAATAATTTACATCTGCTATGCGATTACCTGGCCTTGGCCAGACTCAGAATTGAGCAGATGAATAGGCCCTTATTACATCTGATGAGATCAGGAACACCCCGTCTAAGGATATTCTCTGTTTCATTAAAGAGACGGAGAAGATACTAGATAAATAAATTAACTTAACCATATACGGACTAGGGTACAAAAGACATCATGTTATGTCGCAGTGCCCGTTACCTTTAGGATGGTCCTCAGACGTTCTAGCTCTGACGCTGAGCCTTAGTTAGCGTTACAGACTGATCGAGCCTGATTCGCAGTGACCACTTGTTTGTCATGCGGCTCTGGCCCAGACACTACGTCACGCGCTGATTATGGTTATGCTTAGTTTAACAATCGAATACCTGCCAAAATTTCGAAAAATTGGTATTGGTTTCATGAAATGGTTTTTTTTTTTTTTTGGTAAAATTTACAAGAATTTTTTCGAATTAACCACAATTAAAGCGAGGATGTAAACATCTGGAACGATTAAACGAAATTAACTGATTCAAATTGAGAACCGAAACCGGAACCAGAACCGATATTATAATTATTTTAAAACCGGAACCTTTTACCAAAATAAAATAAAATAAAATGAAAAAATCGCGCACACAAAAATTAATCAAATCAACAAATTAAACACTACACAATTAGACGACAACCGTAACAGCACCGTAACAAACACCTTACGTCATAAAAAGCACCGTGGTATACATATGAAAATGAGCAGGAAATACCACTCCGGGTTATAACAAAAAATCTACAGAATTCTTACGAACCCAACTTGCAAGGATTATAAGTGTGGATCCTAAATTAAAGTGGAAAACAAAGAAACCAGTAGACATGTTTCTACTTTCATTTGATTCATCCGCAAACATTGACAGAATTTATTTTATTAGGGCAATTATGGCCTCAATTGTAACCATTGAGGCCATAAAAAAGAGGTCAAACATACTTCCTCATTGTAGGAATTGCCAACACTACGGCCACACCAAAAAATATTGTGGAAAATCTCCTAGGTGTGTGAAATGTGCAGGTAAAACAAATCACATCTAAACCCCAAGGCGAAGACACGAAGTTCTGCAAGTGTGCGGAAGCTTATCCTGCCAACTACAGGGGCTGCATAAACATACCATCCAAAAACTGAATAGTAAATAAAAACTACTGACAAAAGTTCAGACTACTCCTTATGCAAATCAACGAAACATTGCAATAGATGTATATAACACAACCCACCTATTAAATTAAATTATGGCAAATGGGCTAAAAGCAATAACAAGAAGGCAGCTCACTTAGCAGACTATACGGAACAAGTATTTCAATCAAACAATGAAAATCAGACTGTCCACGAAGATTACGATATCGAAGAAACTGCATATGACGAAATTAAGGTAGCTATTGACAAAACGAACACTAGAAAAGCAACTGGATATGACTTAATAATAAACTCAGAAATACTAAAAGAAATTCCATATACTATATTCGAGCTTCCTTGTACAACGAAATCAGCGGAAGGTGTCTTAATTAAAATGGAACCTTGATAAAATAACAAAAACACACCTACTTAGTAAGCCGACCAAAATAATTTTTAACCTACGCCATTTTTTGCTGTACTAAAACACTTTTTATAAACCACTTTCTAAAGCGCGAAGCTGAAAAATTTTAAAGAGCTAAAAAGCACAATATACCTGAGCAAATTGAGCAGCGCTTCCTTTTGTTCAGATGAGATATCATTTTTGTAGCGTTGTGAAAAAGTTAACAGACTCTGATGCCACAGCACAGGCAGCTCACGTTTGTCGTGCTCAAATCTAAACAGGAAAAAAATCACACAACCAAAATTTATTATGCATTAAAATTCAGCGATATCTCCACAACCTACCTCAAGAAATGAAAGACCGCACCATCGACTACACGATACGGCAGTGCATAACGTTTGTCTAGAAAATAGCGTATAAATATTGAATTAGCGCCGGTGTAATCCATTTCGCAAATCTTTAACAGGCATGCGGACGAATGCAGCACAGGGATTGAACTACGCGCAATCACACTGCCGAATATAATTGCCTCACGTAGCGTACAATCGCCTGCCTCAAGCAGCGGCAATATGATGCCCTTCATAAAGGCAGCCGGCTTGAAGAGTGCACGCTTCAATGCATTGTACAAATGCATATTAAGCTTCTTGTACTCGCACAAATCATCGCGTATGCGTGGCAACAGCACTAAATTGTAAAAACGTTGTGCCATCGCCTGCGACAGCACCGAACAGAAGATGCGTGTACCCTGAAACATGGCCGCAGCGCTCCAGTTATGCGGTTCGGTTATGAAGAGTATCTGTTCCCAGTTGCGCAGTTTCGGTATTATCTTAAATGCCTTTGGCACTTTGCCGCTACGATAGCGCTTCATGACATCACGTACACCCTCATACATCTCCTTAACTTTTGGATCGACATCTTCAATGCGCAACGAACCGTCATCGGTGAATTTCGTTTGTAAATCGACCTGTTTATCCTGTATCTTTTGCATTATTAACTCGGACAATTGCTGTGTACGCTTGCCCTCCTTGGGATCTTGAAAACGTTCGAATGCTTTAGCATCTTCGGCATCAATATCCAGTTCGGACATGAATTCAGTCTCGTCAACATCGGCATTCTCATCAGCAGGATCAATATCGCCTGAAATTGAAGAAGCAAGTGAATTTAATATACATATATCGTACAAAAATAAATCATATTTTAGAGCAGACTGAACTAACCGAGTTCACGGGTGATCTTACAATTTAACAAACGATATATACAACAAAATTGACAGTTGTTCTACGCTGTACACATACGGTAAAAGGGCATAATAAGTTTATGCAAATGTGTGTAGCAGGTGGAAGAAGGCAGACGCTATTAAGTATATATATTCTTGATCAGCATCGAAAGACGAGTCGACATAGACATGTCCGACCGTCACTTTGAACGAACAGATCTTGAAGACTATAAGAGACAGAGACAAATTTGAATAGTTATACTCTCCTTTTCCCTCCTCAGATAACTAGTATTAAATGAACATGCCAACCCCACTTTAAGGGGTAGCCCCTATAGAAACCGAGCACCATTTTAAGTTTTGGTATGAATTTTTTTGTTTGTTTTGTTCTGAATTAGCCTAGAAATTTGGCGTATCTTAAGTCAATACTTACAAAATATTCCATATAGGCCAAGATTGTACCTTTTTAAGAGATAGCCCCTACAAACCTGCACCCCTTTTTGAGTTTTTGTATCAAAATTGTTCTTTTTGTAATTAATTATAATGAAATATTCGCAAATGTTAAGATCGGATCAATGATTCATATGAGGAGCCTGAAACAAGGTACAGGGTATCTCGAAGGCGAGCACACTCGCCTGTAGCGCTCTTTCTTGTTATGTATATAATTTGAGGCAGTCGTAAAAAATGTGTACAAACTTTATGTTTATTAAATAGAATGAAATAATTTTATCCTGTTTCTGACGAGGTGAGAAAACACAGTGTGGTACTAAGTGAACGCCCTTCTGTATAAATTAAGTTTCGAGTGGTGTTTTAGTCTTAATTCTTATAAAACAAGGATAGTTGCATTCTAATCTCCTCTAGTATGTTACCTAGTGCGTTGGAAATGTATATGCTTTCCTAACTTTCAGTCAAAAATTTCATGACATTTGGTCCATCTGAAGTGACAGCATTTTCGGGATGGCGGTACAAGTTTTTTGGATAGCTTTTATGTTCACAAAACGCAAATACATTTCATTGAAAAGAAAAAAATGGCACTGTACCAAATTAGGCGAACACGGGGAGTGGTTGATGGTAAAATTACGATGATTAGTCAAACAATCGGTCACAAGTGGTCGTCATCTGATCGTCAATCGTCAATTTGTCCGAAACAAACCATTTTTTCATTTGAACCTTGGATTTGTAGTATAGAATATAAAATAACCCCACTATATTCTATACTGGTTCGAACTGAACCTATGTGGAATATTTTATTAGGATTGACGTAAGATTTACTAAATTTGGCGTTTCTAGCCAAAAAAAATGCACACAAAACTTCATAAGTGGTGGGGGGGAGAGAAATGGCGAGGAAAGCCCCCCACTGTTAGAGAAATATGATGACATACCTTTTTCGACTGGGAGCGACATTTGATCCTCAACTAAGTGCCGGACGAGGTGCTGTGGATTCATAAAAGAGGAATAAATGGTTTAGGTACGCCGTATACACAGGTAATATGAAATGTCTTAACAGACAAGCCGGAGAGCATGTATATGAATCAGAAAAAATAATAACTACACTTGTCTTTCAGAGTTTTTAATAGAAGACCTAGTGGCAATTAAGATATCGTTGGAAATCAGCGTTGTCACTCGTGAGTTAATGATTGCGGTCGGACATCTTCCAGGAGAAGCGTAAACGTACTGTAATCAAAGGGCTCCTGCGTCAGTATTTGGATGCGATGCCAACACACACGACTTAATGCGGCATAGTACCGGCACAAATAAAATGGACGAGTAGGTGCTTGCGTTTATATTAAAAAAGAATCAAACATATTGAACGCCAATATTTGTAACGAAGTATTGGCAGAAGGTAAAGCACATTAGCGTCTGTAACTCCCGTATATCGAGTTATACGGACAACAGTAGATCTACTGAAGAACCATCAATGCCTAACCATAGTATTATACTATATGACATACTAGGAGCATCAGAATTTAGAAAGCATATTAGGAATCGCAGGTGCATTAATAGGGAAGAATATAAAAAATATTTTAAAAGAAACTTTGAGGACCTAAGATACCATTAAGCCACGAACTATTGTAGAGGATTGTAAGAAGACAATCGTTGATATAATAAAAATTGAAGGAACATAAACCTCAAGTATAATATTAAACCGGGTATAAAAAATTAAATAATTCCGTTGCTGGGGTCTTTGGATTTCACATGAGTTACTTTGAACCGTTAGGAAAACTAGTAAGTATCTTTCAGGTAGAAATTTATGGCAAAAGCAGAGGGTATAGTAACCAACATTTTGCTACAGTTAGACGGCCATCCGAACACTCAGCAACTCTTTACAAAAAATTCTAAGCTAGTATTTAAATGCCTACAACAACTCAACAATCTAGGTCGCTTTATTAGATTAACGTTACACTGGTTAGCTGGTTATGCGGTTATGCGGATATACCAAGTAACGAGGCAGGGTAAGTAAATCGTAAGGCCATATTTGAGAATGTGATCAGATATTTTAATCTAGACATTGGAGGATCAAGAACACCTATTTCTGTAACATAGATTCTGTCTAGAGGACTGGAAATACCCAGAACATATTGGGTGTACCACTTTTTTCCCCCAGTGTTTCCTACAGATGGCTTTAGCTGTGTGTAGTAGCCGAAATAAAAACATTATACGAGTATACAGCGTATAGTACTTTTGGATATCTTGTAAAAATGACCCTACATCAGCAGTAATCGATTTGTGTTGACATCATTAGGTTATTCTCCATTTAAAATGTCAGTTTATGAGCCAAATTGTCGTCATTTGTGGGAGGTATTAATTTATATCGTTAATATGAATAAACATTCAGCTAAGGTACACCGAATGCTCTCCGTCAATTACCGGTGGTGATTTTCACGTCAAAGATCGTAATAGCGATGGAAGAGCGAAAATTCTTCAAGATGTAGAGGCATTGATTAATGCAGACTCGTTTCAAAGTAAAGAAGTGTGTGCAAAAAGTTCTCAAAGACATGGGAATGATTCAAAAGCACGGCTGCTTGAACGACAGAAAAGAAAAGGATTTTTGCATCGAATTGTGACTGGCGATGAAACGTGATGGGCAATCAAAAGTATCCATGAATCCAAGTTTATGCTCTGTATTTTATGTATTCAGCTGAGTGTAGTCCACTATAAGCTAATCAAATCCTATGAAACTCTCCCGTATTGGTTTCATTGGAATTGATTAGATTATAGTGGAATACACTCAGCTGATTACATAAAATACAGAGCGTAAACTTGGATTCATGGATACTTGTTGCGTTTGAGCAGAGTATTAAAGTAAAAACGGACGAAATTCGCCGCCCTATGCTGCAAACCATTTAAAATCAAGCTTGAAACGTTCAAATATAGTCATACCCCACCTGCTGCGTACACCAGACATTGCACCTCCCAATGACCACTTATTCCGATCGAATAATATTGAAATAATTTCTCGTAATTACGAGAAAGCAAAAAATTTAATTGATTCTGGGATGGCTTCTAAAGACAAGTCGTTCTTCCGACGCGAAGAGTTCTTTCGTTCCTACTGTGGAGCCTAGTTGTAGACGGCCTACTGAGTGAAAATGTTATACGCTGCCTCGGCTATGTGGATGACAGTCGTTATGGCAAAGCTACAAAAAACACTCCGTGACATAATCAATCAGAGAGGTGAGACTCAACATTAACCCAACCAAGTCAGCGCACCATTTACTAGAAGGCACAAGCTGAATAGACAAAAATAAGTCATACCGCACTAAATCATACACACGAAAACTACGTATGGTTCTTTGACAACAGAATGAACTGGTCTAGCAGTCTCAGGCCGTAGGCTAAACCACTGGGAGCGTTTGGGCACTATAATTCGATGTGCACTGTGTAATTTAGATAGAGGCTGTGAAATTCCTATTCTATCAGACAGTCGAGCGGTGTTGAAAGCACTATGCACAAACTTTGTCAAGCTCGGCAAACAGAACAAAGTCTATCTTGTGTGGTTGCCGGGGGACACAGCAAAAAAAAAAGGGCAATGATAGTACCAGAGCCAATTTGTGCCATTGGGAGACACACTACCTCAAACAAATAGGGCAAAGAAGCATCACTGAACCTAGGGGACTACTACTCGAGCAGGTCGATACACTGTCGACTGAACAAACACTTTTGTGTTGTGTAGTAGGTATACATATATAGTTCGCCTGAAAGGAGATTCTGCAATATTGAGGAATGAACTCCACTTCACATCCTTGCGGAATGTGAAGCAGTAGACAGAAGCAGATATTAACGGGTGTTAGACTGCCGCTTAGGCATCAAAAAACAACTGAAGAGGTTAGATCCTATGCAAATACTAAGATTTATTTAGCAGCTCGGTTTAAATAATAATAATACTTACCCAAATCAAAATTCGTGGTTCTTTTGTAATTCAGACTAGGGAAATTCTCCTCATCCAGTTCCAGTTGCTGCTGTTTGGCGGCAGTTAAAATCTTGAGACTGGTTTTGCTATCCAACACCTGTTGTTAAAGCAGTTGCAAGCAATTAAATGTAGTTAAATATTTTTATTTTAAAAATTTACCGAATTCGTTTCCTCATTGCGCAGCTTAACTTTTTCTTTATTGCGTTGCTTGGAGACTTTGCCCACCGTGAGTTGCTTTTCGAGATTAACATTTTTCTGCGGTGCTAAATTTGATTTCTTTGGTTTACCCATAATTGAAAATTTTTATATGAAATTTTATATTTTACACGTGCTACGCTTGTTTATTTTTTTTTTCTTGTTCTTGTTCTTTTTTTTTTTTTTGTTGCCGCAGCGGCACGAAACTGAAAGCAACAGACAGCTGTTGTGCGAGCGAGATATAAGCTAAGAGAACTGTCAACAATTTTTACAGTGCTGCAAAATCAAATAAGAAAACTCATGGCTATGTAAAAACCAAGTGACGAAAGCCTACTAGCAGCAAGTTACAAAATTAAATTAAATATAATATTTAATTGAGAGTGCGTCATGTTGCGATTTAATGGTGAATTTTTGTGAAGATGCTTTCAGTTAAATGGTGAAGCGAATTTGATGTCCTAGAAGTCGCGTAATTACATATTACAATCAATTTCACCAATATAAATAAAAAACAGGAAGAAAAAACACTGCAGTCAGGTGGGTTCATCTTCGATATATTCTTGTATATTCTGTTCTATTGTGGAGCGATCTGAACATATTCATTATGTTTTATTAAAACTTATGAACAATTTGAATTAATTAATACATTAATTAAAAGACGCGAAGTCGTCATGAATCAGTAACTACTTGAAGCAGATTGATGAGATTTGATACATCTATAAAGGGCTCCGGGAAATTATAACCACTAGAAAAATGAGCTTGTCTTACTAATGTCCAAGGATGTCCCAATCTCACGGAATGTTAGAAGATTTCGACTAAAGATACTGCAAGAATATCGGCCACAAAGAGTTTCCCTACTGATTCTTAGAACGGCTCGATTAAATCTGAATGACAATTTGTCGTATACATATATAAACACTCAGACAGATGAACGTGACGCCGTTACATACTTATTTTCAAATTTAATACACTATTGAAACTTTGTGTGATATTGTACCTAATATGTAACGCCCACAAAATAAAGTCTATAAACCTGAGGAACCATTTAAGGCAGGAGTACGGTATTTTTTGCACATACAATACAAAAAGTGGTTCTGAGAAAAATAAAAGTTCCACTGGAAAATTGTACGGTGTTACGCCCATGTGTAAATGAACGATTTTACTTTCGTCAGTAAACTAAATGGAGTTGTAACCGGCACGTAAGACATATATCTAATCTATTTGTTTCAATCTGTATCATAAACATATATATATATATATATATATATATATATATATATATATATATATATATATATATATATATATATATATATATATATATATATATATATATATATATATATATATATATATATATATATATATATATATATATATATATATATATATATATATATATATATAGTATGATAGAGATGAAAGAAATAGATTGAATACAAATATTAATATATATATATCTATATATATCTCTCTATCTTTCTATATATATATATATATATATATATATATATATATATATATATATATATATATATATATATATATATATATATATATATATATATATATATATATATATATATATATATATATATATATATATATATATATATATATATATATATATATATATATATATATATATATATATATATATATCAAATAGTTTTCTTTAATATTTATTTATTCAATTTATCGAAATCAGCTGTTAGAAGGGCCAAAAGCTAAGCGTACTGCTAACTGTTGACTAGTCTGCGACTAAAACACATATAAGTAAGCAAGTGCCATACGGTGCTAATAAATAAGTGAACGATACAAGTTTAGTATGTCTAAATACAAATATCGATACTTAGGATTCAATAAATTTCAATAATAACAACTAAATGATTTCTTAAAACTAAGCAAGCCATTAATCAAATGTAACTTTTTTAAACTTATTTCAACTAAGTTCAGCTACGACAATTATACTCCGGAAATAAAGAGTTTTCTAAAATGTTCACTAAATTATTGGCGGAAATGTGTCCGCGTAAAAGGCGTGTTGTAGAAAGGCAGATTGTGGCCAGAGTGCGGAGACGCATAAAGCGTCAACAAGAGTTTGACAATAACAGACATCTTGGACCACGGTAAGACATTTCCACCATCTAATTATATTCAAAAGCAAATAGTAGGAAACGTTGTAGTTTAGTAAGCCTGAAGAGCTGCATACGAGTATTATTAATATTGGGTACTATATTTCAGAATTGAAAGCGATTTGAGTGCTGCAGTCGAAGTAGCATCGGCGCAGTTATTCAGTGTTGCACATGGCTATGGCTACATCACAAGACATTTACTCAATTAAGCTGTAAGTACTTTTTTATCTCTTTTTTCCATTTATACGTAAACACAGTAATTGATTTGATACGCAATAATGCCTCGAACGAATGTAAACGTTTTATTAATCGAATGCATTTGTGCAAGACTATGAATATGTAATGTGTGAGCAATTTATCTCTTTAAAACTTATGTGGCGCTACAACCAGTCATGGCCGCACATAGAAAGGTGCACCATCTGCTCTATTCTAATGTGCGCTGGTACCAGTTGTTAATACCAAGTTTGCAGAGGTCGTTCCACACTGGGTCTTCATAACGCATGCTCGGTTGCCCTTTCGGACGTTGTACACCAATTAACTTTGGCGTCCCCATGTAAACCCTCTGTGCTGGAGGTCTGTTGCCCATTCTCACAGACCGTCCAAGACGCGACGATTTTGCGAGTGGACAGCAAGTAGTTTCTCACCGCTAGACTCGAGAAAGCTTTGCTAACTCGCCGTTTTGGCTACTCTGACGAAGACAATGACGAACTATCTTTGCTGGGATACAAATTCGGACAGGGCATTGTTAAACTTCATTCTTATAGACGTATCGAAAACGAAATCTTTATTGTACTCATGTGTCTTCTTCAGAATTTGTCGCACAGCGAAAATTTGATCACTGGTCGTCATTTATGGTCTGAAGCCACACTGATACTATCCTATAAATGCATTTATGTAAACAAGTGGCAATTCATAATTTTCCTGATTAATATGGACTTCTGCAAACAAGCAAAATCAACTCGAATTATCTCTTTCACGCATACTGTTAATCTACAACTGCATGAGACATGCATTTTTTTCATACTATGAGCGCATTCGTGCGTGGATCTTTGATGCATTCAATATTTCACTCATCATATATTATGAATTAATGAAATCTATTTACAGGTTAACTACACCGATGTTAAAAATAAAAAAACCAAAAAAAAAGTAATAACAAAATCAAAAAAAAAAGTATATAAATAAAAAGGAATTCACCGAATTATAATAAAAACCGCTTATAAATTGCCATTTCAAAAAAGTTTATTAAAAATTATCTAGATGTTTATCATGTTGTTTTCACGATGTTGTTTGTTGTTTATCACGCTGTTTGCTCGTTCGACGGTAAGTTTCTAACAAAGATACAAAAATTCAGACCTATTCTAATTTAAATTTTTTTCATCTTTGCAATTTCAAAAAGTTTATTGAAAAACTAATCTGAATGTTCATCATACAAAATGGGTGCAAGATTTTAAGCTGCGTTCGTTTTGAAAATCTGCTAAAAGATCAATTAAAAAAAAAAAAAAATACCATAAATATAAATTTTTCCATTAACTGAAGATTATTCAAATTCAGATTCATGTTGAGATATGCTATAAGGCCGCAGAAATATGCAGTTTTCTCGTTTGACGGTAAGTTTCTAACAAAGATACAAAAATTCAGACCTATTCTAATTCAAATTAAATTAAAGTCGTAATTTGCATATTGGTGAAAGAAGCATTGACATTATTATTAGTTCTATAAAAGCCGTTCTCACGACTTACCGATCAAAAAGAAAATACGATACGGAAAGATATGCTTAAGGAAGAATAGTATTGAGTAGTGCTTTTCACGACATCACAATTATAATAAATAAATAATAATATGAGTAGCCCAGGACAATATTTGAAGAGGTGGACAGTTCAATTGCAAAAACGTAAACACAATAAAATTATAAATTAGCAGAAAACAAAAATAGATGAGAGTGAGCGCCGCCGCTGTAGAAAAATACGAGCCAATCTATGAATATAATGTGCACGTTTGCATTTAAAATTTTAATACAAAATTTCAATTTTGTTTGTTTTCATTTTTATTTTGCTTTGGTTTTTTATCGATCGAGTTGGCAGGTCACTTTGCAAAAAATTCTGATAAATATATCGGCGTTACGGTTATAGGCTTAATAAGAGTCGTGACATTGAAAATTAGCATAACGCCTGAAAAATATGAGCGGTAAAGTTAAAAGCAAGTCATGAAAACGGTCCTAAATACGATTTGCATCAAATGCAATGAATATTCAATTATTTTATAAAGATTAAAATCATAACAATACAAAACTTGATACAGATTTTTTTTTTAAAATACTATAGATTATCTATTTGTGTTTTTAATTTTTAATTTCACGTATTGTTAAGTTTGATTCATGTCAATATGGATACTTTATTTGGCTGAAAAAAATGGCTAAAAATTATGTTACATAATACTTGTATCGCGTATAATATATGGCAGCGTTGTGCGTTCATCACTTGCAAGGACTACCGTCCACAGTTTTTAGTGTTGAATAACAGCAGCGCCATCTGCACTTCAAGTGTAAACTGCACAGCTGTCAGTTTGACGTTTGAGCAACTGTCAGCGTGCTCGTAGCTGTCATTGGCTTGCTTAATTCTTTTTTTTTCTGCGTTCCTTGAAAACAGACTCACAAAATGAAGGTGCGTGTTTTTCACAATGAAAATTAAGTGCAAATATAAAAAATATGTGCAAATACAGTGCAAAACAAGCGTTTAATGCAATAAACTAAAGTTTACAGTGAAAATTGTTGAAAATGCTATGCGGATTTGTTCAGATGGCGTGGATAAAAAAAATTTAATGTTGCGAAAATTGTTTTTTTTTTATCTAAGCGGCAGTGGCATCTAGCGACGCTATTGCATATATTATATACATACATACATATGTATATGCAAATAAAGTAATAGTTTTTTTTATTTAATTTTTAGCTGAACGTTTCCTTTCCCGCTACGGGTTGCCAAAAACTCTTCGAAGTTGTCGATGAGCACAAATTGCGCGTGTTCTATGAGAAACGTATGGGACAAGTTGTCGAGGCCGATATTCTCGGTGACGAATGGAAGGGCTATCAGTTGCGCATTGCCGGTGGCAACGATAAGCAAGGTTTCCCCATGAAACAGGGTGTGCTGACCCATGGTAAGTTGTAAATAGATTTTTTAATAAATAGCAATTGTTTATATATATATATATGTATACATATCAATATTTTCTCCTCCGCTCGTTGTACAGGTCGCGTACGTTTGCTGTTAAAGAAGGGACACTCTTGCTATCGTCCACGCCGTACTGGTGAACGTAAACGTAAATCTGTACGTGGTTGCATTGTTGATGCTAATATGTCTGTTTTGGCGTTGGTCGTTGTCAAGAAGGGTGAAAAAGATATTGCCGGTTTGACTGATACATCGGTACCACGTCGTTTGGGTCCCAAGCGTGCTAGCAAAATCCGTAAGCTATACAATTTGAGCAAGGAGGATGATGTACGTCGTTTTGTTGTACGTCGCCCATTGCCGGCTAAGGATAACAAGAAGGCCACCTCAAAGGCACCCAAGATTCAGCGTCTCATTACGCCAGTTGTCTTGCAGCGCAAGCACAGACGTATTGCCCTGAAGAAGAAGCGTCAACAAGCTTCCAAGGAGGCAGCCGCTGATTATGCTAAACTTTTGGTACAGCGCAAGAAGGAATCTAAGGCTAGACGTGAAGAAGCTAAACGTCGTCGTTCTGCTTCGATCCGCGAGTCAAAGAGCTCCATTTCAAGCGATAAGAAATAAGCGTTTATTTTTTTTACAACAAACAACAATGAAAATGCGCTCTAATAAATGCTAAAAAATTGGTTGATATAAAACAACAAAATAAGTTAAAAAATGAAAATTTAATTATTTATTTTTTTTTTTTTTTTTTTGTTCAGTGTGAGTGAAACGAATTATTAAAAAAGAGTCGCAAAGCTTTTAAGTATAATTGCTTTTAAATTGAAAAAAAAACGCGTTCAATGTAGAAAATCACAATCTATATATACATATTTATATATATACAGTGCTCTGCGATAAACATTTGCAACCAAAATTCTTCTGTCGTACTGAAGTTCCAGTGCAGCATAGCGCTCACCTATCTTAATGGCATGCGTTGATTTCATGGTGGATGAGGTCGGAGTATCGAAAGCTGAAGATGAGTGTAGAGTGCCGCATGGTGGAGTGCTCAGCCCTCTCCTGTATATAATTGGTAACACATGCGGATGATAATACCATTATATCTTTGGGTGTGGACGTCGATGAAATTTCAGTACCCTACTAGGTGCAACTTTCAATGCCCTGCATAGACAGTCGGCTTACGCCACCAAGAAGAATAATCGATTAAATTCGAGAAACAAAATAGTAAAGATGCTTGCCACTCTTCTTGGGTTAAGGACAAAGAGATAATCATTAGCACGTATAAAGCTATTGGACGATCTGTCTTAAATCCAGCTGCTCCTGTCTGTACGCCTTACCACAATAACACACAATGATAATGCCTGAAGCTTAGAACTGCTACTGGTTGTCTGTTTACAAATGACAGACGAAGACCAGCTGCGTATTATTTCGGTTCACCAACATAGTGAATTGCTACCGAAGTAGTTCTTATTAGATATAGGAAGGGAACATGTCACCCTCACGAGAGTTATTCCAACTCGTATTGGAGATGACATGAAGATCATATAGATGAGGGTAATTATATATCCGGTAGGGCTCAATTGCACAAAGTTGCAATAAACTGTTTTTGAAACAAAATTTTGTGCTTGGTGACAGCCCACCACCACCAAATCGTAACACCAGGTCTAAATATATGTATAATAGGGATCCAAATGGACCACCATGCCCGAGTGTTGCATGCTGTCGTGAGTGTGTTCAATCGCCGCATAACACGACTCACCTCTTCAACTGTCCGTCCTATCGGACACAACTGGGCCCTGCGGATCTATGCATGTGCCCAATTAATTTCGTCTCATTCCTGGTTTCGTTTTATCGTTCTCTTAATATTACAGTATGTCAAAAAGTAGCTGTCTTCAACGAATTCCTAAAAATTTGCGCAAAGCATTTAGCCTTTAGCTAACATATTTTAATGCCCTATCTTTATATATTACATCTATAAAAATGTGTGTAACAAGCAAAAATTAATGTGGTAGATCCCATAAGTATACGAGTATATGTATATTCTTGATCAGCATTAAAAGTCAAGTCAATATCGATTTGTTCGTCCGCCTGCCACCAAATTCACTAAACTTGCAGTTTAAGATTCCATTTATTCATAAGCAGATCGAGTATATGAAATGGTTATGTCGTGCCCACTTTTTGGGATAGCCGCCATACAAACCTACCACACACTTTTGTGCTTTTATATGAACAACTTTTTATCTTGCTTGAAAATGATTAGGTATCTTGCTATGGATGTAGTATACTGCACATAAAATGCTTCCAGAGCTTTCGCAATAGGTGAATGAAGTCAAATGGGACGTAAGTGGACACAAGATGCGCTTCATAGTTGAATTTCAGCAGAGGTACAAACCTTGCTACCTTCCATACGTCTGGGACAAGATATGTTTCTGTTATACATATATTCAAGATGCTTCTGCATTGAAATGCCATATGGACCTAGGAACTATTTTATCGATCGTTATAAAATTTAGAGAAAGCTCTATTAACGATCAGGAGAAGTTCAGATTTTTCGATTGGGCTATATACGGGATGGGACTAACAAAAGTCCGGTTAGTTGCTTAGAGACAAAACAGACACAAATATTTTTCGTATTTTATTTTTAACCTTGATTATTTTTTATCTTCTCAACATTAAATTAGATACATTTTTTAGTCTATAAATCTAGCTGGCAAAACAATTCTGGAAATCGTGCTCTTATTGCTTAACTGCATCAATTATCTACACACTGATGGCACACAGGGCGCCAAATCCGGAGAATATTGTACTGGACAAATTTCTTAGAAGTCAGAGACGACCGCAATGAAGTAAGTGCTCACAGTTTTTCAACATGGCATTAAATTCGAGTTCTTTAGCAATCATTTCTCGTCGGTCGAAGATTTTGGCAGACCATTTTGAGTATCGTCTCTACCGAAGTCTGGAATCTTCGAAACCACTTGGAAACAGATGTTGTATTTGCTTCATATACAGTTTTGATTTAATTGAAAATTTGTTCTAACTTAAGTTCACAAATGAATTGCATAGCGATTTACTTGCTGTGTTCATGATGGCATTTTTGCTACCCTTGCATCAGTAGTTTGACGTTTTTCCGTCTTCATGCCGATCGATCTACTTGAAGTAAAAAAATTTAATGTCGTAAAACAATTGTGAAGCTTGTACCACTTTTAGATTTTTTGAAAATAAATTTAAAAAAAAGCTTATAACCGATGTTTTGTTCCTTTCCCACAGTTGCTATACGATTTACAATTTCGTGTGAATAGTATTCCACCGAAGTTAATATTTCTTCTTGTTTTTATTTTTGAATAGTACAGTGCAGAGATAAACCTCATTGGATTGCAGCGTGCTTTCTTGCTTTTTTATAACCTGTAACCATTGGATAAAAGCGGATGCGCGGAGCTCTTAAGCAGTTTGTTCTTGGGCTACTTTAGATTTTCGGGCAAAAAATAAAGGAAAAAAAATAGTTTTTTGTCAATTTATGAAAAGTTTTTTTTGTTCGTTTGAGAGGATTTTTTTCCATTCTTACACATCTATAGCACTTCGTCTATGCTAGGCACATAGAAGCAAAAGGTCACCCTCTACACACATCAAAGATCATACTGACAGTATATCTCACAAATATGTTCCAGTCAAATAACGGTTTTGTGCTTCCTCTTCACACTACCACTAGTCACAGAATTAATGTGAAAAAAAATCAGGGATGTACTCGTAAACCCAGCAATTAGGTACATCTCAGCACTATTCAATGTGTACAGTTCCCAGCCAAAATTATAGTAAAGATAAAATCTTTTATCCTAGGCCATGTCATGCAGAACAATAAGCTTACTTTATTGATTATCCAAACTCTAGGAAAAAAATGTTCATTACAAAAACGACTCATACACACGAAACGTCATTTCGTCTCGTCAATTGGAATTGAGCAAAAACTACAGCACTATTACGCAAGCCACCTCTGAGATTCAAACTGCTTTTAATATTCCTATTTGATCGAGTATACGTATGACTCTCAAGTACAGAATTAACTTTCTTAAAACGTCAATGTTGAACAACACAGTATTTGGAGTATGACATATTGACTTTTTAACGGAAGAATATGAAATCAAGACATGGTGTACTCCAAGGTTGCGTGCTCGGTCGCACATCAGACATATTGGAATTGAAGTCTATGGTTTATGACTTACTTCGCATGTTAAGCAGCTCCCAGCCGCTCCGGCCATTAGCTCCAGTTGAGACAGCTCAAAAACGCCACCCGAACTAACTTCAAAATAGACATTAGTCCCTACTTATTATTGTGAATTGCACGCAAATTCTAAGCTAAATGCCATTAACATGTTATTGGTATGTAGTTTATTGATCGACAATAATATATATACAAAACAAAACAAATAAAATATTTTATATGAATGAAAAAAAAAAGGAAAAAAATGGTAATATGAGTTTCTTGATCTACTGTCTTCTTAAAATTACATGTAAGTATGTACTACTAAAAGTATATCCGGGAGTGATACAGAAATCACGTTCGTCTCAAAATACACAAATTTATTTCATAAAACTAAACAAGAGATTTCTGTACCACCCCTGATTACAGCGATATGTATAATGGTTAGATTAGTAAAAATCGCATTTTTGTCAATCAATGATCAACGAGGTCTCTTGTAGTCCGAGGTACTAGTCAAAGGGAAAATGTGTAGGCTAACGGCTTTAAACCATGCCATAAACTTTTTAATAAAGGAACTTTTTATGTT
This sequence comes from Leucophenga montana, assembly GCA_035044765.1. Classification (NCBI taxonomy): domain Eukaryota; kingdom Metazoa; phylum Arthropoda; class Insecta; order Diptera; family Drosophilidae; genus Leucophenga; species Leucophenga montana. The sequence continues at coordinate 252,666 of JAWNNQ010001360.1, read as the reverse complement.
AGAAAAAAGATCTAGTCTATAGATGTATATATTTAAACTGGTTATACCTTTCGTCTTAACCAGCAACTTGATCGCTTTTACTTTTTCAATATCTTTAGTTTTAGTGCAGCATACTTATTTAGCCGTGCAGCGATATTTGCTTTTTAAGTAGCCTCATCTTCATTTTTATGTTCCGTAATATGAACTCTCAATTCGGATGATTTTACAAAACTCTTCGGACAACATTGGCAGCGAAAAAACTCTTTGTCACAACGTTTACGAAGATGCTTTAGTAAATAGGCGTAATCAGTATTGACATACGTGCGGTGTTTTACACGCGTATGTCTACGTTTCCCTTCTATAAAATGGAAACTGCAATGATACATATATAAAATATAAAGAAATTATTCTTTTTTTCTTTCTATAACTACCAATCTTTTTATATAAGCATATCGTAACTAAATGACTTACCGCATATCGCAAAAGTCACATTTAAAGCGTTTCTCACTGTGAAGTACTGTATGCGTTTTAAGAGTGTATTTTGTCTTAAAAGCAGCATCGCAAACTTTGCAGACAAAATTTCTAACATTGCTGTGAGAGAGCATATGACGGGTAAGCAAACTGCGATATAGAAACGACTTCGGACAAATCGAACATTCAAAGCCCTCTACTGAGTTCGGTAGCCCTAAAGAAATTTTGTTATTTGCATACGCGTCATCTGGTCGCTGAATGTTGTCGCCAGCAGCATTGATTTCTGGCGGTTCGTCCACTGGCATTTTTTCGGACTCATCCACAATTTCTACTTCGGCACAGTTTAAATCTTCCGGTATCTTTTGATTAGCTGCATCCGCTGTGGTAACAATGCTGATTTATATGCAAATAGAATCATTAGCGGAAAGAACTATATTTTATACACTTCCACAACTTTTACGTACGGCTCCGATACATGATTTGTGTTCGAATTAAATGCGGTAGTTTGTAGAATCCCCGGCTCATCTGAATTGTGTACATCGTTCGAAGAATTAGCGCGTCGATTTGCATTGATATCGGGCTCCTTTACACTCGCATTGTAACGTTTCAAGAGATTGACGAGGCAAATGTTACAGCATGATTGAGGTTTGTGTTCCGCTTCGATCAATTTATAAGGTGAATGTGCTACTTCGAAAAGCTCTGCAATGCTTAAATATATATCGCCCATTTTCATCTTTACGAAAAGCGGATGCAGCGGCAGAGAATCTGTAGTGTGGTCTTTTTCTCCCATGAAGCACATGCGGCATTTTTTAGCGAATCTATTACAATTCATTTAGCCAAGCGCTAAAATGGAATATTTTTCGTGGAGAATGTGTAAATGTGTTTTGGAAAATGCTTAAAATGATAAATAAATATTTGTTTTCCATATTCAAGGGAAATGTCTTCATTTGTTTATTGTATTAAGTAGTTGTTCTTCATTCAGTTTTAGCTGTATGACAATAACTTACCTTTTAGCTAGCAACTTTAATACGCACTGCAATTGGCACTTTTTTTGTTTTTGTTAATTTCAACTCACTTTTTTTTTATTTGGCCGCGAAAAAACCGCCACAACAATCAGCTGATGACGCTGTTTCAATATGGACTAATCTAAAACCAGTACTGCCAACGTAAGACGGAGCAATGTTCACATGTACTCAGTGGGTTGGAGTGGGAGGTCATCTGTTGAGAAATTATATACGATAGACAATATCGGATATATTTTTAATTCATTAATAATATACAATAATAATATCACTAAACTCTTTTGGTTGGCCACTAAATTTCTTTAACGTTTTACTGTGCTTCTCTAGTTCTAAAAAAAAATTGTTATCGGATATAATTTTCAATCTATTTTATTAAGTTTTCCAAAGCGTACATGTTATTGGTAGAAATGGGTTGAAAGGCAAAACTAAGAAGACCAATAAAGCCGATCTATTATGCTTCACAACTAGCAGAGTTGCGCAGCAAACGCAGTAAGTGTATTTCATATATCTATACATACATATGTACATACATAGCTAATTTAAAGAATTTCTCAACAGATGACCTCCCACTCCAACAGGTGAACATTGTATAGTTTTACGAGTTGGCACTACTGCTTTTAGATTAGTCCATATTGAAATAGCGTCATCAGCTGATGGTTGTGGCGGTTTTTTTCGCGGCCTGATAAAAAAAAGTGAGTTGAAACTAACAAAACACATTTACACATTCTCCACTAAAAATATTCCATTTTAGCGCTTGGCTTGACTAAAGATTATCAAAAATGAATTCTAATAGATACGAATTAACATGTCGTATGTGTGAGAAACGGCAAGAGGACCACACCACAGATTCTCTCAACCTGCATCCGCTTTTCGTAAAGATGCAATTGGGCGATATATATTTAAGCATTGCAGAGCTATTCGAAGTAACATATCCACCTTTTAAATTGATCGATGCGACATACTTACCTCAATCATGCTGTAACATTTGCCTCGTAAATCTTCTGGAACGTTATAAGCAAATGCATGTAAAGAAGCCCGATAAAAATGTGCTATCTTGGGTTGAACAATTCAATCCGTCGGATTACGTACACAATTATGATGAGCCGGTGCCGGCAAATGATATTCTACAAATTAACGAATTTAAATCGATCGCTAATGCATCCGAGCCGTAAGTAAAAATTGTGGAAGTGTATAAAATATAGTTCTTTTCGCTAATGATTCCATTTGTATATAAATCAGCATTGTAACCACAGCGGATGCAGCTAATCAAAAGATACCGGAAGATTTAAGCTGTGCCGAAGAAGAGTCCAAAAAATTGACAGTGGACGAGCCAGTCAGTTCCACACCGATTTATTTGCCGCCAGAAATCAATGCTGCTAGCGACAACATTCAGCGACCAGATGTTGCGTAAGTAAACAACAAAATTTTCTTTATGTAGTAGCTAAATATCCTATTAATAATGACATATTGTTTTATATATTAGATACTCTGAGAAAGAAGAAGAATAGTCAATTGAGTCATCGCTGGCTATAACCAAAACGATGTCCGATTTAGATCTCTAGAGTAGATCTTTCTCTTCATATATTTAAGTACTTATGAATTTACTAGCGAGTTTATATAGCTTTAAGCCGTTAACCTAGATATTATTCATTTGACTACTACATGTAGCCGCGATGTATCAATTTTACGCAAAGGCTATGCCTTTATTTACGATTTAATCACTTACCTATGTAATGTGTATATTATTACTAATTTAAAGTTAGTAGTAAATGTAATTTAACAGTATAAAACCTCTACCAATATATGCATTGCTTATACTTTCCAAATTCTTCAATTATATATTTTTTTGTACTTTGATATTTTAATGTAGATAGCTAAAACAATGCGTTGCGATCCTTTTAGTTTCATTATAGACTACAAGATGGTCAAACTAATGAGTGAAAACCTAAAGCTAATATGAAAAAGTTAAAGTATGTACGAGAATGTGCCGATGAATTCTCTCCGCGGTTTGAGATTCATTGCTTTCAATTTGATTTAACTGGATTGAATTCGGATCTATATTAAAATTTGATCGATCTAATTCAGGTGTTACGCTTGCGTTGACCTTGACGCTTCCATTCCAGAGCTGTCCGTGCTATTTCATCTACAGGGTTTGTAAGCACATTCGCAATCCAGATACATTTGCGTTTCCATATTTGTAGTTCGTTGGATCTGGTATCTGATATGATCAAAAGCTGTCCGCCTAGGATCTGTCTCGTACAAGTCAATTACTTTTGGCCATTTAAGAGAGCCACTGACGAATGCTCTTATAAACGAACGAGAGTAACAATCATTTTTGACCTTCACAAAATAGTTCTGGTTCAGCCAGTAGACACATTGGTCGCTACCAACTGAAATAGTACATAAACATAAAAAAAAATTTGTACTGCGGGCACCTATTCATACAATATTTCTTTAAGATTTCGAGCAGACCAAAATTTACAATATAAGAAAAAATAATATGACATTGATGGAACATGTTGGCTGTAAACTAGTGTAAGCATAAGTATGATTACACTGATCTACTATTTGCCTCGTATACTATATGCAGTGAAGTACATTATCTAGACCAGAGGTGCACAGGCCAAAAGATCTTCATGCACATTTGTTTTTGAAATGTTCTTCAACATGGGCTTAGCATGTGGCACACATACGCTGCTCTTTGCATTAACCATATGAATTAGACAATGAACATCATAGTTACGTCTATACCAAAATGCAATGCAACAGCACACATATGCGCGCAGCTCTTTGCACCAACCAACACAATTTACACAAATAATTCTCATCGTTGCTATCCTTCTGCGTATGCCGAATAGTCGAATAGGCACGCCTGGTCTGGGCAGTATTGCAAATAAATAATTAAAACTTAGATTATACCATTTATTAATGAGACTTTCATAAATTTAGACGAGAATAACTTGTTAAGTATGTGCAGCATGTGTAATTTCTTGATTTTGACCACTCTATTTTTTCTTTTGTTGGCTTTAATTAGAGCAAATTCGATAAAAATGAATGTATGTAGATGTACATAGTCAGTAATTACATACATAAATTATGATATGATACCTTGGCGCCATCATGTGGCACAGCACTCCATGTGCAATGCATGTATTCAGTCTATATTTGATAGGATACCAACTATGTAAATATATACCAAAACGGTTAACTTAACGAAATGCATTCAGTCCATATGTAAGCTAAGCGCTAACTATTATCATGCAAAGCAAGATCACAGTACGTCTATCAGCCGTGTATTTACTCAGGGCTTTGCCAACACACGATATGCCCTACGCTCTTTATAGCGGTCATTATTTCTGCTAGCAGGTCCTGGAGAAGCACCAACGGCACGCATGCCCGCTGTATTTGAGCCAGACGCCGAAGCATCATGCAATTCAAAGTGTCGCAACAAAACATTTTCATAGGTTTCATCTAATTGCTGGAAACCATCTTGCGTTGATTTGACAACAGTTTCAAACCAATCCAGTTCATTGAAATCGTTTGTGTCAACCATTTTTTTGCGTTTTGTTGAGAGTACACGTTGTCTCAACGTTGTCGTCAGCTCGCCAAGCGATACATGCGGTATGGTAGCGTCAGTGCTTTTGAAATCCGGTAAGAGAAAACTATTCACAGGCGTTGGAGCAGCAGGCTTCTGTGTTGTTGTTGCCGGCGGAGCAGGCTCATTATTTTGCTGTTGTTTAACGGTGCTACGTCCTCCATCTCGTGAGATATCCAATGCAGTATCACGAAAGAGCTGCCAGATCATATTATTTGTACGTTGACGCATCTCCGGCGTATAATCGTTACGTCTTGCGCGATTCTTTATGAACAACAAACGCGGCAGATAATTTTCATTGTGTGATTTACTCATCTGCAACGTTTTCATGTGCAATGCCATGTGCAATAGACGCACCTCATCAATAGACAGACTGCGTTCGTAGACAAAAATCAGCAAATGGCAGATATTCAAAAGATAAATAGCTGTGTGCAATTCAGCCAGATCGTTTTTGGCTAATTCACGCTTTTGTGTATTACACAGCAACGGCGGCGTGTCGATTAGTAACATGCGTTCGCCGGTTATAAACATTTGCGTTGCATCGGTGCGCGCACATATTGCGCTGCTTCGCAATTTTGTGCCGAACACATTACTGCTGCTCTGCTCATCGATAAAGAGCCGTTGAAAATCTTCCGATATATCGTTGGATTTGGTTACCGGTTCCTGTGCCAGCATATTCAATACCGTCGATTTGCCAACACCGAGTATGCCGAGTACACCGACCACAAGAAAATCGTTATTAGTTTTTAGCAGCAGTTTTCGTACATTGTAATTGAGTAAACCGGCGGAGGAGATGAGTACAACAGGTCGACGCATATGTTGTTGTGTACCATTCTCTTTACTGGCGTCGCTGCTGCTGTGGTGTTGCTCCTGCTTTGCTGCTTGTATTGCTAGTGAATCTTTTGGATTAAATTCTATGCCATTGTGTGTCAAGCCCCCACCGGTGCTACTGCCGCTGCTGCCACTTGTCGTAGAACTGCTGCCCATGCTAGCAATGACACCGCTTGTTATTGCGCTATGCGCGCTGCTGCGTTGTATAATTGTTGTCTTGATGTGTTGTGACGTATCCGTTCTGTAGCTGTTCGCTATTGGCGCTACCGGTTCTGGCGTACGTTGTTTTAAAATTATTTTCGGTTGCACTAGTGGCTGCTGTTGCTCAAGGCCAGCCGCATCGCCGCCAGCACGTCTGGCCAGTATGACTTGGCCGGCGTTCATGCGATCGTCCAGCTGCTTAGTATTAAGTAAAAGATTAATATTTGCTTGACGCTGTGTGCGCGCGTGTATTACCTTTTTGCTGCGGAAACGTCTACGTTTATCGGGCATGACGAGGCTCTTTATATCTGGTTTTACTTTATTAAATTGTAAAATCTAAAATAAAAATACATATGCGTACGCGTATATTTTCTAATGTGCCACTTAAAATGTAAACAATTGTGGCGCTGCCAACTTTCTATTTTAGCATATGAGCAGCGTCTCGTTGCATAGTGGCACTAACCATTCTCTACTTAGTGATAGTGGTACAAAATACGAAAATTGTTGGCTAATGCCTCGTTTACATACACGCAACATTTAAGCAACTAGCAACTGCAGCTTGTAGTTGCGAAAAAGTGTTAACATTGAAGTTGCAAGTCAAACGCAACTTCGGTCAGCTGATTTGTCGAATATATTTTTTAAATTCTTTGAATTATGCCAGCATATATAGAGTCCATACATAATGTTAGAGAGCTTCTCAATCATTCTACTGTATTTTGTCGTTTATTTTACGCTCTACTTACAATAATTAAATAAAATTATCAATTTATAACAATTATGGTAATTGTAAAATTGTAAATTTCAGTGTTGTAAATCACTTTTTGCTACAATTTTGGTGTTTTTAATCAAAAACACAGAGTTTTATTCAAAAATTGTTTCGCAACATTTATAGTTGCACGCATCTTCTACTCGAAATTCAAATGTAACTGCCATATTTTACTATGAAATGTTGCGTTTTGTTGCCTGCAACTACCAATTGTAGCAAGTTGCGTAATTGTTGCGTGTATGTAAGCGAGGCATAAAAAACAAAAAGAAATTTGGAACACGCAAAGGTGGCTCAGCTCAGTCTATATTATATAGAAATTGTGATGGATTAATTTCAAATCGTTCAGAGATTTTTGTGTGCAATTTTTAATTACATTACATGTTAGATTGAGATCAATATATGTATACGCAAGTGACGAAGGCTCACATCAGTGTGCTTGTTGCAGGAGCACTATATTATACGGGTAATATTAAAGTTTTTAGTTATAAGTCCGATCACAATAAGAGGCCTTGAAACGTACATTCAGCAAATGTTAAAACATATAAAATCCGATCACCTCAGTCCGAGGATAGTAGTATCGGGTTGAAAATACACAAAACCAAGAGGTATTGGTGTTCGTATGGGACCTAACATCCCAAACTTATTTTCTTGGTATTCTTGGCATTGTGACGATTTCTACGAGCTCAAGATTAAGAACATACATAGACTACTGAAAATATAACCCTTCCTTATGGCTTCACTGTTGTCAGGTAAAAATGAGAACCAATTATTCCAAGGCACGTTTTGGCAGATGCCCTAATTTTTTGATAACATAAAATCAAGCTTGAGATATATGCTTTACGCATCATATTTAAGATTTAAAATTTGCTGCTAAGTGAATGTTGTGTAATGATAATGAATGCACTTAGCACTTTAACACGTTGAGAGCGGAGAAAAATTCTGAAAAGGAATGAGCTTATTGAATGAGGAATGATTTTATTTCGACATTTGTCTTCCTTTTATACAAAAATTTGACAATAAAAACTGTAGGTGGTAATTTCTTATTTCTCTTATGGAGTGAAATATAAATGTAATAATAGAAAACAAGCAATTAAAACTACGTGTGAAAAATGTAGATACAATTTTAGAACACTTACCAATAATTGACACTAAGAAGTGATCATTGCTTCATAGGTGCGATGCAATAATCTATTTATGAAGTGTTTATTTTTGACATGCATATTTGTCGTTTAATACCGAAAACATGGCATGAGTCTTTTATATTGTATATGAAGTGCACATTAAAAGCTAATTTAAAGTGTCTTATTTTGAAACCGTAATAAATTAGAAATCTCAAGTGCATGTGCAGTTTGTTCGTCTGCTGGCAGCACGTGTTTATCAATTGTAACTATATTTAGTCTATATTTCTACAGTGAACTTGATTAAAATTTTTGTCCAGTAGTTTTGTATACTGTTCCATAGTACTGCGGCGGGTTTTAGTTTAATCTTTTCACTGCGCAGTGAATGGCAAAACTTTGATGACAGCTGTTTCACGTTGAAATGTGCATGGCTTTAAACAAATAAGCAAAAACAAATAGAAACGGCCAGTGCATTTGTTAAAACTTTTTGTAGCAATTATTTAATAAATAAACAAAGGAAATGCCGCTTATTGTTATCTCCGGCCTGCCATGCAGCGGAAAATCAACACGTGCGCATGAGTTAAGGGACTATTTTCAGAGCCGTGGCAAACAAGTGCATCTGATCAGCGAAAATAAGGCAATACCCAAGGCGGGATTCGCAAAGAATGTCTACTTTGCCGACTCACAGAAGGAGAAGCTGGTGCGCAGTGATCTTAAATCGGAAGCCTTGCGTCTACTGAGCAAAGAGCATATTGTTATACTGGATGCGGGCAACTATATAAAAGGTACGGCGTAATATTCTGTAGTATCTGTACATTAAAAATATTTATATTTGCTTTCATATCATATAGGCTATCGCTATGAACTCTTCTGCGCCAGCAAAGCAGCACGCAGCACACAATGTACTCTTTTTTGTGGCATACAAAACGAACGTGCCTGGCAATTTAATATACAGCGTAACGCAGTTGATCTTCTACCGGAGTCTACAACAACAACCGAAGCGCTGAATAATTCCGATGTGCCGTATACACGTGAAATATTCGATGCCTTATGCATGCGCTATGAAGAACCTCACGGCAACTGTCGCTGGGATAGTCCATTATTTGTTGTCTTTCCAGAGGATACGCTCGATTTGGGTGCTGTTTATAGTGCACTGTATGAGTCAAAACCGCTGCCGCCAAATCTAAGCACACAGAACGTAAGTTAAATTTAAGTAACTATGTACTTAAATCAACTTCTATTCACTAGAAAAAATTGTTTCATACAGCCGCCGCTCAGCTCAACGAATTACCTCTTTGAAATGGATCGCATAACACAGCAGATTGTTGGCGAAATTTTGGGTGCACAAAAGATTGGACTATGCGGTCCGTTGCGCGTCATAAAAGGCAGCGATTTGACGGTGAATGTACGCAGCGGTATAACCGCGGTGCAGCTGAATCGTTTGCGTCGACAGTTCATCAGCTACAGCAAGACACATCATGCAACCAGTAGTAGTTTGGATAAGGTGGCGCAGCTATTTGTGCAGTACATCAATGCAAATATCACTACGACTATAAGTAGTTAATATCCGTCCGTCTGTCCTACTGTTTGCATATTTTCGACAAAGATTCGGCGACTGATTTTAACTTGTTGTGGACAAGTCTAGCTATAGTTAGTTACTGTTTTAGCTTGTTTATAATAAAAAAAAAAAAAACAATAAAATCAACTTAATTATTTGTAATTAGAAGCTACGCCGGAGTTTTCGTATACCACATTCATGCTAAGTCTGGAATATTCTGATATATATTATCTATATGTATATATCTCGTACAAGAACCAAAGACGGTAGCTGGTTAAGCACAACAGTTTGCAAAATGAGTGTTTGCATATAAAATTTTTTAATTATATGGCGTCTATTACTTAGGAACCAGATTTTGCATTGTGAAACGATTTATAGTTATCAGTATGGCTTTCTCAAATGTCGTGCCTATAGATCAGTTATTTCAAATTAGTTTTTTCTCTTATAGGTATATGTTTTCCATATTTTATTTAGCCAGAAACCTTATGAATAACAGTATCGCGAACTATAAATTTCATAGTTAAGACTAGTTGCGAATTACAAAAGCCCATTCATTTTTAATTGATTTTCGATACGATTTTCTTCGTTTACTCTTCAAATATCTTCCATAAATAGAAAAAATAAATAAATTAATAATAAAAACTTGTTTTATTTTATGCATTGTCTTAGAATTTTTCAATATATATTTGTTAAACTAAATAAATTTTACGTGCAAAAACAAATTAATTACTCCTCTCTCTCAGTTTCGCGCACTTCTCTCTCATTGTCTATTGAATTTGTTAATATTTGAATATTTCTAGGTATAATTATACACTAATACTTCAAAAAATTTGTTTTGTTCTTAAATTAAATTACATAGTTACATCTGCTAGTTTAACTACTTTAGATCGTCGTGTGTGTGTTTTTTTTTCTTTTGTATACCTGTATGCACTTATATATCGTATATATATATATGTATGTATGTAAAAGCTATAGAAGGCGTTTGATGACCACAAAAAAACAACTATCTTCAGCTTGGATAGCGCTTTCTGCTGCTATATGTTCATATCGATGTCATCTACATTCACTTCTTCGTTTGCATAGACCGCTGATGATGTTGTTGTTGCTGTGATGGTGGCAGCAGCATCAGTACCAGCGGCACTTTTCTCAATTATCTGCTCATCTTGTCGCATAAAACCAATATTATCAGCAGCAGTAGCACCAGTGGAAACATCTGCATCGTCTATATCAAGTGTATCGTCATTGTTGGTATCCAAATCTAACGGTGGATTCGACACTGTGGACTCCGTAGCGCTCTTCATCGGTTTGCGACAAACCCAAAAGAGACTCTCATATTCGCTCTTTTGCATCGATTGCGGATTCTGTGCATACTTGGTACGTACACCAGTCTGTGTGCGTACCATGTCAAAGCCAACGTTCTCAATTATAATAAGGAGATCTTCATACGTCGGTTCAATACTATTTTCACCGCTCATATCGCTATAGTGATAAAGCAGTGGGCCAAGATTTACCCAAATGCCGCCAGGCTCAAGAATTCTAACAAAAAAAAAATCAGTATCCACAAGTTAAAACAATTATTGTAATTAAACAGCATAATAACTCTCACCTATAAATGGTGCGCACAAAATCTATGACATTATTTGCGCAGTCAATGAAGAAACATGTCGCTACACAATCGTAACAATTTGGAGTATTATAGACTTCGAGAAAATCACCCGCTGACATTATGATATCACCTTTGGGCGGCTTATTTACCGGACAGACGTCAGGAAAACGTACAGCAGCTACCTGATCGCTGCGTTTCAATGTATTTACATACTGATGCACCCAAGGATAGAGCACGTATCGGTTCTCTTTGTCACATCTAAAAACAAATATAAAACATAGATTAATATATATTTTTCTTAACTTTAATTATACGAGCAAAATAAAAAATACTCACTGATTTAGTACAAAATTTGAAGCAATAAGCATAAAATAGGAGAACTCATTACCCTCACAACTGTAGCCGCGACAAGCAAGTTCATACAATAGACGACCTAATCCGGCACCGGGTATCAGTATTTTGATATCGTTTGTAGCACTATAAATGAAAAAAAAAGAAAAATATAAATATATATATATATAAATGACCTGCACAAATTCTGTGTAATAAGATGGATGAATATAGATTTCGGTTTGTGTTAATTCTCTAATCGATGTCATATGTATTTCCGAGACATGGTCTCTGCCAGACATAACGGACCAACTATTCAGTGTCAGTGGATTTCGGTCTGACCACATTCAGCATGCTGGTCGGGTTGCACTGTATATTAGAAATGGTATTAGTTATATATAGAATAATTTGCAAACAATCAATTGAAAGTTTTGATAGAACTGCAGTGAACTTTAAGCACTCTTATTGTACGAACAGATGTCAAGTTTAGCAAGAGTGTCGCCATTCAAGCGATGTGCTGCCCAAGGATCAGTTCTGGGGCCTCTTTTATTTTCAATGTATGCAAACTATATGTTTACTGTTCATAAGACGTGCACATGTATATGTATGCTGACGATGTCCAACCCTATGTTAGTGCTCCTGTCGCACAACTAGAATCCTTAGTTGCTAAACTAAACGAAAAATTAAAACAAATAAGGCGCAGACATAAGAATCCACTTCTCAGCAGCCAGAAGAGTAAATAATCTACATCTCTTCAAGAAATGGACTGTCGAGCAGGGATGCATTTTATGCTCTCAGCACCTTAAAAAAAGTGATCTTCTGGAATTCCACCTGACACCTAAACCAGTACTGGAGAGACTGCAGATTGTTGGCATACTAGCAGGGCATTGTCTGGCATGCGAAAAAGCTGGGCGTAAGCCACATGGACGGTTGTAGGAAATGCAAGACCGGAAGTGCCGTAAACTTTGGATCAAGATTCAAATACCTTCACACTATCGGGCATTAAAAAACGATAAAAATTTTACTTTTTTTTAATTAAACTCCTGAGTTTTCTATCAAAATTATTTCTTGAGTAAATTTTGGTCCACATAAGTACAGAACATTTCTTCTAAAAATTTAATGTTTTATGAAAAGAAACATATAATCTAATTAGAAACCTATTCAAGTTGTTCTGCGTAAATTAAACCAAAATATTAGTCAGCAAACCATCTTAAAACACAGGAAATTAAAATAGCTAAAATATTTTATTCCAGCATAATCATCTACAATAATCTACGCGTTCCCAAGGACGACTGGGTTTACGCCCCGGACCGATCTGCACAAGAAGTTTTGTGCAGTCAAAGGTTGTCCAACTCAGCCCAAGTGGCTGTATCAGCTCACAAGAAGAAGGAGCTGCTAACAACAACAACAATAATCTACAAGACATTCAATACTTTTTTGTTCTTTAGCTATTTGAATGGATAAACTTTTATTCATCAACCTATGAATTTTGGATATTACATTACGTCTGATTCATTTAGAGTAATTTTTTGTAATAGATACAAAAGCTAAACGAAAACAACTTCATAACAATTATATGCTTGAATAATAGCAAAGACAATAAGATGAATCATAAGTATATTACATGCCATCTCATGTGGCAGAACATGACTGCATCTAAATAATGCGAAATCATTTTAATATTCGTGCACTTACTATTTCTCTGGACTGTAGAAGTCCTCAATGGTATCGATGATTGGCTTATAAGCCTGTTCGCGCTCTAGCGCACCATCAGAGCTCCAGTCACGCGCTATAAGCTTCAGCGTTGATTGTGCCTATTATATGAAAAAAAATAAAATTAAATGACTCTATTATGTAACTATGCATCTACTTACATGATCCATATCCTGATGCCGTATATTATCTGCCGGTGGACGGTCGTATCTTTTATCTGTCGTCGGATAAAGTTCATGACGCAACATTTCTTTAATAACTGCTTGATTACGATCGATCGAGGTGCGCACGCACTCCAGATGCAAACGATATTTACTAAGCATTTTCTGATCATCGTGTGGCAAACTGTTTAGATACTCCTCCGTCTTATTAAGGCGTGTATATGCATATTTTCTATTGAAGCAAACAAGAGGGGGTTGTGTGGGAAGGAGTGTTAATATTAAATTGAAATAATTTTGCTAATTGTTTTTTGTTATCTGCGACAACTGTTGCGCTTAGTTACTGTAATCCATAATGCATCAACATATGAGTACTCTATCGTTTTTTTTTTTTAAGTGTGAATTGTATAATAGTATTCTTCAGAATGTTTGTAACAATACAAAAGCAAACAAAAGGTATTTGTAGTTTATGCTACAGTAATATTTAAATTCCCTCTTTTTACATATACATGTACTCAAAAAACATAACCCTCCTAAGAACGGTCGGATAAAAATGTTGCAGTATTCTTTTTTTTTTTTTAAATATTTTTATTCTTTTTACACAAAGAAACAAAGTTCTAATAAGTCAATATAGCCATGTGCGTCTATGTGACTCTCCTTTCTCAAACCAACCAAGAAGTTGGTCCACGTGGTAAAGAATTACCCTACTTCTTTTGATGCTGATTGAAAATAAACTACGTAAAAATTTAAAATTTTGGAAAATTCGTTGATTGCAGGTTTGAGATACAGAACTAAAATAAGATAATCCACTGAACTAAGCGTACAACCAATTTTATGTAATTTAGAAGCAACAAATTGTGATCAACACTATCGAACGCTTTGCTCAAATCAGTATAAACAACATCTGTCTGCAAACCACTTGAGAATGCATAATATTTTTTAAACAGCTTGGGAATAGCTGACAACTTTTCAACGGAATTTGCACATAGTAGCGAAGCTAAATATTTAAAAAATGGTGTGATGAGTATTGAAGTTTCGGCACCACCGAAGTTAAAATTTTTTCATGTCCAGCGTTGCAAGAGAGTATACTAAATAAAGAAATACATTAGTTTTATATACGTAGTTTTGGAAATACCTTCAGATAAAAAAAAAAAAAAAGAAAAAACGTTAACTTCGGTTGAATCAAATACCACGAAATATTAAATCGTATTGTAAAACATAAACGTGGGGCTTAAATAGGGGCCACCACAAAAATTGGGCGGTACACGCCCACTAGTATATGTGTATAAAGGGACCATCTATAAGATGCCACCATATCGAATTTCAAGTTGATATTGACGATTCCATATAAATGCATAAAAGTGAGCTGTGGGTTTATATGGGACTACTTCAAAAAGTGGGCGGGACACGCCCATTTGTATATGTATATGAAGCGGTTGTATTTGTGAATGGTAAAAAAATACCCGGAATTTCTCATTTAAAGGAACATCATGAATATTGTGAAATAAATCTCTTTATTGTGAAATAAATCAACTGTCATGTATAAAGGTTGGTACAACTGTCAAGATATAGTTTGGTGCGTTTTGAAACGAGTTCAGATCGGGCTGCAGTGTGGTTAATGATTTGCATCGGTTTAGGCGTATATTTACCTCTTCGAATGACCAAAACGTCCAAAAACTAATTTATAACAAAATAAATGCTTGAAAATGGGCAGTAAGATAGCAGCCGACCTCGAGGTCTCGTTTGAATCGATGCAGAGCATTAGACACGATATTTTGGGCATGAGACGATTTCTAACGCAACCTATGCCGAGATTGTTTAAAATTTGCAGATATCCTCATCATCCTATACGCCACTATTTGAACAAAAACAACGTAAATGTCATTCCGTAAGCCCCACGATTTTACTAAGTTACCACTTCGCGGAAAGTATTTTTGATGCGATTGGGTAGAAAAAAAAACGAGTTATGAATAATTTTTCAAAGATTGAAAAAACCGTTGGAACACGTGCATTTCATCTAATGCGAATTACTTTAAAGGAGATAAAATAAAGAAAAACAAAATTTGACGGTTTTCGTTTTATAGAAAATTGTCTGGTAGTTTTTGATCAGAAGGTATAAATTACTTCAATCGTATATTAT
The DNA here is from genome assembly GCA_035044765.1 of Leucophenga montana. Lineage (NCBI taxonomy): Eukaryota > Metazoa > Arthropoda > Insecta > Diptera > Drosophilidae > Leucophenga > Leucophenga montana. Next base: position 237,178 of record JAWNNQ010001360.1, on the reverse strand, counting down.
AACAGAAATTAATTTACAAGTTTTGTTTTTTTTTTTTGCACCCTGTCCCCATAGGGTAAAAGGTAACATTAAGTCTGTGCAAATGTTTATAACAAGCAGAAGGAGGATCGCTAAATTTGGTGTATCTAACGTAAATCCCAATAAAAAAAACGCATATGCTCAGATTGGACCACTATAAGGGGTCACCTCCATACAAACATGCACCCTGTTTTTAAGTTTTAATATGAAAATATTTTGTTTTTATTCTTAATTAAGCTAGAAATGCCAAATCTTGCGTTAGTCCTGAGAAAATAGTCCTACAGGTTCCGATCGGACCACTTTAAGGGGTAGGGCCTATACAAGCATGTTACTTTTTTTTTTGAATTTTGTGTGCAAATTGTTTGTTTTTACTATTAATTTTGATTTTTCATCATTTACTAATAAAATATCTTAAACAAGCTACATGTTTTCCCGTGACGGATTTTTCTGGATTTTTGTTATACATATGTATGTTTGTATGACAATTTGTGGAAACAAACTAGAGTTACTAGTTTTTCCAGGGTTTGCATCTAATTTTCTTTATAATAAATAAATAATGTTATTCGAATAAATTATAAATAACTAAATAAATGACATACAACTGTAGCAGTGGTACAGGACAAGTCCTGGCAATTAAACACAATATAACAATGGGCTGTGTTCCCGCACTCACACGATCTAAAACTGATCGAACACTTCTGTGATATATTGCATTACTGGGTTCAGCGGTAATATGGACGGTCTGGCAAAAGAAGTTCAAGAGACATAGAATAATATATGTATGTACATATATGTACAGAGATACATGTCGTGCGCTAGTAGAGAGTATACCAAGACGAATAGTAATACGTAGTTTTATACTTGGTATACATACATACTATGTATATAAATTTTTAATTTCAGAACTCACAAAAGTGAACATCTTCACTTTAATTGAATAAAGTTTTGGTACGTTAGAACTAAAAATAATTTAGTTTTGTTTTTTTTTTTTTTGTTGTTCGAAAAGAAACATACAAAATTTTATACACTTTATCAAAATTTTTTTGTTAATAATTTTGTTTTTTTTTTTTTTTTTTTTTACGAAAAACGCACAGTTCTGAGAGTCACTATACATTCATACATACATATGTATTTTCGGAGTACGTATCAGAATTTTATAATTTAAAATTTATTTTCCCGCTTATTTTGTTTTGCGCTTGTTTAAACATGTAAACAACATGCGTACCCACAGACACACACACACACACACTCTTTCCTAGCGTGCTCGGCACTGTGGTGTGCGCGTTTTTTTTATCGCAATTGCCGGCAGCGTTAACATCTGCAGCAGCCGACCACGCACAATGATAAGGAATGCCGATTCTATTCGTAATTGAAAATTAACTAACATACATATGTACATTATAATAAAAGGTAGACAGTATGTAAATGTACCGCTGCTTGACGTCAAATCAAGGCAACCGTCGCCGCCTGCCATTGAAGCACGTGCACATGTTGTACAAATTTATTATCTACATTGTATGTATGTATATAAATGCTATCTATAACATCTGGTACACTTACTTGTAGTAATGAAATGCATTTAGCACCTTCTGTATATGTCGGCGTTCAGCCTCATCGTCATCCGGCAGTATTACATCCTTGCTGCTTGTGCCGCCACCGCCGCTGCCACCACCGTTGGTGCCATATGTTGCAAATGGTAGCAATTTGCTCATTTTGTGCGTTGCGTTCTTTTGTCGGTGGGTTTTATTAGCGCGTAAACACTTGATTTTCGATTTATGTATATGCGCGCGCGCTATTACTGTGCTTGTTAACCGTCGCGTGTATGATATGTGTCTGTTGCTGTTTATTGTTTAATGTCAATCTGCAAGTTTTTTTTTTTTTTTGAATTGTAAGACACAAGGCGCTGCGAGGCATAGAAGGCAAACAGCTGTTTTGTCGGCAAAGAGCGCGCTGCTAACTTAAATTGCTTATTAGTGCTGCCAACTTACTTCTTTGTTTGTTTAAAGTTAAATTTAAATTTAATGTGTCTTTTATCTAAATTCATAAAATAAACAACTTCTGCTTATAGCAGTAAGTATTGGAGCTTCAAACAAGCTTTGTAGTCTACACAAAAATCCTAATATAGCCAAATTCTTCAATATTGAACTGATAAATTAAAAATTTTGCTTAATATTACTAAATTGAGGCAACAGAAGCTACTATTTTCAAAATAACCGTTGCTAAAACCATAACGTATAAATTTATCATAGTTATTTTTATATTTGCAATTTGTTCTTCATATTCAAAGTTCAAAATAACAAAATGATTTTCAGACAGAATACTTCAAAGCAGGGTTTAAAATGCTACGAATTTTGCTATGCTAGTATGCTTTCTTTGTATATTTCAAAATTTATAGCATATCAGTAGAAAATTTGCTGGAGACCCCATAAAGTATATAGATATTCGTGATCAGCGCGACAAAACGAGACGATGTAGAGAGAAAAGTTCTGCGTCTAAAATGATCTCTAGGAACCGCACTACTATTAGAGCATTGTCGGATCCCGGGGGGGGGGGGTGGGGAACGTTCATGTTTTTTTAAGATAAACCTACTGAAAAAATGTATTACTACGAAAGAAATGAATATGGCGTGTACAGGATATAACACCTCCACTCTAGCTCTCTCTTGTTTCATTTGTTACGCTACAAATCTAGATGGCTTGGCAAAAGTATCAATAGTCGAAAAAAAAGACCTGAAATTTGAAAATTTTTAAAGCCAGAACTTTTTATATATGTTTGCTAATTTATTATAGATGTATTAAATTTTTTATTATTGTAATTCTTTAGATAATGTGAATGACATCTATGATATATGTTGGCATCTTTATAATGGGGCCTGTAAATTTAGCATCTCCTTGCCAATTATCGACAAAAAATTTAATTAGAAAGGGGTTATTCTAGTAATTTAGTGCCGTTTCCTTTAATATTGCTTTAGTCATATGTAGGGAAAGACAATTTGGAAAGAACATGTTCCAATCAATTTTTATACAATTTTTTTTTTTAATTCATTGTTTAATTACAATATGTAAGGACTTAATTTTAATATTCATATCAATCTCCTTAAATTGCAACACCAGTTGTCGTCGCACATTTGTAAGGCGTTTGTTGCGTTGTTCTCCTGTGATTCTTCTGGTTCTGCGTAGTGGATGCGACTTTGAGTAATGATGCAATGGTGTCTCATCTTTTAAGTTAGACATGCAGTTATATGTTGTTGTATCCAGATTCTTGCGCTCTTCGACTACGGTAAGATCAAAGCCCATCCAACTTGTGGCCAGCATAAAAAGTCCAGCGAAGAAAACCAGCATATAAATCGGTTCTATTTCAAATAATGCAAAAGTTATTCCCATTTTCAGTTTTGAAGTTTAAAAATTACGATTACGACTTTGTCCACAGCTTCAAGTGATAATTGCGAATGATAGTTAGATGGATTGTGCATGTCTATTTATAAAGAAACAGGTAGAGAATTTTAAATAAGGAGGTTGCGTGATACGAGGCAGCGATTGGGTCACTCGCAACAGGTATTTTACAAGAATTATTAGGGTTAGGGATATTTTCGTGTTTGTTATTAAAATAAAATAAGTCATAAATGAGTAAATATTTCGTGGTTAAGCTACCTGCTATCTGATTTATAGAGAGAGAATTCTATTTTATGATATTTGGAAACTGATTATTCAGTGCCATGGCCATTAAAGATCGGAATTCTTAAATCATATAGTATATTGATAAAAATATTGTATTGGGCTTTATTTACGGCAAAACTGCCCAGCTGTTTTGTTAGTTGCGAAGACTTTTTTTTAGGATTTTTGACTCTATCGACCAAAAGTATTATGGATGATTATAGATGATGGGAGAAATCAAAATTCTTTTTACTCAGGACACAGCTTTTTATAGTAACTAATTTTTATTTATTTTCATTGTTGATTTTTCTACAGTAATAAGTATTAAATATATACTTTAAATGTAGGAAATGGTTGAATCGGTAGCAAATCGCAAACAACGCAATGCTCGATTATCGATACTTTGAACATAAACAGCTGTCACATCTTGTCAAATGTAATTAGTGCTCCTAAAGTACGTTCAAACAGTTTAATTTCTTCTCAACTGCTGGTTGAATACCCCTTTTTGAATTTCAGCTGGTTCAGGTTCATTTTTACATTGAGAAATATATTTTGTTTAAAAAAATTAGTAGCAAAATGGAAAAAAATTTAAATAAAAATTTTTGGTTTTTGTGCAGTGTTACAGTTTTAACGGTTTGTCTTGTTTGAAACATTCTTTTGGTATTTTTATGTACTTTAAAATCGGTCTCACTGTTATCAACACTCGAAAACAAGAAGAAAAAGTTTTGCAACACGGTTTCGATTCATTGCAGTGCTGTTTGATATTGTTTACGGTGAGCTTGTAGGCGGTAAAAAAAAAAAACAAAAAAACGACAAGGATAAAAACTTTAGGCAACGCGGCGTTTAATTCGCCAATTCCTCAAAAATGTCGGTGAAACACATCTTGAAGAAAGGCTCAGACTGCTGGCTACTTTACGATGGAATGCGCGGCTGTGGCCAATTAATTATCGCCGCCAATATGAGCTGCTATGCACTGAAATGCAGTTTCTGTGAATCGATATGCCTGCGGCTGCGTGTATTTATTGAACATGTGCTGGAAAAGCACACAGATGAAATATTAGAGCTATACAAAGATCCACCAAAGGCCGCCGTGCAACATGAACACATTGATGAGTTGCTTCACAAAGAGACGGAGCAGGAGGAGGAGGAGGAGGAAGTGGCTGACGATAACGACGGCAACTGCGCTGCAAAAGAAGAGTCGATTGCATACTATAAGGATAATGGTCCTGGTCCAATTGAATTACAAGAATCTCCAATTAGAATAAATGCAGAGCATTCGTACGATTTAGTACATGTAGAACATGAGAATGCAACAACAAATGAGACTGAGCAGGTAGTGATTATATAGGGTGTTTGAATTAGTTCTTAGCGTTTTCTAAGAGATACCGTGACAAGCTAATTTCCAATAAACCACATTCCAAAGTTATACCGCCCTAAAACTAGTGTCGTTCTTAGTGAATGTCATTTAGTTAATATTTCTAATTTTGTGCCGTGTCTAAAGTGTTTTTGCTGGAAGTTCTACTTCAAAAGTACTGCCGTAAGCCATGAAATTTAAGTGGAGGTTTATGAAAAGTATGCTCTAGCTGAGCAAACGTGTCTGAAGTTTTTTGCTCTGTTCAAAAGTGGTGATTTTGACAAACTTTGAGTAATCTATTTGTCACAATTTTTGCACAATGAAGTCTCAATTTTCGGAAAAGAAAAAAAAACGCTATGAATTATGTCAAACGCCAAAAACAATATTAAATTTAACTAAGGCATTTCGTTTGTTTTCTTAGATGGAAGATGATGATGGAGAATATGATAATCAATTAATTGAAGTGATAAAGTACGAGGACTCTGATATGGGAGAGCAATGTAATGAAGTTAGCGATTATGCTGATGAGGATGATGATAATATTGGTACAGTAGATTCAAATGATCTCAAAACTATTGCAACAGATAGTCAAGATAACAATGCTGAACATATTGTGGACGATAATGTTGAAAATGTTGTCAGCGAAGACGATGATGTTTTAGTCGATTATGATGTAGCTGCCGCTGATGATGTATTGATTAGCGATGACGATGATGATTATGATTACGATGTTGCTGCTGAGGGTATTGACGATGATGATGATCTATTGTTATCATCGTCACCACAGAGCAGCACAACATCCGAAAAGCTCGGCCTTGATTTGCATAACAAGGATAATCGAGCACTGTTGCTATACATCATACACGAATTTCGCGATAATCCAATATTATGGGATACAATGTCACAGTCATATTCCCGTACATGCAATCAACGCGCCTTGAAGGCTTTATGCTTGCGAATTAAAACGGAGTATAGAGTCAAATTGGAGTACAAACAATTACGACAGATTTTCATTGCACTGCGCCGCTTGCATTACAATGAAGGAAAGCGCCGTCAATTGCAACCAACTTCGAGCTCAACTTCAAATCAAACAGATTTGTGGTATTTCAAGGAAATGGAATTCGTTAATAATATTAAGGTAAATATATATTCCTAACATTAATACACAGTCAAAATATGTTTTAAACCCTAAAGAATAGTTAATGAAACCATTCAAAATCTACAAAGCCTACGATAATATGCTTCAGCGTTTCCTATGTAATTATCTCGTAACATGTGTGCCTTACTTGTCGAGGAATGACGAATCTACAGTTTCATTAGCTGGTTTTAAAAGTTGTTTAAAGGTTTGATTTTACATTCATATCTCTCAGACTTTAATTTTTTTGTTGTCTTCCTAGTAAATGGTGCAATGACCGTCATAACAGGTTTGATTTTGTCACAGAATATTGCTTTGAACTTTCACAGCGTATGTCATTTTCACTCAGTCTACTGAGTATGGTATCTATAACTGGACTCCATAGGAGAGGTGAAAATGCTCCGCCTATTTGTATCCTAATGTTAGCAACATTTGTGCTAGAATTGACTTTTCTTGTCCTCAGCAATTAGTGTATTCAGTTTACTAATCCCTTCCCTAGTAGTTCAAAACAGAATGTCGCGTGATTCGTGTCATAAAACGCTATTTCTATGTTTGGCAAGGCTCCACATATTGTATTTTTTTTATGTTCGAGGAATGCTCTAATAGTCGATATCAATTTTAATTGTAATGTACTACGATGTAGTACTGTTTATCTAATGTGCTTGTTTATTGCCTATTATCTTTTCCATCGTTTTCAACAAGAAAATGATGTTAAGCTAATGGCCAAAATGTTTGTAGACAATATTAATTAAATCGCTGATGTTAAAGTCTTCTTTTTTTGGTAATAAGTGTTCAAAGTAATTTACTTTATAATCGTTCCCATTAGTTTTTCCCAGTATTTACCACCTGATTTTCTAAGAACACAAATTCTATATCAATTTTCCAGTTACATCTTTGCTGATAATTTGATAACGCAAACTTTTGTTGAGTGATGGACTGGATAACAAGTTGTTTGCGAAAATACGTAAAAATATCCATTTTAACGACAATTCAAAAATTATTCGAAAAACATATTTTGACATAACAGATTCTACAAAATCAGACCGCTTTAAGATCACTAAACTTCAGATTTAATAATGTAGCCTTAGAAAAACATCTCTCACGAAATGACCAATTATGTTATACAAAGGTCCATTCTTACATAAAACAACAGGTGCCGTTGAAACCACTCAAATGGGTATTTAAAACATTTGTGTTAGCTGTAGTTGTCCAGATGAAGAGCTTGATCTCAGCGCTATTTAAAACATAGTTCTGCGTGTTTCTCATTCTATACCTAGAAATCAAACCTATCGAATATATTATGATAATTACTACACGTCGATTTCATCTTACTAAAAATGGCATTTTATTACTTGGAACAGATTACCCAATTGTAAACTATGCACTGAGAAGATTCGTAGAGTACAGCTGAAAGTATTTCCCATCCGAAGCCACTATATTTTTACATCTTTGTGGTAGTATATTGACTCCGGCTCGAAAAAACTGTTCTGCTTCAGGCTATCCACGAATCGACTCATATTTGGCCTCCTCGTTGATCATTCATTGATCGGAACAAGTGATCGGATCGAAAGAAGCAATGTCTGGTGAATACAGCGAATGGGATAGGCCTTTCTATTTGTGCGTTTCCAAGTTAGTTTTTAACCGGTTTTACAATTTGGGTACGATAATTGACTGAAAATTTTAATAGTTTAGTTTAGATTACTTGTGTGTAGTGTATTTAATATTAATTACCACCAAATTAATTCGTTTATTCTTTTTTTACTTACATAATAATTCCTTTTTAGAAAAGATCATCACTGCAATTGCCGCTAATATCAATAGCAATGATCTATAAAAAGCACCCACCATTGTGGAATATGGCAGACACCAGTTATCGCGATCGTGCACTGAGGAACGCTACATTGGAGAATATGCGTTTGGAGGTTAACGAAACACTCGGTACGAAAGCAAACACACATCAGTTGATGGTCTGCATACGACGATTGCGTAAATACTACAGCGCCAACAATGCTGCCCGACTACATTGCCAGATGAACAAACGTCCGTACACACCATCCTATCCACAATATCTTGATGCACTGTCCTATCTAGATGGACATGTTGGACCGTTTCTCTGCACCGAGTGCGATAACCTCTCATCGAACTATGATAATCATGTAATGCATATGAACAAACATGCTGGACGAGGAAACTTCACGTGCGAATATTGCGGCAAGAATCTAAAGAATAAGGGCAATCTGAAGATACATCGACGCATACATACACGCGAATTGCCCTATGAGTGTGATACGTGCGGCAAGAAGTTCACTAATAGCGGTTCGTTGAAAGTTCATTTGCGTGTGCATAATGGTGATCGTCCGTATATATGCGATATATGCGGCAAAACATATCGTACATGTTCGTTTCTGGCGCGGCACAAGGTCTATCACAATCCGGATAGTTGGCGCTTTAAATGCGATATATGCGGTCGCACGTTTGGTGAGAAACAACGACTGCGCGAACACGAGAACGCACATTTGGGACGACGCGAATTCACATGCGAACTCTGCGGCAAGGGTTTCTTTGCACGTAAAACACTGCGACAGCATGAGCAGATACACGGCGATGCAAAACAGCATGCCTGCGATATTTGTAAAATGTCATTCGCACAGCGTGCGGGTCTATTTGCACACATGCGACGCATACATCGTACGCTGAGTAACGTAGATTAAGGTAATCGTAATTCATTCAAGCACAGCAGAGCTGCGGCAAACTTACCAAATACGTTTAAATGTATAAGCTTATGTAAGTAGTTTAAGAACTAAAAAAATGTTAGCATTCCAAGGTGAGAAAATTTAGTGCTCTATTTAAAAATAATAATATAGCTGTACAAAACGGCATTTCAACATCTACGTTTTTCGTTATACATATATCAATATTGGTCTGCTAACGTTTACTAAAGTTAGCGGAACAAGCTGTTTCAGTGATTTAGAGTCGGTCAAATTTACAAACATTTGACTTTCTCACCTTGGTCTGCTAACTGTATTGAAATGTAACGGCTTGATCTTTATTTGTTATTTATACATAAATGTGTCAGCATATGTAAGATGTTTAGATTATTAAGCAATAACTGTATTAGATCTAAGTTTAAAACAGCGCTGTAAAGTGCGATAATTTTAAAATCAGTCCAGTTGAACAATAAAAATTTTATTTCAAAATATATTATTAAAAGCTTCTGTTGCATTAAATTTCGTTCAACCAAGGGTTTTACACTCTGTTCATCAAAATTTAAAAATTTAATTGAAGGCTTCTCAATTGCACTGCCGTTCAGATATAATTCGATTCCAAGGAAAACCAAGTCATTTTGCTCAATGAAAGCAGAGTTATAACGTCTGGCGTCATACATCCTATATGCTGTCAGTCGACGCCTTTTGGCTGGTATTTACATCGGCAAAGCGCTTTCCTTCCTTCGGCAAATGCATTTTTCCAAACATTCAACGCCATAAACTTATTTCATCAATTCTAATATTTTGGTAAGAGTTATATCAGACAGACAAACGGACATGACTGGATCGTGCTGATCATATAGTATATACATATATACTTTATGAGGACTAAGATGTTACAAACTTTTTGACAAACTGATAATACCATTTCCCACAATGTGTGACTGGTATAAAAAGTGCCATTGTCAATATGCAGATGGATAATGGCTTTTCAAACAAGAATAGAAAATAGTCAGCGTAAATCTGCTGAGTTCGTGCATTGTTTTCGATCGAACCGTTTGTACATGCAGTAATACCTCATATCAAATTCATTATCATAAAATTTCAGGAAAATGCCATAAATAGTACTTATTGATTTGTGTAGATTAAACATTATTATTATTATTATTATACGATATTTGTTTAAAGTTACACTTTTTTTAGTATAACCCAAGTAGTCTTCGAAATTGTTATAATAAAAATTCAATAGAATACCAAGTAGTCTTCAAAATTGTTATAATAAAAATTCAAGAGAATACCAATTTTTTATATAACTAAATTTTGTGTCGTAAATTTTTGTCATTGATCTATTGCTTAAAAATAAAATGTCTTTAACTGGAATAGCGATTGTACAGATTTACAAAATGTTGGGAAAGCCAGTTAGCCTACATGACATCTTGGAATTTTTATCGCAAAAAACCAATTTGCCGAAGCAGGAGCTTTCGAAGGCTGTAAAGTTTTCACTACACATTGGAGAGATATATGGCTTCATCCAGTGCGTCGACAATATGTACTCGTTTTTGGAAATTGATGTACCAGCAGAGAAAGTTGCAAATTCTCTTAATAAAGTGATTATCAAAGAATTTAAACAAATTGATAAATTGATAAAACCAGATTTATGTTGTGATTATAAGGAATAGCTCCGATGGAATGGACGAGTTTACGCACGCGCTGCCGCCAGTCTTGGTCAAAATATGTATGTAAGTATAATTGATATGGGGGCACATGTGAAGCGTATAAAAGCTTGACTTTAATATGTTTAATAAATGCACATTTTGGGGATTGTACGCAGGCCCGTCAAGAGGGATCAATGGAATCACATTAATTTAATTTTGTTGGAATGCTTTTCATATTTTGGGACTAGCAATTTTTTAGTCCCGCTCCTGGATTTTCGTTCGGCGGCTATGATTCTACGTTTTCCGTGGGTATCTGTCAGAAGATTTCTTGATTTGCGGGAACCGTAGTATTGCTCCCGTTTTGAACTGATTCGCTACATTTTTCAAAGTGCTCTCGCACTACATTTTGTTTGCACTGCATGCAGTTTTACATGTTCGCCATTGCGCACAAATTTGTGTGCTTTCAAACACGATTTTGTTCCATTTTAGCGCATTTGTACACAACTGTTGCACTGCTCACACGTATGCGAAATAGAACTGCACAGAAAATTTGTATATTTATGAAATTTTTTTTTGGAGTGTATTTCGCGCGCAGTGTTGTAAAATGCGCGATTGCTGCACAGATGACGCATTTATTTACATTTTTTTTTTGTATTTTGTTTTTAATACAGTTCAGCAGCATTATAGAGGTCGTGCCGTAAACGCTCTAACCGCCAATAACAATATTACCACAACAACATAAACTCTGCTGTACGTCACATTTCAAATTGCTGTGCCTTAAAATCTAAATTAAAAAAACAACAGCCAACGGCGTCGGCGACGTCATCATCGTCAAAAATACACTAACAAAAGTTCTTGTTTGTACATAAAATTACGTGCTGCCAACTGAAACTACACAGAAACAAATTTATCTTATCTGTATATCGAATACGTTTTCAGGTATATTGTATATATTGTTTTTGCTATTAGATAAGGTCTTAACATACTAATTCGCATAATTTCTTTTGCCGTTGATAGGTCTGTATAGCGCAGCGTGATAACACAACTACAAAACCGGTCCGGCAGCACGCAAACCATCCGTAACTAAAAGCAAACTAAAGGAAGACCGTAACGCACACACACCATGCTCAAAATCGCCGCTGAGTGTCTGACTGCACGTCTTTCTGTAAAGGGCGGTATTGGTATTGTCAGCGCCACACAGAGTAGATGCCAAAACTTCGCGCCGGTCGCGGCACGCGCCACACAAAAGTATCTGTCACAGGCAAAGTGTCTACATAAAAAGCTGGTCATCAAGGATCACTATGAGTTCGATCAGAAGGTGAGTGTGTATGGTTTTCTGCGTTTATCTGTTGCAACCGTTTGACATATAACGTCAATGGACAGCAGCAGCAGCAATTATTATGCAATCTTAATGCAAATTTTTGGTGCAAAGTGCGGCAATGTGTCCATTTATGATCGAATTGCAACAATGAATAGATTTCTACACCTAAATATAAAAGTGGGCGGTGGCTTTGTATGTGGCATAAATCATCCTTTGGCCGTGTAACCATAATTCTTATATGTATGATATTGGGAGGTGGGAGATGTGCACATATAAACCGGCAACCTAAAAAGATCTATTGTTTGTCTACTCAGTTAGATGATCTGCTCTAAGCATAATAAATAAGCTGGATGAATCTTAGTATTTTCATAGGATATAATCTTCTCAGTTGCTCTTCGATAATGAAGTGATTAGCCTACTTCTACCTACTGCTTCAGGGGTTACCTCTACATTCGAGCGAGTTTTGCGTACCCATAACTCACATGTGTTTTTTTAGTCTGCAGTGGCATGTTGGCAGTACTGTCAGTATTCTACCTAGTTGGAGCATGTTTTTCAAGCTCTTCGAGCTGTAATTTCCTAAAAGTATTTTTGCTTGTCTTACTCCTTGGCTTTTAGCCCAGTGTTGGTCTTTCACCATGCACATTTCTTTGCGGATTAATTCCAATAAACTGTGCCTCTCAATGCCACATATAGGCGCTGGTCTTATCATTGACGTTGTCGCTCTTTTTCTGGCAAGCTAAACTAGACTGTCTGCACATTTCCTAGAATATTGTTCTGATCCTGCACTCACAGCAGAGAAACTCTGTTGCGTTTGCCGAGTTCTTCCAATAAGCGAATTGCTTCAAGCAAAAGCTTTGACTTAATCGACTTGGAGTTGAGTGCTTTCAAAGTTTCTGACAGATCTCCGAGGTAGCTTTGTTCCCGTCTTATGCCTGATACTTTAGTTTTTTATTCGATTACTAGATGAAGTGACGTCAAGACTAGAATTGGTTCCAACGCTACTGTTGGGCACGTGTTCATTTTCCCTGTGGTGCAAACACACGCTGGTCTTTGCAGGGAGTTCAACGTGCTGGTGACATTCACTTGGCTGGCTCTCTCTCTATCTCTTCGCGCGACTATATGCAATATAGTAACATTGGTTTCACTATCTTGTTATATAGGCAGAGCATAATTTCCCGGCCAACATACATCTATTGGCTTGAGTTAGGTGAATTGGGCACATTTTTCAATTGCATAGATTTCTGCTTGAGTGACTGACTCACAAATTTCTCTAGCGTTACGAAGTAGCTTATGCGAGGTCTGAAGTTATGCTTCATCCCAAGGTTGTCACTAGGGCATAATAGTAGTTGGGTATCTGTCAGAAGATTTCTTGATTGCTATTATTGATATAGCCCACATTCTCGCTGCTACTCGTGGCGACGGAAAATGTTGTTGTTTGTAAATTCTCTTATTTTTGTTTTTTATATTGCTCCAATTGGTGTATGTAGAATATTTTGTAAGGGTTGACTTAAGATACGCCATATCTGGCATTTCTAGCTTGATTATGAATAACACCAAGCAATTTCATACAGAAAACTTAAAAATGTGCGCTAGTTTTGTATGAAGCCTACTTTTTAAAGTGGGGTTGGCATGTCTATTTCATACATTTCATATAAGTTATCTAAAAAGGGAAAAGCAGTCTAAATGTACAAATTTAAAATCTCTCCGAGATTAGTCTCCGAGATCTGTTCGTTCAAACAGACGTACATACATATCTATATCGATTCGTCTTCCAATGCTGATCAAGAATATATATATATGTACTTTATAAGGTATTCCAAGTCTTCTTCTGCCTGTTCCATACATTTGCATAAAAAACCGGGTATAAGAAGTAAGGAAATAGTTTTGATTCACACAGACAAGGGATAGGCAGACAGACGGACATGGCTAGTTCTGTTCGGCTTGTCGAGCTGATCAAGAATATACGAATATATACTTTATATCCGTGTGAAGAGTACTTATTATTTAATTATCCTAAAACATTGACGAATTACCATTCATTTAATTCTACTTTAATAATTTTAACCAAATAACTGATTAATTCACTCTATCCATGCTTCATCTACAGGTCATCAACAGCGACACTCCAGTGATTGTCAATTTCCATGCCGAATGGTGCGATCCGTGCAAAATACTTACCCCGAAAATGCTAGAACTTCTAGAGAATTCAAATGAAATCGATGTGGCTATAATTGATGTCGAACATAATTTAGACCTTGTCGAGACATTCGAAGTGAAGGCAGTACCAGCGGTATTAGCCTTTCGCAATGGTGTCGTCGTCGATAAATTCATTGGACTTGTAGACGCAAATATAATTGAAACGCTTATTGGAAAATTGAAAAAAGACAAAAAACAAGCTGAAACGGAAAAAGATACAACACTACTGAACACACAAACAAAAAAAGATACTTAGCTGCATATATAGCAGCTATTAATATAAACGTACTTATACCTATGACTGTAGGCGCACTTGCGGAATTGCATAAAACAACTTGGCTAAATGTCAACGTCGAACAAACAAAGTACACGTCATAAGATATTTTTCCAGCTTCAAAGAATATGTTAACATGCAAATTTTGTTTGTATATTTTTGTAAATCAATGCATGAATTTATTTTTGTTATACGTGAACAGTGAATATTATTTAACATAATAATTGCATGTATTAATAATCGATGTAATTTATTTATGCGGGCAAATTGTCCAATGAAAAACGTACTTTTGTTTAAAACTTGAGCAAATTGTGTTACATTTCTAACTTCTGCAAGTATACTCCTAGTATGCAAAACATGAATTTACATATACGCGTAGATAGAGAGAAATAATAATATATACTAATGTAAATAAATTAAAATAAAAACTAAAAAATTACGTACACTTATTTATTCCTAGTGTTACGATTTACTATAATCTTTTAAAAACTAGTCATGTATAGATCTAAAAATGATATATTTATAGTTGAAAGCATTCTTCAGAGTTAGAATACGTGGAATACTAAAAAATTTCCGCAACTGGCAAAACTTAATTCAGACAATTCCATCGTAAAGCTTAGCATAAACGTACTTAGAATACGAAACCCATTTCTCTTCTTTACAGTGACAGTGAAAATGTATCTCGGCCAGAAAATGCAATTAACTCGCAACAATTTTCGAGCGATGATTTCCTCGTGGAGCAACACGAGTGTATCCATCAATACCCCGACTATTGGCGATGAAGCGCAATCAAAAAGTACTCGTACTGTTTATGACTGGTTCGCTTAGCATGAATCTAGAGCAGATTGTCGAAATATCAATGCTGGGCGTGACATACCCTTCATAAAATTTGGCATGAACATTTATAGTAATTGTGAGAAATGCACGAATTCCAGTGGTTTTCGGTTCTAAACATTCAAACGCCGTTCTAACAGCTCTATGAACAAAGTTATCCTGCCACCGGCTAACGAATTGATAACCTTTTAGACCCGAGCTACATTTGAATGAAGAAAGTTTTACAAAAAATGAAGAAGGCGGCAAAGTCGATGATAATTTCACAGATGTTGGTTAGGAGTATGATTGCCGGTCATATGCTAGAATGGTATGATGACGTGAGTTAAATATAAACTATTCCGCATGTTTAAAACTTCGTCAATAATAGACAAGGACAATGATGTTCAAGAGAATTCTTTTTTTTGTCGTAGGTCTCAAAATTTGATGAAGGAGAATGATCGTTATCGCATTAGAGATTTTAAAAAATGCAATTTCACCAATTTGCATAGAAATCTGAAACGAAATCAAAATACAAATTAACAAATTTAAAATATGCTCGATATGTCCGTCCGTCCGCCCGTCCGTCTGATATTTGATAGTATTATACGAAAAGTGTTTATTTTTTAAAGCCGAACTAACTGATGTCAAATGACAAATGGCATCAAATTGGTGACGATTGTACATATTTTTACAGTTCAACAATCTTAACTAACTAATGTGATCCCATTGATAACAAGCTCGAAGACGACCACTCTCGGCGGTCAATTGACGTTGCACAAATATCTCACGCAATAAAGCAGTTGAAATCGTTCGTGTTGTGTGGCTTGTAGCGACTTCTTCGAGAGTAGTCATGAGTCTTCGCAAAATGTTCAATGAAAACGAATGAATGAGATTATAAATTATAAATAGTAATTTGTGAAGTTAAAACGAAGACAAAATTTGCATTTGAAAGTATGTGTGAGTACAAAAAAAAAAGTATAAAATTTGTAGGCCCAAAAATGGGCTGAAATTGGTGACGATCATATATACGTGACACATTGAAAATAGCGTCAAAACTACAAATTTCAACGAGAAGTGACAGAAAACTCAATGAAAATTTCATCACTCTATCTTAAATGGTACCCTGCGCGTAGCTGCCCTTCCTCCTGCCACAATTACCTCTACACATCCTTTCCAATGCCCCCTTACCCTACCTCTGATTCCACTAGCCCTTCTTACCCCTGAACACTTCTCCCACTTTTTAACAAACGTCATTTGTCTAGTAGCGGATTATAAACATATTTAAAATTTGAAATTTCTAATAATTCACAATGTGTTCTTTCTTTTATGTGGTTACGTAATTTCGAATTTCTCTATAATGAACCAATTTCAATTCAAATTTTTATTTAATATTTCGTTTGTGTCATTTCGTTCGTATTATCGTTTTTTCAGTACTGGATTCTTTATTGTAAACTTGGGAGTAAAATTTTTCCATGTCTTACATATGTACATTGCTATGAAAATTTTTTATAACTTTTAAAAATGTTATATTTTTTTTTTTCGATTTATACATTATATAGTCTCGTTTTTAGCAGAAGTTCATTGTTAAATGCTTCTTGTATTTTTATACCATTCACAAATAGTGTGAATAGGTATTATCAGTTCGTCTGAAAGTTTGGAAGGAGATATCGCCGACTTCAGGAAGAGTATATATTCTTGATCAGCCCGACGAGACGAGTCAATCTTACAATGTCTGTCTGGATGATGTTGCGCATTTTTTAGGGATCAGTTTTTGTGAAATGGCAGCTAAATAGCTTATCAATATTGAATCGCCACACGCATTTATTGGGGTAGCCCCCAAACACATACTCATCATCAATCTCCACCTTTGGGGGTAGTCCCATAAAAACCCAATGCCCACTCTTGTGTTTTTGTATGATACATTTCATTATTTAAGTCAATATAAGCTTGAAATTTGATGTGTGTACATAGACAAATGGCCATGTCCCACCCACTTTTTGAGGTAGCCCCATATAAACCCACCGCTTAATTTTATGTATTTGCAATGCGATTTGAAATTTCATGTGAATTGTATTAGAGTTTCGGTTCACCCGAAGTTAACGTTTTGTCTTATCCGTTTTAGTCATCTGCAAGCTTTGTAGCACGGAACTTTTGGAATAGTACATATTCGGACTCCACCATAAATAAATATAAATTTAAAAATAAATCTGCACTTGAAAATTTTTTCAAGAAATCATAAACTAATTTACCAATAACTAATAATATCTGCTATATTTTTTGTAAAGCTGTTATTAATTGATACAATATGCTATCTTATATCAAATTACACGGTTTACCTTTTAAATGGTATCATTTACTTTCCATGCACGAATGGTGTCAGAAAAAACAACAGTTTAATAGATTCGCACTTCAGATACAATATCAATTATAACAATTTTGCATTCTGTTATTTTAAAATCCTAATACTAAATGGTACGTATACGTGTTGCACGTCGTTTCTGTTTACTAAATTTCGTATGAATGTACCTATATCGATTCTAAATTTATGAAAAAAAATCAGAGAAATCAACAGCTTAAACATTTAGTATATACATACGAAACACTTGTTGAAAAATAAATATTTTCATTATAAAACAACAACGATATACAAGATGCAGCCGTACCATTTAGTACTAGGATCTTTAATACAAACATTTGTATATCGTATTCATTTTAAAGGAATACCGTGCAATATTGTTATACATATTTGATACTTGTTAAACTGTTTTGTTTTCTGAAACCAACCGCGCATGGAAGCTAAATGATACCATTTTAAAATTAAACAGTATAAATCGATAGAAAATATAGTAGATATTATTAGATACAGGCATAATTTGTTGTCTTTGACTTTACATAGGTATTACGAAGTCTGTATTGGTCTATACTAGTCAGGGTGAAGAGGTATATCGCGATCGTGAATACACAACTGCATTATTATTACTTGTTTGGTTTGCTAACAGCCATTTTATTAGAGCAGAGGAATGAATTATTTAGCTACAACTGCAAATGAATAGATGACGTTTCTCGTATAGCGTCTTCGATTAAGAGAGATGTTTTGTATTGCTTACTCTTTTATCACTTATCAAACAAACACTGGTCTATACAAAGCCGCCATCCATGTTTATGTTTTAAAAAGACGTGATTTGAAATTTCATGTGACCGAATTTAACGTTTTATCTTGTTCATATATTCAAATCGTTTTAAAGTTCGGCAAGCGCGATTCGCTTTTAATTCGCAAAGTGTTTATAATTCAAATATGTTAAGCTTTTGCCATTACTCTTCGTATTCAGTAGTTTTTTATTAATTGTTTATTATATGTTTTATTTTTTTTTAATAGATCGCAACAGTTTCATGTAATCCTGTCTTTTGAGTTGTCTTTCCATTGTCATTGGCTAAGTGGATGTCAACTACATTTTCTCCTTAGCATGTTGACAATCGTATTTATTATTTATCGTTTTTTTTTTCTCTTTTCACATTTATAATTTTTAATACAATAAATTGGTCTTTATGTTGGATTAGTGGTTGTGTAAATGTATTACACTTTAATTTCAAACGCTTATAAGTAAAAATGATTCCATACTAGTATGTTCGCATGGTATAAAAATATAAGAGAAAGTTCCTTTCTGCATCCGAAAGATGACAGGAATCAGGCCGCCAAGCGAAAGTCAGGGCCGTGGATTAAAAAATTACGAGACGCTATTTTCATATGAAAAGCTTTTCAAAAGAAAAAATAGCAAAGCTTCTACAGAGCATTTTCTGGTAGCACTAACTAAATATATATGAAATTTTATAACAAAGTCATTATAATCGGCCGGGTTGTCGGTACAAGCCAATTGGATGGCTTCAACCTTCGCAAAACGCATTATATTCATCGGCAACTGCATTATTCTGTAAAATTGAAAATCGCTCGGTATCAAATAAAACGCGTCACCGTTTTACTATGGAAACGCAATATGTAACAAGATCAATTATAAACATTTGATTACAGAAAATCGAGAAGAATGAAAAATAAACAGTATTATAACAAATGTATATTTATGCTTTATTGTATTTTTATTTCCACATAATAATAATTAGTTCAGACACTTTATAACTTATAAGCTTCTGATTTTCGTTTCAGCTCGAAATTGCACATTATAAACTTAAAATATCTAAGTGTGTGTATTTAATAATAATAATATAAATTTATATATAATTAACGTTCGCACTTTTTGTGTATCTTGTATCTTTTTAGTGTAGCATGAACAATCGAACGCACAAGCAAACAAAAAAAAAAAAAAAAATATATATAATAAAAATAGAGGCGTTTTGCAGGATTTGTGCTTGGATTTACATGCATTGTCAACAAAGGATTTAAAAAAAAAAAAAAAAGAAATGTGTTAAACAAAATTTTTGTGTCTTAAGCCTAATTCAAAAGACAAATAGTTTATAATAATACACAATATAATACACTTCAAATATAAGCTTCACTGCACGCACAAACAAATGTCACATATTGTAAAATAAATATATATTGTATAAATCTTACAAAATATTTATAAGCTTCAACGAACTTCAAATTTGTATATACTAAGGCTGCCAAAGATTTATTTCTTTTTCAATTTTAAAAATATATAGTGGCTCTCTAGGTTTCTCATATGAATTTCAAACAAAATATATAAATTTTATAAATCAAGCTATGCTGAAGCATTAAAAAACAAACAAAAGAAACATGTTAAAACTAAAGTCGAGTTACACGACAATTTCATACGCTGCACACAGAAATTCGGTGTATATATTTGGTGTTTTTATTGATGAAGCGCTAAACGTAAAGGCACAAAAGATAATCATCTCCCTAAACTTTTTTGTTAAGTGTCAAAGCAGTGTTTGTCCTCCAGCACATAAAATGCGAGCATATTTATTAAGGTTTATTTGATATACTATATGTGCATGTATAAATAAAAGTTTAAGTTTGCATTAAAAAATATATGTATCTCTGATAGTATGCAAGTTTTAAAACAGTTTTCGTTGTAGAATTAAATCTTTAAAAAAGTTGCTGTGAAATACCAGACCTCTGCTGGTTCTCACTTCCGGCAAGATTTTGCAAAAGAAGAATTTGCGTTTGGAAGAATTTGACGTACACTTGAGATTTGATCATGTGAATTCCATATTGCCTCAAATGTAATTCATATTCGCAAAATCTTCACGAAAGTCAGTACCAAAAACATGCACGAAAAGCTTTGTAACGGACGGTACTAATAATTTTGACGCTGTTTACACAAATAGTTTAAAAAACTTCTATATCATCGCTCGTTTGAAGTGTTCAGCACTGTGCAGACGTATAAGTAGTATATAACTATATATGTACATATATGACAAGATACAAATTTTCAAACAATTTTCATTGAAAGTCTTGAAGATTTTCAATTAATTTCAATGCAATAATAAGTATGACAAATTTATCATATACTGTACTATATAAGTCTAACACGTCTTTATATAGCTTTATATAGAACATTGTTTTTTAAATAACAACAAATACACCCAAATATATATATATATATATATATATATATATATATATATATATATATATATATATATATATATATATATATATATATATATATATATATATATATGTGTGCAGCATATAAATAGTTCTGTGTGCACATAAAATTAATAAAGATAAAATATATATATATTTATGTATATGATTTTTTTTTGGTTCGTTGTGAGCCGCTTCCGCTGGCGCATGTAAAACAGCTTGCTCAGCTACATCTTCAACTTCTTGTACTTCGTGTACTCTCCAGTGCAGTGCAATCGCCTTTAGCGCGCCAATTGTATAATTAATGCCGCACACATTTCAAAGAATTCCATTGTATGATGTCCGGTCGGTTGTAATGGCATTAAACTGACACCACTAACCGCACCGCTTAACATTGGCGGCGGTGTCAGGCTCTCCATGATAACATCATCACCTTGTTCAACTTCATCGTTTGTCAACGATTTGAAATCGAGTAGATAGCTCTTAGCATCCACCTGATACAGCTGCAGAGACATTTTTGAGAATTTACCTGTCTTGATATTCTGTCGTCGCACGCGTACATGATACGGATTGATAATTTTCCATTCGTAATCGAGTGCTTTCATAGCGCGATAAACTTCAAGCATAATATCATTTGGTTTACTTTGTGAACGTATGCCCAAATGCCATTTGGCGCGTTTGATTGGTGTGCCACGTGCCGTTTTCTCTGGAAATGCCGCACCGCCCGAGTTCTGCACAGACATCGACATGGCCAGCTGACGTTCACGCAATGGTGCTATACGTTCCGGATGCGGCCGTATAGCAGATGTTATGCCAGCGCTACCATTTGCAGTTATGGGTGGTGTAGCAGTGCCAGATGCACCGCCAGCTGGATGCAATGTATTCACGCCATTGATCATTGTTAACGCTGGTGCTGCACCGTTGTTCTGCACGTGTGACGCTGCGGCCATTGCCGCGGCGGCTGCTGCAGCTGCTTCATTTGGTGAATGCGCCATTGGTGGCGGTGAGCCGGCAACAAAGAAATTATTTATCTCATTTATCTGATTCGCGGCATCATCGGCAAAACGTTTATTATCAATTATCAGATGATAGGCAATGGCTAATTGATCATGCGGATTGCCGCTTAGTAAGGCATTATGCACTTCTGTTTCCTTGACGCCAAATTTAGTGCAAACCTCAGCCACTGCATATGTATCTATAACATTTGAATCCTGTTCAATCGATGAGGGAAACAAATATGCCGGTAATTCCTTTTGAAACCACTCATGCTTTTTGATCTCTTCAATGGTGGCACGCTTTAGCGGATCTACTTGCAACATTTGACAAACCAAATTAACCACTTGCTTATTGAGATGATCCGGTATGGGAAAGATGCCCGATTTGATTTTACGAAATAGTGTCGGCACATGTTCATCATCGAATGGCAGCGTGCCGCAGAGTAGCGCATACAAAATGACACCGCACGACCATATGTCCACTTCCGGGCCGGCATACAATTTACCGGATATAACTTCGGGTGCAGCATAGTTGGGTGAACCGCATGAAGTACGCAGAAATTCACCATCCAGCATCATATTTGACAAACCAAAATCAGCAATCTTTACATGCATATTATGATCGAGCAGCAAATTCTCTGGCTTCAGATCACGATGCACAATCATATGACGATGACAATAATCAACGCCCGAAATGATTTGCTGAAAGAAACGACGCGCCTCATGCTCCTGCAGACGTCCATGCTTGACAATATAATCGAACAGTTCACCGCCGCTAACATATTCCATGATCATAAAGATGTCCGTGGGTGTTGAAATCACCTGAAAATGTTATGTACATGCATATGTATTACATTTTAAGTTTAGTTTATGCGCTAATATTCCAACTCACTTGATACAGCTTTATAATGTGCGGATGCCGAAAGAGTTTCAGATTTTGTATTTCACGGCGTATCTTGCCCACTACATCGAGACTTTTGATCTTCTGACGGTTTAGTATCTTAACGGCAACCTTATGCTTGGTCATCTGATGTTCACCAATTTTGACCTTACCGAAGGTACCGGTGCCCAATGTTGGACCGAGCAGATAATGTCCAATCTTAACCAGCGGTTGGCCATTGGTATGCCCAGCGGCAGCTTCTGCGGCTGCAGAACGTGATTGAGGCATTGTTTTTTTTTTTTTTTTTGTTTGAGTTTTTTTTATTTAGTTTATAGTTTTATACGCCGTTTGTGTTTGCTTGGTTTTGTATGGTTTTTAGTTATATCCAACTAAAATTGACGCTCTGCCACACGATTTACGTTGAACGTTGCTCCAATTCCGTATTTATTTATTTGTAGAGGTATGAAGAGTTCTGTTATTGTTTCGGCCACTTTTTTTTAAGTATTATTGCTTCTTTCTATATAAAGGAACAAAACACACACACACACACACATAAGAAGGTCGTTGTTATCTACGTACATATATATGTATATTTATTTATTTTATTTAATTTTTTACATGTATTTGTATATAGTTTCGTTTTGTTTGTTTATTAGTGTGTGTGTATGTGTGTTTGTATGAGTGTGCATACAAAAGTAATTGCGACGCTCGATTATTGAATTTGGTTTTTTTTTTTTTGTATTTAATTATTTTTAATTTTTTTTTTGTTTTTTTATGCACTAATTTATTTGGTTGTATTCAATTTTAAATTTAAAAAATAAAAAAAAAATACCAAGCGTTTCAACAGCGCTTACAGATTAAACGTTTCTATACTGATTGATTATTTTGTAATAATAACTTCAATAATAAACTAAATTAAATGTTATCGTGTATATGGTTTTTATATGATTTTTCTGACTGAGTGAATATGGCTAAAATTTGCATGCGCCATTGCATCTGTACAGCGTATTGTGTACAGTCAGTTATGTCCGTGCGTGCGAGTGAGGTAAAATATGAAATATCGGTTGTAAGCAATACGACCGATGTTTATCGGCCGTACTCTAAGCTTATCTAAAAATCAAGCCGTTATCGCTATCGGCTATTGCAAAATATTTAAAATGCTGTTATCGTGTACAGCATAGCATTATTTTATTATTTAAGATGCAAATACAGTGTAAAATGGTATTATAAGTTTGTCTGAAAGATTTTGACGCTTTAAAGAAGACATCGTATACTACCAAAAATGATTTACATATTATTAAGCAGACTCAAACTAGCTATATCTGTCTGTCCGTTGTTGAGAAATTTGTATACCCTATATCCTTGGCGTAAAAGAGTATATTAATTTGTGCATATGTATGTAACAGTCAGTAGAATTCGTGACAGATCATATATAGTATATGTATATATTCTTGATCAGCATCGTAAGAGACTTAGCACGCACAGATTTTAGAGATTATAGGAGATAGAGAATTCACTCTCATTTAAGATGACTAAAACGGCTAAAATAAAAAAAAAATTGCAAAATAATGGAAATATCTAAATATTTTCAAGAGTTTTAACAAATTTTCATAGCCATTGAGAGGACAATGATAGCAAGCAAAAATTTATTTGATTGATTATTATTGATTTACAAGTTTACATTAAGAAATCCAGTACTACAAAACAAAAAAACAAAATAAACAAAATCGCAGTCGCTAATAAAGATAATAAATGAAATAAAACAAAATATTAAATAAAAGAAATAACCACATTAAAGAAAGAACACATTGCGAAATGATCAGCTCAACGAGCCGATAGGGATATGTCCGTCTGTCTGTACGTTGTTGTCCGGATGTGGTTGGTAATTTCTTGTGTATCGATTTTTAAGAAAATCGGCTAAAAGTCGGCACCTAGATTTATTTTATTGCAGTCAAATAGAGTGTACATATTGATATACCTCACTCACTTTTTGGGGTACCATCCATACCTATTTACTTTTGACTTTTAGTAGAACAAAAATTTGTTTTGATGTCCATGTGTCTGCGCCATACAGCAGGACCGGGATTATTACTTATTATTATAGATTTTGATCTTCGTACTTCGAGAGAGGGCTATACTTCTAATTTGCTTGTTGAGCCCAAAGTAGCATTCTTCGCCTGATCTCTAGTCGCTGGTAATTTCTGTTCCGAGAGTTCCGACAAGATTTTCTACAAAATAAAAGTTGAAATCTCCATACTTACAGACCGTCCAAGATGGTCTACTAACTCCCGGTTCGTTCATGCCGTTGATGTCAATGTCATCAGCATACGCGCGTAGCATCACTCCCTTGTGGAAGATCTCAATCAAGAGATTAAAAAAGTCGCACGATAAAGCATCACCCTGCCTGAAAGACTGACGGGTCTTCTCCAGAATTTGTCGTAGAGTGAAAATTTGGTCACTGGTCCACCTCTTTGGTCTGAAGCCACACTAATACTGGCCTATCAGTGCATCCGTGTATGGTTACAGCCTATTGAAAGGAGACGTATTCTCCAGTAGTTGGCGCAGACAATGGGGTCTCCTTTATTTAAGATAGGACAAAAAACACTGAGGTTCCAATCGTTGGGCATGCATTCATCATATTTTGCATAGCAGTTGGTGCATGCGCCATTTTTTATTACTTTTTAATTACTGAGTCGAACTCGTTTTAATCTCGTGGCTCTAAAAGAGAGCCATCATCAATTGGTGGGTCTAGAAATACTTCTCTAGTCGCAGTGCAACAAATCAAATCCGACATTGAAGTCAACTGATATAAGAACTAAATGGGGATTGAAATTTAAATTTCATTTTTCTTCATGCCTTTTTATGAGAATTTTGTTTCGAAAAGGAAGCTAAGTGGAAGCTAAGAGCTATATACTCGATTTCAAATCGTTGACAAACGATGAAGTTGAACAAAATGATGATGTTATCATGCAGAGCCTGACACCGCCGCCAATGAGCGAAACGAGCTGAAACGAAAATCAGAAGCTCACAAGTTATTATATATATATGTATTATTATTATGTGGAAATATAAATACAATAAAGCATAAATATACAAATTGTTAAAATACTGTTTATTTTTCATTCTTCTCGATTTTCTGTAATCAAATGTTTATAATTGATCTTGTTACAAATTGCGTTTCCATAGTAAAACGGTGACGCGTTTTATTTGATACCGAGCGATTTTCAATTTTACAGAATAATGCAGTTGCCGATGAATATAATGCGTTCTGCGAAGGTTGAAGCCATCCAATTGGCTTGTACCGACAACCCGGCCGATTACAATGACTTTGTTATAAAATTTCTGACTGATAAAGTTAGTAACTTTCATATATATTTAGTTGGTGCTACCAGAAAATGCGCTGTCGAAGCTTTAATATTTTTTTTTTTTTTTGAAAAGCTTTTCATATAAAAATAGGGTCTCGTAATTTTTTAATCCAGGGCCCCTTTAATCCTGCAATGAATGCGAGGATATTAAGTCGCTGCTTTTGGAACATGAGAAACAATTGGATCAACGGAATGCAGCCGAGGAGAAAATGTAGTTGACATCATTCTAACCAATGACAACGAGAAGACAATTGAAAAGACAGAATTACATGAAACTGCGATCAACTAAAAAAAGAAACATAAAATAAATAAATAATAAAACACTACTGAATATGAAGAGTAGTATAAAAAGTTTGCGAATTATAAGCGAATGAAGTTTTTCATAAAAAAAAATCAAAACTGGTAAGGTGATATGTATGGTGGTTACTCCATAACTCGAGGGGATCATACCCATAATGAAGTGTCCGTCCATAAGAAGTCATCATGTTCATTTTTGAGTTGATATTGACTACAATAAAAAAGTTTCTCGCACAACAAGTCAAAAGAGGGCGGGTGGTTTGAATGGGGGCTACCCTAAAAAGTGGGCGTAGCTTATCAATATGAATTCTCTATTTGAATATCTTAAAAATTGATCACAAAAAATGCGCAACAGCTATCAGACTCGTCGAGTTGCCCAAGAATATACTTATATACTTTGATACTTTGAAACTATGTGTGAATGGTAAACTTGATAGGATCAAGGCCGTCGAGCGAAATTCCGGACCCGGGACTAAAAATTACGCATACTTTTACAGTTCAACAATATTAACTAACAAATGTGATCCCATTAATTTCGGAAACAAGGACCTCTTACATCAATTGCTTTCTGTGTTTTAGCATTTTCGTATTTTGGTATCGGTTTTCATTTATATTTTCGTTTATAGTTCTGTTCTTTAAATAATAATCCGATTTTTTCAATTTGTTTTCGTCTTGAACGCTGAACACTTAAATCAAAAATATGAAGCTCATTTCAAAAAAACGCACTCATATATTTTCTTTTTTATTTGGTTTATAATTTTTCATTATTATTAACATAATCGGTTCGGTTTCAAATACAGAATTCACATAAAAAAAATATATAGATATAAGTATATACAACATGACAATACGTAAAAACTATGTTTCGTTTAAATATTTCTACATTTCACAAGATACATTATACATGATACGAGTATATATACATAGTGTATATAGTATATAAAAGTAAAAGTATATATGTATATGCAGCCATCCAAGCCATTGGAATAAATAAAGAACAAACAAAAAAAAAAAAAAAGAAGCTAGATATCAAAGAGTTATGTTCGCAAAACTTATATAAAACGGAACTTAATGGTTTATGTTGGACTGACACTCTCTGAATTTATAGGAAGTGCTTTCTTTGAACATTTAAAGAAATTATTTATGTTAAGATATGGTGTGGTATGGTATATAAAAAAGAAGTCATGAGTTTTCGCAAAATTTGCAATGAAAATGAATGAATGAGATTATAAATTATAAATAATAATTTGTGAAGTTAAAACGAAGACAAAATTTGCATTAGGAAATATGTATGAATACAAAAAAAAGTAGGTATTATGTATTATATGAATCAGCATAAAGGAAACATTATATATATATATATATATATATATATATATATATATATATATATATATATATATATATATATATAGAGAGAGAGAGAGAGAGAGAGAGAGAGATATATATATATATATATATATATATATATATATATATATATATATATATATATATATATATATATATATATATATATATATATATATATATATATATATATATATATATATATATATATATATATATGAAATGCTGAAAGACTACAAGTCAGATAGTTAGATAGATATACGAGATACATTTATGCATACATTGATAGGTAGCAAGAAATGTAACAAAGTTAATGTTCACATGAATGTAGTATGTGTAGACTGATGATTCCTATTCAAATATATAGTATATATATAATATTTATATATATGTATACATATGTATATATGCATTTATGTATGTATGTATGTATGTATTTATGTATGTATGTATGTATGTAGGTACATATGTAAACGTAGTGAAGTGTTTTTTGTTTGGATTTGATTACATAAATACACAATAAAAAGTAGGCTAAAGTTGTTACAATATTATACATATTTTAAGCCTAGGCCAGGCGCTTTTTCCGACTAGGAGACAAGATCTTAAGCATAGTTACAACCGGTGCTTCGAAAGATATCGATACAACGAATGATAGCAAATAGGAAGCGACAACGAGTCCAAAGAACATGACGACCTATAATTAAAAAAAAGAAAAGAAAAGAAAAACAATTGGATTAAGATTGTATTGTATAGGGTGTCCCAATAAGAGTGCATGATTTAATTTAAGAATATAAGGCAAATGTTTTGAGTGAGTGTTGATATATTTTTAAAGTAATATAAAATATGCCTCAAATGGCCTTCGCAGCTCTGAACATGAAATTTTCATTGACATTTTCACAAAATTGTGGCTCCATCTGACCGATGACAATTTGTATCTCAGCTCTGAGCTTCGAAATTGTTTGCGGTTTATTCACATACATCTAAGATTTTACAAAATTCAAAGAAAGTAGTCAGACGATCTTCTTGACCAATTGACATCGGAATTTCGAGAGATGATTCGGTCTGGAAATCGTTGCTCTAATAAATTGATTCTTTCATGCGCGGTGTGGCAGCTGACGGTGTTCTGCTTAAATCACATGTCGTGCAGTTGAGACCTGTTCCTGTAACGAATGCCATTGCAAGTCACTGCATTTCCGGGTCCGTTTTCAAAGAAGTAAGGCACAATCACGCCGCTTGACCAAAATCCGCTTGTATTTTTTTCTCATGAGCCTTCAATTCAAAAATCTTCAGTGCACCCATTCAGATGAAAATGTTCCTCAGAACCCATTGAACGAATTGCCCGTGCTGTGCATGGTCTGCTGGTTTGAGCTTGTGAGTGAGTTGCAGCTTGTACATGTGAAAGTGGAGGTTTTTTTGTCTTTTGCTTCGCGAAATTTGCAGTTGTTGTGAAAGTTGCCGAATTGTTGTTTCCTGGTTTTCAATGGTTTCGAGAGATCGGCCGGTAAGTCGGTATCGTCCATAATCAATCCAGTTTCTTCAAATTTATTGATCACTTTTCGAATTGTTGACACATTTTGTACTGTTCCACGACCGAAAATTCCACAGAACAATCTTAAATGCTAGCTGTAAAATTTCAGAGTTGCCATTGTGCACAAACAAATTACGAAAAATTTGAATCGTGCACTATTGTTGGGACAACAAGTAGAAGTATTTAAAAATTTATCTACGCTATTAACTCACCATTGTATCACCACCCAGATGCAATGGCGCATCTGAATTAAGCGCCATCGAACGTATGACAATCGGATGTACGAGATATGCACAGTAGGTCACGCGTGAAAATGGATATAGGCATGGCGCTGATAGTAGTGTATTTATATAGCCACCATAACCAGTCGAACAGGCAATTGTAATCCATGCAAGCGAAAGCGCCCATGCTGAATGACTAAGTGAACTGTATGCGGCGGCAGTGAATTGTGATAACTCGGAGCGATATAGACCAAAGACGAGCACAAAGAGATTAAGCATGGCCAGCGTCCAAGCGGTGGCAACCGTCAACTTTGGTAGACGTATTTTACAATTTGTACGGAAGAGCAACCAACCGACAGCCATGCCAATGAGATATGGACCCAAACGTGTCCATGGTTTATCGTAGATCTTATCGAAAAGCGCCAATGGATCATCGGTATTCGGACGATGATTATTGGTGAAGGCAATCACTGCAGTTGTTATCCATGAGAGCACCAGAAATACCACAGTCGTTATGGCAGAGATCTTAAAGTGACGCACGCCGACAATCAATATTATAGCACCGATCATATAGAATTGTGTATCATTTGCCAGATACCAGCTCCAGAGCATGCACTGCAATAAGAAAACGTAGAAGATAAATACGTTGTTTAAATTGTTGACACAAAAAAAAAGAAATGGTTTTTATAACAAGAAAGAATGCTACAGCCGAGTGTTTCGCTCGACTAGCTACTCTAATTGTATTTGAACCATAGATTTTTAACAAAATCTTTGAATTGCATTTATAAAACTAAATTTCATGAATAAAATTTGAAGAATTTAATTAGATAGAGATTTCTGTGTTAAACTCGATAAAAACATGTACGAGAAGTAAACAAAAGCATGAGAATACTAGTTGTATACACCATGGTATTATTACTGATAAAAAAATACAGTGGCGCCCGAGCAGGACATTGGCCAATAGCGCATTATCGACATATACTCGTATCTAAAAAAAACTTAAGGTCAGCAAGACAAAGTAGTATGGTAACTTTCACCTGCAACTATCGGGGTATTGTTCAAACATCACCAAAGGAGAAGTTCAATGGAGGTATAATAAAAACGCCAACATATACCTTATAACGTATATATATGTAATCCTGTTCAGCATCAATTGTTGATGTCATGGCCATCCGTTCATTCATTTGAGAGTATGAACAACGAGATTTTGGAGACTACAAAAGATAGAGCGTCCCATTTCCACTTCAGATATTGAGTATGAAATTATCAAGCTAACCCAACTGTTAGAGTATAAGATCATAATGATGTGGTCCCTAAAGGTCAGCACAGGGTGCCAGAGTGGTTCGTTTCTTCAGAGTGAAACATACATTCATACATTTTTCGCTCAGACTTCCAAGTCTTGCAGATACTTTTGAAGTCCTTCTTTTGTCTCATACTCGCAGCTTGAGGCATAGCAGACACCTACATCATCGGCATATGATTCAAGTAGTATCTTGGACGACGTGTTTTTCATCAACTCTGCATCTCAGACAGGATGTGCTGTAAAAAAAGATTACAAGATGGGTCCCAAGACGCTACCCAGTATTACAACAGCTAGAACTGATTAGTGGCTGTTGTTCACGTTCGCACTTTAGTATAGAGTTGGCACGCTTGTAGGTAAGAACGAACCATTAAATAGTAGGAAGTCGAAAAGGCTTCGTTGATTTCTGTTAATGGATCAGTGTCGAAGGTCTGCTGCACGTCGATGAAGATTATATTGCAAAAGTCTTTGACCTCGAAAGCACTAAGCATGTGGTTGACTAATACCACGAAAATCCACAAAACCAGTAATCCAGCAATATGGGTGACGAACAGTCTTTCACAAACATTTAAGGCAGGAGCACTCAGCGATGTTTTCTGGCTTGTGCATCATGGAGAACACTGGAATGCTACAGGGAAGTGTTGCAAAGAAGTGCACGCTTAGATAGTACGCCCCATTACAAATGACATATTGCTAAGGGGCTTAATTTCGCTTAAGCCTTTTGGATGGTACTCCATATTTCAGGTAACTTGAAAGGATTAATGGGCAGATCCGTTTGCAAAGGTGAAACTAAGAAGACTTCTGTTTCACTATATTTCTCTGGAGTAGCTAAGGCAGATGGCCACATTGTGTGCAGATCGGAACACTATACAAATAAAGACATTTAAACTAGAATACACACAATTTTAGCGTTCTTTCTTGTTGTTTTTTATATAAATTATTTAAAAATTTCTTAAAACCATAAAATTGTATGCTTCACTTACCATTTCCTCAACCGGAAAGAGCGTATTGATGTACAATATGTTACGCCACCAGTAATCCGGGCAGGTAATATGATCCATAGTCGGAGGATCGAAAATCGAATATGTAGCTAAATACTTCATGGTCACCTGAACGACGCCGAGTACGAAGAGATATGGCGCTGTCAAACGCATAAAACGATACGCAACCAAACCGAAGAAATGTGCTGTGCCGGCAGTGAATTCATTGCTGCCCTTGCTCAGCTTATTCAGCTTTCCTTTCGCATTGGTGCGGAAATACAAATACGAAATGAGAAAACCGCTGATGAAGAAGAATGTATCCACGCTGAATGGTCCATTGGTGATGGCCTGAAAGAAGAAATTCTTTTCGACCTCCTTGCGCATCTCCATATTATCGGAATACTTAAAGACAACAATGCACGTATGGCCAAGTATGACCCAAGCCATGGAGAAGGCACGCAAGCCATGTATCGATGGTATTGTATCAGCGCCGACATTCCGATCACAGATGGCATTGAAATTTGTTATGGCCGAAAAGGAGAGCAACAGCTCTGAGTAGATGCTCAATTTTTGTGGTTCATGCAGATGACCCTCAAGATGTTCATCCGATGTGGAGTTGCGACTGCTGCGTTCGCTGCTGTTGCTATGATGTTTATTTATACGTATGCCACCGATCACGCCGCTGTCACGTCCATCATCACTGCCAGCAATATTTGCGGCAACAATAACGCCATCATCGCCGACCGTATGTGGCGGCAGATTCAGTACAATGTTCAATGATTCCTTCAGCGATCCTCCTGCTGATGATGTTCATCATCATGATCATGGTGATGCTTCAATGGTGCATCATGCGACATTGCCATGCTATCACTATAATCCGATGAAGCACAACCAATGCCCGATGATGTTTCACTATTATTCATCATTTCTTTATCCTGCTGACGCAATGCCTCTTTAAGGCGTCGCGTCAAATAGATTTCATACAGTGTACCGCCGGCAATGAGCACCAACACAATTGAGGAGACAATACTGCAGAAAAAGAAAAAAAAAATCCAAAATGAAAAATAAAACATAATTAAATACAATGATGATGAGATATGATGATGATGATGATGATGATATATACAAATTTAGCTACAAATTCAAATTCGAATTGCTAATGGCCAACGCCAACATTCCACATGGTCACTTTGGCACATTGGTGCGGCGCTATTTGTGCAAATTGTTAGCGACTCTCTCGCTTCACAACTGCGAGAGTAACTTAAAAACTGAAAGTGATTTTAGCATAAAACAGCCAGACGGCGTTGCTACACCTCGTCTTGCAGCGTCCAGATACTTACAGTAGTATCCAAAAGGTTTTATCGCTCCATATATCGAATTCCATTTTATCTGTGGGCACGCGTATATCCAATAATTGCAGCTCGCGCGTTTTTAGCGGCACATGCGCCTGCGCAGTCATCTTGCGCACATCACTAATGCTGCAGCTTGAGGG
This sequence comes from Leucophenga montana, assembly GCA_035044765.1. Taxonomy (NCBI): domain Eukaryota; kingdom Metazoa; phylum Arthropoda; class Insecta; order Diptera; family Drosophilidae; genus Leucophenga; species Leucophenga montana. The sequence continues at coordinate 204,080 of JAWNNQ010001360.1, read as the reverse complement.
CAGACAGAGACCTACATAGATGGTGCGCACCTGAAGTGTGAAAGTTGAAGATACTTAGTATAGAGTAGACGCATGTACTGCTTATATTGTACATAAATATTAATTCTGTTTGACTTTTCAATTAACTAATAATTGCTAAAATAAAATTAAAATATCAATATGAATGGCTGCTGTTGAGTTTGAAGCTGAGCTTTAGCAAAAGCATAAGAACAGATACAGATACCGATACATTGTGTGGTTAAACTTCGCATCTTTTGGCATTTTAAGTCATTTAAGTTGCACACCCAGCTAATGTGTATACCTACTCAACCATGTCTATATACAATTATATCTGTACATACGGGGTTTGTTTAAAAAAAACTTTGACTTTTCAACTACTTTGTAGGCGGTCCATTCGGAAGGTCCAATTTTCGATCAATCTTTCCAATATCTCGCAAATTACTCGTATAATGTTGGCTTCCAAGTCTTGAATCATAGCTGGCTTATCGACGAATACTTTTGACTTCACATAACCCCAAAGAAAAAAAGCCAGAGGTGTGATTTCATACGATCTAGGTGGCCAGTTGACAGTTCCGAAACAAGAAATTAGGTGCTCAGCAAAATTAGTGCTCAATAAAGCTATTGTTTCGCGCACTGTGTGTGCCGTTGCGCAATCTTGTTGCTAAAACCAAATGTCGCCGACATCACGGGTTTCAATTTCAGGCAACAAAAAGTCCGTTATCATGGTGCGGTAGCGCTCCCCATTGACAGTTATGTTCTATTCGGCCTCATTTCTAAAGAAATAGGGACCAATGATTCCAACAGCCCATATACCCACAGTGAATTTTTGTGGATGTAACGGTAGTTCGAGAATCTCTTCGGGTTGCTCATCAGCCCAAATGCGGCAGTTTTGTTCCGTGATGTATCAATTGATTCAGATCTTCATTGAGCTGTTGCAGAGCCCATTGACTGAAATTAAAGCGACAATTCGAATCAGGCGGCTTCAATACTTGAACGAGTTGGTTTTTGTAAATTGTTTAAATCAAGTATAACCAAAATAACCGTCGCATGAGCATCGCCTATAGCCTGTTGAATGACGTCAACGACGATCCAGATTAGCTCAAAAGGGTCAGAACTGGTTACGAAACATGTGGAATGGAATGGAAGTGGATAGAAGCACCAAGACCGAAAAAGCATGCCAAGTTCGGTCAAATGTGGAAGTTTAGCTCTTTGTTTTCTTCGATTGCAATGGCGTGGTGCATCGTGAGATCTTGCCAGAAGGTCGTACGGTCAATAAGGAATATTACATTGAAAATACGCGCCGTTTGAGGGAAGCAGTACGAAGAAAATTCCCGGAATCATGCCTCAGCCACCATATTAACCGGGCTTGGCCCCCTGCGACTTTTTGCTGTTCCCAAAACTGAAAAGACCCATGAAAGGACGGAGTTTTGCCACGATTGAGCAGATAAAGACCGCATTGCTGGAAGAGCTCAAGCCCATACCAAAAAGCGCACATCAGAACTGTCCCCAGGATTGTAAATAGTGCTGGCAGAAGTGTATTATATCTGAGGGGATTACTTTGAAGGGAACAAAATAGATAATGATGAATAAATAAATATTTTTCGTAAAAAATAAAAAGTCTCTTTTTTGTTTAACACACCTCGTACAACCATATATATACATGTATGATGTATTAAACTATATAAACAGTAGAACAACAAATAAACATCGAATAACACGTTCTTATATTAGACATTTAGTCAACCACTTTAATGATACGACCAGAAAAGATAGAAAAGGGTATTGAAAAGGCCTGCTGTAATTTTATTTCGTCAGGTTACAAACTTTCGTTAGGACCCGTATCCCACATCCATTCCGGGATGAGCAAATTGTGAGAAGGCAAGCCATTCCGCCATAATTGGGGCTTGGGTTTGTGCCCGTCACCGCAATACAACTGAATAATACTGAAGATCCCGAGGAAGCCTCGGATACGATACTCATTTGATTAGAACCACCGTAAACAATTTAAGAACAATGATTTACGGATATTCACCTGAAATATCCGGATCCTCTATAGGAAAGGTAGGTGTGCTTGAGATACCGAAAAAAAAAAACCCATAAAAAGCAAGTTGAAAACTTTGCGGATGTTGAGATGTCATGTGATAGAAATGAAGCTCGTCTGACTGAATGTTTCAACTCCGGAGCTTGTTTCTGCAAGGACGGATGTTGAGATGTTCTGTGATAGAAATGAAGCTCGTCTGACTGAATGTTTCAACTCCGGAGTTTGTTTCTGCAAGGACGCAAATGGAATGCTGGTTAGAGATGCACAATAATTACTGAGACTATGGCCAAGTCACTTCTCTAAACTACTTGGCGGCGATGAAGGAAACAATGCCGCTGATATAGTACTATCTCTAGAAACGCTAGTTGATGATGACTTTCTTGTAGAATCACCGAGATCGACTTAGTAATTAAAATAATAAAGAATAATAAAGCTGTAGACTCCGCTGAGCTGACAGCTGAATTATTTAAGACCGGTGGCGGTGTTGGTAAGGCAACAACTCTTATGCAGGATATGATGCTATGAATACATGCTCAACGATCCTATCCTCAAGAAAGGAGAGCCGCTGTCTGCGTGAACTACAGACATGGAGAACATGGGGAACCTCAACTTAATTCGTAGACAACGTCAGCCAGAGCGACCGACCGAGCATACTTTGGAATGATGAAGTCTGGGAAGATATCCACAGATTTGATATTAAAACCGACTGGCTCCAGTGAGCGCGAGACTAAAGCGCCGGGTGCACCTTCCAATGATATAGCTATGTCCGGCCGTCCTTTGCATGTATAAACAACAAGATCTCGGAGATTATAAGAGATATAGCTACCAAATATAGATATATAGAATTTTAACTTCAGCGTTGTGCAAAACTATGCCTTCCAGCGAACTAATATAGTTACCAATAACAACGTCAGCATGCAGATCAATCGAAGCATTGCGCTTGCTAATCAATAAAAATCTAAAAAACGCTGACGAGTTGACCCCGACAACATCAAATATAGCGTTTTTGGAAGTGTTCAAGAAAAAGAATCTTCACAGGCAGCAACTTCTACACAGAAATCTAATCTAATCTATAGAGGATTCTGCCGAGAGAACTTTGACTTTGAATACATAACACAGAAATCTTCACTTACCACGTCGGTTGGTTGCGTTTCATTAAGCAGCAGCTTGATCACATAGAATCCCGGCATAAACGGTGGATTCGCATTGTATACACTGCGATAGGCAGTCTGTGTGTGCGCCTTGGCAAATGGTAGACCCGAGTTCCTGGTCGAATCATCGGCACCAACATCAACATCATCAGCATCGTCCTTGTCTGTGTGATAGATTGCTTCGCAAAGTGCTAACGAGCCCATCCAGTAATTGTTGCCATAGAAGAAACCGGCAGTATAGTGTCCAGATGCATCATCCACTGTTATTAAAAAATATATAAAGAAAAGTTCGTATTGAGTTTAAGTCATTTCACAACTTAGAGCAGATTGAGAGATTGGTAAGTAAACTTAATTATGCAACTTAGATAGCTAGTTTTTTTTTTTTTTTGTTATATAACATATGACATAACGGGAGTATTGCACGACTGCTAAATTATACATAAAGTATAGCAGCTGGCTACAAACGAAACGTCAACCAGTTGTCAGTTAGCAGTTCAAATCAACTGGACTGCTGCGTTGCAGTCATTTGATGTAAAAGCATCAAATGCAGAGCCAAAGAACTAAGACACGAACGAGACATATTGTTACAACAAGTTAATATTGTAAAAGCTAGAAAATGTCACCATTTAGCTTTCAAATTATTTTAGATCATATTTTTAGTGTTATCTAAGATGCAGTTTTAAAGGTTAAAACTTTGGAATGGGTACAAGAAAATGTTGATGAAAATTTTAGCAAATGAAACTCAAATCAACATCTTTTTCGACGCTATAAGACCTTTCAATGGTTTTCTTTTCGTTTATAGTTAGCTACAAAGTTGGAATAGGACTCCATTTTAAATATTTGACTCGTTTCCGATTCCAATGCTGCATTTGTTGGGTCTAATTTTTGGTGACTCCGTCTAATATTTGCAGTGTTATTCCAGCAATGGTTTCTCGAATATTGGACTCAAGCTCGTTCAAAGTGTTTGGCTTGTTGATATAAACCAAAAAAAAAAAAAAACAGACTGGTATCTAATCATATGATCACATGACGGCCAAATGACAAACCCTTCTGGCGAGACGCCAAATTCGACTGATCAATGGTGCACCGACATTTCAGAGTCTTCTTCGGCACTGACCGCTATGTTTTCCTCACTTCGAACATTTCTCTCACTCTGGTTGGTGGCTTAGGATCCAAAAGAGTGTGATCACGCTCCAATTCTGTGAAGCAATGATGGTGATCGTGTTCACGACCAAATTCAAGGCGCACACTTACAACTGAGTCGGAATTTCCATAATATATATTAAATATTTCCCAACTTTTGAGAATTGTGAAACGAAGCATGATGAGATGGCAAACTAAACTGAATGTTTATGACAGAAATAGCTCTGACAGTTGCTGAGGCATTCGTATTGGAATAACTTTCAGAGTTATTTCGTCATACTTTATATGCAGCATTAATGTATCTGAATATAACTCCAAATATAACGAAGTGCATTCTAACCTTACTTCAGCTGATCAGCCGGACTTCAATGTCCCTGCGCAACCTCAGCCTATTGATGATGTTTTATAGTCCAGTCCCGAATTTAATGAAAGCGAATCGAGTGGTAATGAGTTCAATTCTCCAGAGCTGAGTTCATTGATTTAGTGAGAGAAAGGGACACTTGGATATCATTTAAAGAAATTATGACTAAGTTGTTGGGCAATGTGAACTTTTGTTTGGTTTATGAGATAGACTTCGTGCACAACCATCTTGACTTTTTTTCCAAAAAACTTGGGTAATGCGAGTAAAGAGCAGCGGAAACGTTTTCATCAGAGCATAAAAGAGATGGAGACACGTTACCAGGGATGGTGAAATTTGAACATGATGGTTGATTAATGTTGGTCACTTCATGGAGGACACCAAAATGTGTCACATTGAGGAAAAAGTTAGACAAGTTATACAAAAAATAAGCACCTAAAATTTTCGAATTGTAGAATTGAATATTACCTTAAGTAGAAATTTGAACTCATTAAAAATATGATTTCGCCTTTAGGAGTTACTCCCAATTATTAAAAGAATTCTTTACCAGTGAAACATTACTCAAATTTCTGTTTTCTATAAAATATAGTTAAAATATACGCGTATGTCTACCTAATACACACTGATGCGTCATGTGCTATGCTCCTTTTTTGAAACAGATTACTCCCAGCTTGGATTAGTGAATGGTTTCAGTTTTAACCGGTTACAAAGATGACGTCTGACGGCCTGAGTGTCTGTCTGCCTGCCTGACACTATTTCAGCACAAGACAAGTGGTTTGCACAATTTTCCTAGCAGTTTTTCGGGTTTTCAACGAGTTTTTTGACAATCCCAACGACTGCGAATCATGTAACACTAGCGACGCGACGCGATGCGACAGATAGACTGACTGACTGACTGAATGAACGAACTTATGTACGTACGTACGTACGTGAAAGGAAAAAAAAGTGGCCAAACGAGCGGTAAAGTATGAGTATTCAAAACAACTGCTGCGGTTTACAACTGCTCCAATTTAGCGAGTTCCAGTGTTATATAATCTACACTTGCAGTCACTAGTTTTCGCTATTTCTCTAAATTATATAGCGCTCTCTCTCCCCTATACTCTGTTCATCTATCTACTAATTCAAGTAACATCATTCGTTGTGCACTTCCTTCCACTTGTAGCAAGTCCATTTAAGCATAGCTAAAAGCCGAGCTGAGCCGGCCTTGACCAAGGAATTGTGAATGGCATACGAGTTGAGTACAGAAGTGTAGAAATGTGAGGCATGAAATGAAATGGTTTTCAGTATGGTGTATATTGAAGTCGTTGCGCTCTGGTGCACGCACGGACCGAAGGACAGACAACATGCAACTATCGATTGATTTACTGGGTAATGTAGAGACAGACAGATTCGATCGGACATGAGCCAGCAGCGGAACGTGCGGAAGCTAAACATTTGCCAATCACCCCTTGCACCAACTGCTGCAACAGGTTTTTTTTCGGTTTTTTTGTTGCAAGTGTAAGAGGAAGTTGTTGCATGAACAGATAACTAGACAGAGAGACAAACAGACAGTCAGACGGACAGTGTTTGTCAGACCGGCTCTGTTATAAACACTCGGTCATGACCATGCTTGGCTATCTGATGTCGCCAGTTTTAAATGTTTCCGTATTTTATGGTATTATTTTCACTTTTCTGTGCGTATGTTGCATGACCTTGTGTATTGTTGCAATGGCAATAGCTTAAATAGTAGTCAGAAGTCGTACGCGTATTTTCTTTTATGGGTATAGAAGTATCTGCGCTAAAATACAGACATAATCTAATTTCTAAAAAGAACTTTTCTAGAATTTTTAGGACAATTATAAATAGTATGATGTAGTGCATCAACCTAACTAGCAAAGGTGTCACGAAAATCTAGAACCAGTAAAACTAATACTGTAATCAATAGATACTAAAAAAAATTTCTTATACTATTGAAAATATACTAATGGACAAAAACAAATGTGCTATGGATTTGTGAAAATGAATTCATCCATTCATCGACCAAAATCTTATACAATAACTTTCGAAGCAACCTTACAGTACACCTGACGAATCACTAGTGCGTTCGTGATCAACACTAGTTCCACTGGTATCACTATTATATGGATTCAATGGTGATATCATTGCAAGCGGTCAATTGTGACCCTTGCATTACCATTCACTAGGTGCTTCACTAGTTCTGACGGACTAGTTACTTCACCAGTGAAAAAAACATAAACAGAATTCATAAATTAATGCTATTGTTTTTATTTTTGCGATTGCAAGTCTATTTTTATAAAATTTTGTTTTTTAATTTATAAAAACTGCTGGAGCACAACATGTCAAAAAAAACGTTTCTTTTTGTTTAATTACAAATTCTTGCTTCGGTTTTTAAAGTTCTGAAAGAAATTTGAAAAGTGAAAGCATCGCGTTGAATAATGGCGTCGATTTAATTCATACATTTGGTAAAAATTAGACTATTTTCGCTGACCGAATTTTTCATTTCGCGAGCAATCTTATGGAAAATTTAATTTCATTCCACACATTATTCGTTCTTTATTGATATGGGAAAGAGTGGCATTTCGTTTATATGATTTTACCTGACATAAAGGTGCCAATACCTTTCCAATGATATAACACATATATGGAAATATTCACATATTATATGTATAGGTGTATAGAAATTGGTACAACAAAAAAAGAAGAGCTTGCGTATATAAATTTTTACCAAAACAATGATAAAAAAACACACGTACATGCTTATGTAAAATAATTCACACACTTACATTACTTTTAAGTAGAATTGCTTAGAAACGATAAGGAAGAAAAAAAAACACACACACACAAACAACCAACAAGGAAACAAACAATACACTCTAATCAAAATATTACACCAACAAAACATAAGGCTTTTCCCGTTATGATTTTCCTCTGTCTTTTTTGTATCTTAAGGAAAGGAATCTGTCTCGCGCTCTATAAGGAGACAGAACTAATTTTTAGTGCTTGCTACAATAACAACAATCCAGACATGCATATATATATATGTTCAAAACTCTAGAACTATTTCATGCCACTACTTACAATACTTACCTTCAAATAGTTAGATACACACATTTAGAAATTCAACGCAGATCAAAATGTTATCAACTATTTACAACATCTTTTCTTTCTATCTTCAATGAAGTACGTCGTCACCCATTAACAACAATCAAACAATTTGACGACAAAGTGTTAATGGTGACTTTAATTAACCTACATAATAAATCTTGACTGAAACGTTATGCCGCAGACAATTGCCACACACAGACAGACGGACAGACATACGGACAGACAGACAGACAGACGGACATTGTTTCCTATGTCGACAGTTGAGGTTTTTGATTTCTGTTAATTTCTTTAAGATATTTGAGCTGACTTTGGGGTCATTTGGATTTACTACGGAAACGCAAACAAAACAGCATTTGACTTTGTAATATGATCAAACAGAAAAAAAAACCGAAAAAAACATCAAGATAAATAATAAAAATAATTCAAGAAATCATAATTATTCGTGTATCTGTCCGTCCGTCCGTCTGTCTGTCTTTACGTCAATTGAACGTGTTCAAATCAAAAGATTTTTATTATGTCGACGCATCAAGGCAGCATTTCTTTGGACAAGTTACGAGTTTGTATGTTTATGCATATAAGAAAAACACACACGTAAAAACCTCCGAATTGGTATTTATTATTATTATTATTATTTTATTTATTATTTATACTTATTTTTAATAATGAAATTTCATTGTCAAAATGGCATTTCAGCAGCTTGTCTAGCTCTGTCTATCTGTGTATTGTTTGGTATTTTGTTAAAGCTAGATGATGGGACAGATTGTCGGATGACAAAGCTATTGACAAGCTATTGTGCGGACAGACGGCAATATTGAGACGGTCAGCCAATGATCAAGTGTACGCGCTTCAACTGTAAACAATTTAATTATAGAACGAACGCCGCCAAAATGTCTGAAAACAAAGCAAAAAACTATTAAATAAGAGAAAAATGTTGATGTTGCTAAAAAACCAAAGCATTTACACGCTTTCAATGCGTTTTATATAATTGACTTCTATGTTATGGTGACCCTCGCATATAACTTGTTAAACTCTTTCCTTATTGCTTGTCAAAGCCTTTCTCTGGACTTCCATCTCTAAATCTACACCGAAGTTTTGCTTTCAGTGTGATTTAGAAGTACATCAATTTGTCATTGACTCCAATGTTTTGGTGACCTCAGGATAGAATTTTTCAAACTCGTTACTTGTTGCTTGCAAACTCTTGCTTTGAACTTTCATCTCCACATATCATGCGAAGTTTCTTATATATTTATTTTTTCAGTGTGTTTCTTTTTACCGACCCCAATTTGCTTATTAAACTACATATTTCTTTGATCTTTTCTTCGCTACTTCACCAAAGTGTTTAATACGTTTTCAGTGTAATTTAGATGTACAATATAAAAATTTCTAATTTAATTCTTTATTTTGGTGACCCTCAGTTACTTGTTTATCAAACTCGTTCTATAAATTCCCTTACTCTATATCTCCAACAAAATCTTAATGCGCTTTCCGTGTGCTCTTAAAGTAGATAAATTTAATATCAATATATACAAGTATGTATGGCTTTTCTATGTTGTTGGTGACCCTAGCATGTTACTAGTTAAACTATTTTACTTATCCAACGAAAATACGTTCTAAAATATTGTAATTTACTTTTAGATTTCATAGTTTTGGTGAACCCATCTTTAAGCATGTTAAAGTCTTTTTTCAATTTTTTATACACTTTTCTGCTGAAGTTTTTAATACGCTTTCAGTACACTCCAAATGTTTACAAATTGTTTAATAATGTTTAATTAATGTTTATAAATTGCCTTCTATGTTATGGTGACCCCAGTCTCTCAACTTGTCAAGCTATTTAACTGTTGTTTAAAAAACATAGTCTGTGCTATGTTTTTAGTGTGTTCTTAAAGTGTAATGTAATTTCTAATTTATTTCATTATTTTGATTTTCCCAGCTAATGGTTTATCAAACACACATTTCTCCAGTTTCTTCAAAACTCCACCGAAATATTTATATAAACTTCCCGCGCGTTCTTAAAGTATATTGAAGCTATACTCGTATGTTTTAACTCAGCATTTACGCTTCGAAAAGACCCCAGTTTAATAATAGATTATGTTCGACATGTTCTATGGAAAATGTTGTGCCTTAGAGTGACATCTTAAAGTCGATTTTTGCTTGGCAGTCGATTCTAATTGAAATTAAAGAATTTTATGAATAAGACGACTCTAAATTGCTGTTAATATTTAACTTGATTAGTAGACACTTTCCATGCACAACATTCACACTTTCCACTGGTAACAGTTCATTTTCGTTAACATGTGATTGGCAAAATGATGTTCGCTTTATTTAAATTTATCAGCTGTTTTTTGTGGCGATGATAATAAATATGAAATGATTCGATAATAAATCGGTTATTTTATAATAAAAAAAGGAATTCGTTCAAGAATGTTGAGAATGCAAGTAGACTCTAATTAAAATTTTATACTGCTTGAACAATGTTTTAGTGAAGACTTTTCGAATGATATTTATTGCTGCAAAATGTAATAAGTGTCGACGCTAAACTTAGAGCTGGTTTTTTTCGCTGCTTTATAAGTTAACATATGTAGGGTATAATGCAAAATACACTATGTTCGTACATACAAGTATATTGTGTCCATGATGTCGTTGATAGCTGCTTCTGCCGATCATGATGATAATACAAAAATGTTTTAACTGCATTTGCCCATGATTTATCACGTAATGATAATAACAGCAGCAGCAGCAGCAACAGCAGCAGGTAATCAACAGCAAACAATACCAAAAATGAACGCAGCTAATGTCGTAGCGCCCAATGTGGCTGTACATGATGATGATGTTGACAAATGACAATCGATTGAGGAGATAACTATTTGTAGGTGGTTGAACTGAGGAGTAGGCATAGAGCAGAGGCTTTACAATCCTCAAAATGTTTTAGATAGCATCATTAGCGCCAGGCGACAGGCAGACACATAGATACACAGATACACAGATACAACGGATGACAGACATTCCGTGTACTTTACTTTTGTACGTAATTAGATGCTTATGTAAGCGCGTATTTTTCAAATGATTTTCGCAAATTTTTTGCACAGCTTAATGAACGCAATAATAATAATAATAATAAAAGGAACGAATATTAGTAGTCATTTATATCTAACAAAAAAATTGAAAAACATTAAAAAAAAGTAGACAATGAGTTGCTATAGTTGAAGGTAGAAATGTGGAAGGTGTAAGATTTGCTGCTTTCAAGATTTTTTTTTTTTTTAAGTAACATTGAGCTTTAGCTTTGACATCGCATTGTAGAAATCATGCTCAAGTTTATAGTTTATATGAAGAAATATTGTTGAGAGAATTTAGAAACACAAAAAAAGCAGAAAACAAATAATCACTTCAGTAGAAACTCACTTATTCCGAGCACTTCTTGGACATTAAATATTAAATTCGTTAATTATTGCAAAGTGAGGCCTGAACTTTTGTTTGAAATGGTTGTACGAATCAACATTGGCAGATAGTAACTAGTAGCAATGTCACTATTTGCACTTCTGTCAGTCAGGTTTTTTTTTTTGCTAGCTTTCATATTTCTGGAATTTAAGTTTACTTTACTCAAATCAAATATTAAATGAACAGTAACAATTGAAATAATATAAATGCTTAAACTAGTTACGAATTATAAGCGCTTGCTTATTGTAAACTAGAGAACACGACGTGCGTTGCTACGCCACTTTTTCTTTTTATTGTTGTATATTAACAATTTTTAAACTATATCTTATTTTTCACGGTTTTCCAATGCTCATCTTTCTGCGTCATATATTAAATAAACGTATGTACATATGTACCAAATATAATCCAGCTGCGTTCTATAGTTTCAATTTTGTTTTTCTCTAATATTGGGTGAAATAGCTTGTATACTTTCGTTCTTTCTCTTTGATCACGCACACATGACCATATGAGACAAACACATTGAACGCTCTATAATCTGTGGCTTCCAGATATACATCATATTTTAACTATCGCTCATACTAATTTCTGCCTACTTTACATTACATTTCTTTTACATTTACGTTTATTCATTACATTTATGTGTAAATCGTATCATATATTATAGCCTATGTGTTATTCTGACATATAAGCTATATTATTGTAAAGTTGCATTAAAATCCATTCAGTAGTTTTTGCGTGAAAGAGTAACAAACATCCACACAACTGTATAAACTTTCGCGTTTATAATATTAGTAGGATTTCTTTTTTTAGAAAGTCACTGCAGAGTAAACCGCTGTCTACGCTACTGATGATTACGTTAATATGCAGCCGACTTAATTGAAAGCAGAGTTTTTCATATTCAAAACATTATTTTACACAAGATATAATTCATTCATTCTAGAATTATAGTTGTCTAATATGGTTCAATATTTCAACATGAATCATACATGAGAAGAATTCATAATTTCGAGTGAAAATATCTCAGAGTGTACAGAACTCCTAATTACACATAAGTTAAAGTTGCGCTTTAAGCTTAGGTGACAATTCGAGCATTAGCACGCAGAGCCGGCTACGAAATTCTTCGAGCCGGTTATACTCGTATTTAAAAATAGTTAAGCGACAGTGCTTTAAGAAAAACTTCAATTGAGCGTGATTAATGAATTTCTGAATCACATATTTCAATAACAAAGTTCATTCAAATTCGAAAAATTATTCAGTAAACAAGCCTAACATTAGACTTTCTTGTAGACGCTCTAGAACAAATGATAAACGAAGTCGTAACATCAGCTGCTTATAAAAACGGCTGAATGAAAATTAATATTAATTGCAAATGTGTTGTTTTTTTTTTTTTTTCTTGGGATATTATTTTTCTAATGAAAATAAACATAATATGAGTATGCTTCTGTTAATTTACGAGTATCTTTTTTATTTTCGCCAGACATGAAATGTACAAAGTTCAACTAAACTCAACTTAAACTTGAAATAATAAGACATTAATAAAATAATGTGTGTCGAACAATTACAAAGAATTAAATAAGATACTAAATACGCTTATATGAAATAAGATACAAGTAATAAACATGTTTTTAGTTGCATATGTACAAGCATGGTACACTACACACGCTCATATATTTAATTAAGAACAGTGAGGAACAAAAAAACTTAAGCTTAAACTTAAACTTAAACTTAGATAAATGGCAAAGCAATTCGAGCTTGCTCAACAGTTAAATACTCTACCAATTTTTTGCAATTGCACTCCAATTTGATCTTAACATTGATTTGATCTTAACATTGTGTGTGTGTGTGTGTGTATTAACCACATATGTAGAGAGAGAGAGAGAGAGAGAGAGAGAGGGAGAGGAAGAGATTGATTAATTTGTTTGGAATATTTGCCAAAGTAAACAAAAGAATATACTAAATCAAATAGTGCGAATAAGTGAGTTCGAGCATACCACTGGTATACTTCACCACACCATGGTGAAAACAATTTGGTGCGTATCGAATGTATGTGAATATGTAGCTAAGCTTTGTGCTCTAAGCATCTGACTCTAATGATAATTTGAAGGGATGATAAAAAAAGCGTACACAGATTCAAAGCGATATGATACCTTAAAAAATATGCATATATAAAAAAAACGATGTGCAGCAGACTCTAAATAGCGAAATTTAGTGCCTTCAGCTCTTTTAGTTTCTGACATCTATGTTTTCATACAAAAAAGAATAATAATATATGAAGGTAGTCGAAGAATCACCCGATCGCTTCTACGTACATATATATATATATATGATATTTTTTTATCAAGTTCCTTTTTTCTCATAGCTACCACCTATCATAAGACTACGTTGAAATTTTGAGCAATCTGCATTATTAAGTTTGCCTTTGACTGCCATTGAAAGCAAACATGAAAGGCGGACAGACGAACAGTAAGCAGAAAGTTACTAATGCGTTGCAGTAATGTTTCAGCCACGAACAGAAAACGACACAGAAACTGGGCCATACTACGGTTAACCAAAGCCATCACTACTTTGAATTTGTTACACGTTTGCGTTTGAGCTCAATCTCGACAAAAACCTGCCTATCTGCAGTTCTATGTACGCGCTCAATGGTTGTCAAACATAAACTTAATGATGCAGATTGCTTAAAACTTAATCGTAGTCTAATGATAGTTGATAGTTACGAGAAAAAAGGAACTTCTTAGGAACACTCTTAGAACTACACAAAAACTGGCTTTGGTGAGCACTTACACCGACTAAAAAGGAAACTATTGTGCAGAAATCAGCTTTCTAGCATCAAATTTTGTTGCTCAAACATACGAACGACGGACGGACAAACGGACGGATAGATATAGCTTTATCGACTCAACTTCTGATGCTGTTCAAGAATATACATACCTATACCTCCTTCTGCAGCTTACATACATTTGCACAAACTTAGTACACCCTTAGCAGGCCAGGGTAGTATATAACTAGTATATCGCTTCACAAATACATTTAAGATATTCACGCCATTTTTGTTTATCAGATATAGGTTAAAATGCACACGATATCTAAGCTAATGCTCTGACAGATGCTGCTACTAGAGATTATTTAGAGTATTTTTACTAGTGTTGCAGAAGCTCTACCCTAAATACCCTAAATACACAAATGTACATATATGCAGCAGAGTACTCGTATAAAAATCTCAAATTGCCCTAAATATGTTTATTTTTTAAATTTTCAATAACTGGAAAAGTTAAGGACAATTAGTAGAAGTACATACTTTAATTTCCAATGACTTTTAGAACAGTTTTTAAATATAAGTATCATTAAAACAACAACACTAAAGACATCTAAGATAATACTTGTATATAGTATGTATTGTAAACAAAACTAATTCAATGTCTGCGATAGATATGTACATATAGATTTAGTAATAACATTTATAATTTAATATCTCATTTTCAAATGCCTCTTTATTTTTTTTATTAATAATTTAAACGTTTCAGAGCGTTCGAGTTCAAGATCTACGCCAGCGCATACGTCAAAATAGTAATTTGGGCTTGAATCGTATCGGATCAGATTGGATTGCCAGAAGGCGGCAAGTTGGTGCACATTCCGGCAATATCAAAATGAATCATCAACAATATTATCAACGATAAACGTCAATTGAAGCCGTGACATTGAATGAGATTCATTGCAAAACAAAAAAGATAAAAGACGATTTTAATGTGTGTAGGCAATATTTGCACGGCATACGAATCGAAATAAAAAAATAAAAAAAATTGATGTGTATGAAATTTGAAAAACAAAAAGTGAATACCGAAGCTTTAATACGCTATACGCGTGCCAAAATCCTAGTACACATAAAACAAAAAAATGAGTGGTGGCATTGTATGCCGGATATGCCTTAGAGTAAGTGGAACAGTTCTTTGATATATGAAGTTCATGCATAAGAAGGCACCATATAAAATTTCAAGAAAGTGTGCAATGGAATTTTATGATGGCTACCTTTAAAAGTGTACGTCGCATATTAATATATAATGCGAAGAAGAAGCACAATATTTACCTTTGGTTCCCGGAGTTAGCTATCAAGGTCCGAGAGAAGAGAAGTTTGAAGTAAATCAAGCGACGAAGTAGCTTAAATCGATGAAACAAGAAACGAAACAGTTGGTACCTTTTCTGCTGAAGCTGAGTCTGGTAGTGCAGAGCATACCCTCTAAAACGCTACGAGGTACCTCAGAAGACCAACTAAAAGAAGATCCCCCATATAAAGCCAGAGCGGAATGTTGTGTATGTCGAGTGAAGAAAAAGCTAAGGAATTCGCCAATCACCTAGAAATTACACTCACAATGAATGAGAAGACCCTAGATGAAGAAGATGAGATGAAGATACCCTACGTTTCATTTATTCTCCATGTCTGATTCGTAACATCGAATTAACCGTAGTTATATACGAGGTCAATCATCTTAAAACCAGAAAATCTTCTGGCTATGATAAGTACGATGCTCAAGTCATTCGTGCTTTGCCTTATAATGTCCTCATGCATACCTATAACGGCGATCTATAATGGCATCTTGAGACGTAGCCACTTCTTATCAAGATTGTAAAACCTGATAAACCTGAGCACAAGGCATGCTCCTAACATCCGATTAGCTTGCTGACAATACTGTTCAAAAGTTTCGAGAGAATATTTCTGGCTCGAATACTGCCACATGATTCCAGAATACCAGAATTACCAGCAGATACACTCGTTTTATTTTTTATTCGGCTGCCTTTCTATATGTTCGCCCAGCATTTGAACTTTTGCAAAAGCTCCAATCTCTGTTGCCGGCACCATACTCTTTGGTATTATTTGGCAGCTGCGAGGTTAAGGAATCTATATTAAGATCCGTTAGAGCTAGAGTCGTTGACTCGTTGATGCAATGGAGGATATTATAAAGTTCAGCAAAAGGTACTACACTCGCCTAGAATCTCACGACAACCATTTTGCGTTGAATCTGCTTGACACAAGAGAAGACTGAAGCGCCTCCATCCCTTGAATGTTTGCTTCAGAAGCGCAGTGGAGTGATTTTCACTATGCTTTGAATTATTTTATTAATTTTGTATTTCATTTTAATAAAAAGAAACTGCTTGTTATATACAGGGTCTGTTGCCAAAGAAACAGGCCTCTTTAAAAGTAGCTGTTTTTGGTGGCGCCACCTATTGGTAGGTACATGCGTTGGAAAGGTACATTCTTCACTGACATCTTGTAAAAATTGTATGCCAATCGGACCACTACAAGCGAAATTATCGCGCTAAAAGTGACTGTATCTTTTGGGCGAAAAATGAATCTCGAACAAAGAGCAAATATTAAATTCTGTTTTAAATGTTTTACCAAAATATAAATTTAATTTAATTAGATTTGCAGTTTCGCACACTTCTGCCTTTTGTTGCAAACTCTGTGATAAAATTAATATACATAAATATTGTTTGGTACTAGTATTTAAACTATATGTGAAGCGTATACGATGCGTAAATAAAACGTGAAAATAATCCAAAAAATAATTCGTTTATCCATTTGTTTTCGGACTTTGTATGTAATACGATTTCAATGCAAATGCTACGCTGAAGAAGCTCAAGATGATGATGATGATGATGATGAATATAAGATTGTTGTTGATCATCTTCACATTAAAACGCTTGTATAAGTGAGAGTGTCATCGGTTTTTTCGCCCGATTTGTAAATTGAGCACAAGGTTAATAGTACACAAACCAATCGCAAATGTCCAAATTGAAACTGCAGAGTATTTTTATGGTCAACTCTTGTGCCAAGTGCGTCAAATGGAAATAAAAAGAAAAAATAATATTGGATAAAAAACAGGAATAGCAAAATGAAGACATATTTCCGGTAAGCTTCACTTTCACACACGCACGTATTAATATTATTATAGCATGCTTAGAGTATTATTCGTTTTTTTCAGCACGTTTTAAATGCACTGAAAGATGCAGTAGTTAAATAAATGAAGGCAACAATACTTCTTCAGCTTACAAGCATAGTGGAGAAAGATCAATTGCATTCAAACAGTATGCACTAACACACTTCTTAGACGTAGAGCTGAACTATTTTGAATGCAATACTAGAACTCTGCACTATTCTTATAAGCTCAAGAAGTGTTTATTTAACTACTATGTGTTCTTTCAAAACAGAAGTAAAACCATTAGATTAATAAGTAATACCATCAGTATGACAATAATGTTAGGCATGTGTCATGTATTTAGTGAGGAGGGAAGCTTCACAAGAAGCACTTCTCCTTCGATAGAATCATTTTTGTGTATCTTTCAAATTACAAACTGTGTTCGTGGAAAATGAAAACTATTGTATTGGAAAACAATCTATTTTATTTAATAACCTATCTAAATATACAACGGAATCATTCAAAATGTTACAAAAGCAGACAATTATTAGCACCTGTAATGCTATTGGACGGTCTGTCCAATATTATGCTGCTCTTGACTGGATCACTTTTCTCAGTAAGACGCAAAGACAATGCCAGCAAAGAGGCCAGAATGTAGCCAACATCAGGGATTTCAATTTTGAATTTAACTCTACCAGACATTTTTCTGTGGGATTATTCCAAAAATAAAGTTTATACCAGCAAGCCGAAGACCATTGACGAACTCAAAGCCGCAAAGCATACGAGCCAAAAAAGCTGCTATAACGCCGAAAATGATAGCCAATGTTGTGTAGAATGCCCGAAAAAGTTCTGCTTTTTGTGCATATCGAATGTAGGCAGTCATTTAATTGACATTGTATTCAAAAACTAATTTGAAATAAATATTAAAGAATAAACAAAATAAATCTTGCTCATTTGGCGAAATCGGCTGAAAAATGTCAGAGTTATGCAATACAGTTGAAATACAGTTGATCTACATGTCACACCCCTTATTTTATACTAAATATGTTCTCCTTGCTATCGTAGTTAGATTGCAAATTATTTCTTGTACTACAAATTACCTACTAACACCTACAACAGTACAAACACAAAAATAGGTTCATAAGTTTAAAGTAGCTAAATACGCAATGTGCTATTTCTGGAGCTTTTGAGGGTGTCGTCTTTCAAGTACGCACTTTACTGCCTGTCTCATGCTTCAGCAATGCTTCTTCGGCAATGCGTTAACTGAGAGCATCTCCATGGCATTAACGTTGTTCTTGACTTCACTTGAAACTGAACGGAACCGAACTGAACTGAACTGAACTGAACTGAAGCAGATATCATCTTTAATGCGTACACATCAGATAGTTAAATTGATGCAGGAGTATACAAGTAGAGTAGGAAGTGGAACCTACCTTAGACGCAATACTTTAGAAAAAAGAATTACATTCGGCCCTACTGCTCTTCAAAACCTTTCCAACAAAGAAAAAATCAAGCGACTATGTTGTGTTTAAAGGGGTTGAAAAGGGTGCTAACGTTTTGCACATACCTATTTATATAAATTTTTATTAGAAATATTAAAATTTAAAAAGGCTTATAATACGCAACTAGTTCAAACACGAATTGATTTAGTTATATTTATTTATTTCATTTAACAAGTATGTTTTTATTTTATTGTGTATCTATCATTCTTAAGACGGATAATTCGCTTAACTCGTTCCAGAAGTACTTAAATGGCGCCATCGTTTAACTTGTACATGTAGTTCATAAAGCAGTATCTATGCGAGTGTAGTAAACCCATATCGGTAAAATTATACTTCGAATATGATCACACCTGCTGCTGTTTCTTTGCAAATTACTCATGTAGTGAAAACTGTCTCCTTTGTAGCACCAGCACCAAAATAACACAATTAGTTACAGGGAACGAATCGGGATCACCACTAATGATTGTTGTTGTAGTAAGTCTAGAACAAACAAAAAGTCATAAGTGGAGTGCGGTTTGTATGGGGGGCTACGCCAAAAGGCGGGGGGCACACAAATTTTAAGGCTTCCGTCCATAAGAAGCAACAATATAAAGTTTATAGTTGATATTGGTTGTAATAAATATGTTTTTCATACAAAAAATGTGCGGTGAGTTTGCATGGGGGCTACTCATAAAAAAAGTGTGCGGAACACCTTTCTTCGTTTTTATGTAAAGTATTCGTTCTTAGCAAGCTGCACAATATCAAATTTCCAGTTGATATTGGTTGTAATAAATAAATTTTTCATACAAAACTCAAAAAGTGGGCGGTGGCTTTCGTCATCTTCTGCGATGCATGGTGTATCTATTTTTTTTTGTTATTCATTAGGAACAATCACAACTGAATGAAATTTTGTTAGCCCACTCGTTTAATGTTTTTGTTGTTTACATGCGTTTAACCAGTAATTTGAGTAAATGAGCGAGCATCGTTTACTCTCATACAACAATAACTTTGAATATCAACTCCTTCATCTAAGTATATGCATGAATGGATGTGTTTGTGTGTGGAAAGGAAATTAGTGCCAACGCATCTGTTTTCTAGTGTTAGATATTTCGGCTGTACGTTGATTATGAATAAATGAATCAGTCAGGTCATACATTCTTATGTACCTTTTCACCCCTTTCAAAATTCTTCTAAATCGACAAAATACATGTTTAATTTTTTCTTGTATAGACCAGACTAGACAAACTGAGTTTGAAGATAATGATTAAAAAATATAAATCGCCCCAAATAACATTTCAACTCCGTTTCACGCTTTTGGAGTAAAATCGCATACAAACATACAAACCCAGTTTAAGTACAATCGGATGAAAAAATTAACCATATAACCATTGTCAACTCCTCCCCTTTCCCCTTAGACCGTGTCAAATAAACTCACAGGCATACCTCTGGACCGAAATTGAGACGGACTGGTGGATTTAAACCGAACCGGTAAACCGAATCGGACATTTTTCTTCTTCTTAAGTTGACTGTTACTATCATTGAAAAGTATGCCAAGTTTGACCGGAATGCGATAATTAGTCTTTGTTTGACAGCTGCTTGCTTACGACGCAAATAGTTTGTATGGCGATTTTTAACATGGAAAAAAAAAATTTAACAACGAGTTTTCTTGAAATTTTGTGTTTCCAATGGAATAACGGCAACGGAATCATTCAAAATGTTACAAAAGTGTTATGAGGACTCGAGAACGCAAGTATTTGACTGGCATAAAGCATTCAGTGAGAGTCGGGAAATTGTAGAAAACTTGCGACATGCACAGGCCAGCTCTGTTAACAACAAGAACATCGAAAAAGTGATGGAATTGCGCTCGAAAATCGTCGTGTTGGCATTAGAAAGATAGTTGATAATTATCGCATTCCGGTCAAACTTGGCATACTTTTCAATGATAGTAACAGTCAACTTAAGAAGAAGAAAAATGTTCGATTCGGTTTACCGGTTCGGTTTAAATCCACCAGTTCGTCTCAATTATCTTCTTATGGATCGACTCAACACATTTTGGTTGAGGTTTTGGTATGAAACGCGTGGCCGACAGACTCGTACCAAAAGACCTACATTTTTTATGGAATATTCCAGCTTGATTGTGACGGAGTTTATGGCCAACAAAGTTTATGATCGCACAACCACAGTATTCACCAGATTTGGCACCCTGTGACTTTTTTCTGTTTCAGAAACTTAAATATCCGCTCCGGAGAAAGCGTCATGAGTCGACTGAGAACATAAAAAAAAAAAATTCGCTGAGGAACTAAAGGCTATCCCGGCCAAGGCGTATAACAAAGGTTTGGAAATTTGGATTAACCGTTTGCATGCTTGTATTGACTCAAAAGGAGCCCATTTTGAAGGCGATAATAAAGATTTCTATTAAAATGCATAAAAATTTTGTTTTTTTTTTTAACCAGTCCAATTTTGATCAGAAGGTATACTAAGTATACAAAAGACTGAATTTCCTTTTCTCAAAATTTGTCCACCATATTGTTGCAGCCATTTTGAATTTTGAGAAACTGCATTCTTTATCGTAGTTAGCGACTTTAAAAACTACTGAATATCGAGTTTTAAACAGTTTAATTAACGTTTTTCCTAAATTAGTTCAACATTTTTAAAATCTTCAGCCTGATTCGTACTCAGAGCAACATAAAGAAAGATTCCATGAATTTTTCCAAAGTTTTTCCATTATCCAGCGAAAACTACTATACCTATATCGGTCAGTGAAATTGAATGATTTTTTTCCAAAATTTGTTCTCCATATTGGATCCGCCATTTTAATAGCGATTTTTAAATAAGTTTCAAAACTTTTGATCCATTTTGAGTACGCCATTTTAAATTCGGAAATTTTTAATATCAGATTCGTAATCAGTGAACTAAAATTCATTCTAAAATAAGTCTGCCATCTTGTATACATCATTTTGCTTTCTGAAGTTTTAAAATAAAATTAGTATTTAACGACCTTAAAAACCTTTGACCCATAAAAGTTTGGATTTTTGGTAATTTTTTCTGAATTTTCGGATACTGTGTGGTGTTGCGACATCATGTAAAGTAGAGAAAATAAACCAAATTATCAGACTTTGCGCTACCGAAGTTAAATAGACAGTATGTCAGTCTAGTACTTAACGATCAAACAAAAATCCTCGAATGGGTCTGAGTGAGTAAGTCACTTTCCACTATAAGTGATAATTAGTTAGTGATAAAATATTATGCTTAGGTCATTATTTAATTCAATGTAGTTGGAATAATTAAATAAAATTGAACACTAACGCAAAACATTAAATTTCGGAGAAATCTTCTGGAACCAAAGCTGAACTGGAGAAGTTGTGCTAGCTGTAAGTATTTCGATATGTCTGTATGAACGCTTAGATATCGGGGGACGGGACTATAAAAGATTACTAAACTTGGTTTGAGAAGAGTCTATCTTCTGAAATCGAGTCAGTTGCAGTATATGAAATGTGCTTGTCAGCCACATTAACTAACTATAAACTTGTACTATACTCGAGATATTGTACTATAATAAAACTTGTTTTTTTTTATTATAATTTTTTACTTAAAGGGCCGTCTTATCTGCTAAGGGTACGGGTACGGCGGTATGTACTTAAGAGTTGTATTTTGCAAAAATCAATAGAACTATGTTTACTAGTTCTTAAAATAATGTACAGAGTTATCTGCACAGAAACAGAAGAGTAACCTTAAGTTTGAAACACCAACGTAAGCGTGTCTGTTTCATAGAACCATTACAGCTTTAGAATCCATAGAATTTTTTGAAGTATTCCTTTTTTGTTCCTATTTCTAGACAAGCCACGCGTTGACGCTTACGTAATACTCCACGTGATGATGTGTGCTGGTAGACCCTCTCTGAAAATTCGTCTCCATGTCGCTGTCTACATATAGCAAATCTAACTGCTAGTTTATCCGTCCATCCATCCGTCCGTCCGTCCGTCCATATTCAATTGACGTTAATGCGCTACGAAATGTTATTATAAAGATAAATAACAAATGCAATTGTTTTTATTTGGTTTTTTGTTGTTTGACTATTATTTTTATTTATTTATTTTGCTTTTCGTTTTGTATGCAAATTGTGTTATTAAAAGTAGTAAGAAGACAAGCCAATTCAACAACAACAACCAAAAAAAAAAAAAAACGAATGCAATTGAAGAATGTTCGGAAGAAAATTTATACTTTTTGTATGGCTTACTTTGAAGCGTTTAAACCCTTCATCAAATAGTATCAGATATGGACAAGTATATACTTAAGTAGTTAAATTTTCAACTGTGAACTTATCGGTAATACGAGTATTTCTAAACATTTTGTTGTTCTAGCTCACAAATACATCGTTTACTTCTAAATTACTATGGAGTCAAACACATGAAAGAAAAAAATTGCAAATGTTAATAAGGTATTGTAAACAAGAAAGGAGTGATAGTGGTGGTACCGGATCCTTTTTGTGGCACTGGGAGACACACACACTGCAACTAATCCGCAATGAAACAAATAGGGCAAAGAAGCAGCACTGGGCCATGAGACAAGTACTACAAGCAAGCAAAATATTCCTAGGCGGTTTCGACCCGATCCAGTTGAGAACATTGACAGGAATACTAACAGGACTCTGTCGATTGATTAAACACCTGTGTGTGATGGCTGTATTTATTTCCCCAGAATGCAGAGTTTGTGATCATAAGGAAAAGACTCCTCTTCATATCGTTGCAGAATGTGAAGCAATAGTCCGAAGTAGATTTCTAATATTGGGCAGCTACATTGTCGCCGAAGAATAACTGAAAAACTTAGATTATAGAATAATACTAAAGTTTATTCAACAGGTTGGACTAGATCAGTTTAACAATATTGTCATACAATAATAATAATAATAAAAACAATAATAATAATTGTAAACATTTGTTGTAAGTTGAACTGAGACTGTAGAACATGCAGGTTGAGCATGTTGTGCATGGCATGATTTTTGCTCGACAGCAGGCTCGATGGCAGCCTGTAAGATATGCTTCAAAGTTTTAATTAAATAGTGAATTTGGATTCAGCGACCCAAAGAAAAAAAAAACACTATTTTATAACATTTAAAGCATGTATAATTTACTATATATATAATGAAAATATATATAAGCTGTTAGACAGCCAGACTGTCACTCTGTTATGGTGCACTTCACTAAAAAACAAAACAGTGCATACTACTTTTTAGAATATACGTATTTGCCATGTATCGTTTAAAAACTACAATGGTCAATAACCTCAAATACGGCGGTCAACGTCACATGAAATTGCAAAGTTTACAATATTTAAATGAGGACAGCATATACCTACGTATACGTATACTAGTAAATGTGCGGGAGTTATAGTTACATACTACGTATTAAATTGCTAAACAAGCATTTCGGTACAAAGTTCTATTTATGTCGGTTCAATGATATGAAATCATGCATATGAAAGTTCAATATCTCTATTTGATTGATTTAAATTGATGTTAAATAAGTATAAAATAAATTTGTAATGTACAAAATATAGTTTAGACATACTTGAAAGCTTATCGATGGCACCAATCAAACGCAATAGGCAGGTAAGTGAAAGTTTGTTCTATTTTGTTTATAAAACACGCGCCAATACAAAAAGTTCGCTTAAATATATACAAAAAATGTGCGTATAGGATGTACATATATACTAGAGTTGAGCGATATTTCACTACCTGTGATTCAATCACGGCGACTGAAAAATCACGAATATCATTTATTTCTTACAAGTGCCACTGTGATTCATGGTGTATGAGTAATATATCATGCATATCATATCATAAACTGATATTGAACTGATATTCGTGATTCGTGATTTTCAGTCGCCGTGATTGAATCACTGACTATCGCTCAACTGATATATTGTATCAATATCAAGTGACAACTGATATCATTAGTAAATAATTGTAATGAGGATAGTCAATCCCGGGAAGGATTATGTGGGATATACATGTTCCAATGGGTTTTTGGAATGGGCGCTGCAATCAGCAATGGTTGGCACTAGAATATGTATAAATCAACATGATGACTACGCAATCAGCAAATAGAATATGTACAAATCTGATGACTACTTAAAATTCCATGTTCCCGTCTCAATTCCCAAGATCTTTGTAAGGAGCCCATGTACTGTTGCGGGAGCCCAGTGATACCGACTATCTCCCACACTCTCCTCTGGTTTTTTGTACCATTTAAAGCTAATCCTCTCCAGAAAATGGCACAAAAAAGAAGATATTCCAGAAACTGATGGCGCTTTCCAGTAGTATGGAGTTAGACCCAAATAATTGTAGTGAAAATATGCCACTTGGAATATATACAAATCTGGAGACCAACTAAAATACCCTGTGCCCGCCTAAATTAACATGATTTTCGTAAGGAGCCCATGTACTGTTGCGGGAGCCCAATCATTCCGACTATCTCCCACACTCTTGAATGGTTTTTGTACCATTTTAAGGTAATCCTCTCCAGAAAATGGCATTAAAAACCATAATTTTGACAACACAAAGTGTTTTCTTTAAATGTTTTCTTAGTATCCAAGCCTGATAGCCTTTACCGATTCAACCTTAATGGAAACTGCGAAAGAAAAGCTGGTAGCAGCCGTTAACAATAGACTATAGCCGTTGCAATATGTACTTCATGACAGACCACATAAAGTCTAAACATACTTGATCAGCATTAAAAGTCGAGTCGATATAGACATATCCACCTGTCAGTTTTAAGAACGAGATCTTGAAAACTATATGAGAAGGAGACAGACTTCAAGTTAATACATTTAGGCTCTCCATTTTCATCATTCCTTTTTCATTATTTTGTGTCAAAACACAATAAAAATCTTCCATAGAAACATCATTTGTACATACTCGTATGCAATATACAGAGCTGCTGACAACTCTCTGAAATATCAGATTTCTTAAAGAATATTATCGCTTGATACGGCAACTACACCATCAGAGCTTTGGTAAGAGATTCTACTGAGTAGGAATTTTTGCACTATGGAATTAGCGTTCTCATTTTTTTTAGAGATCAAAAATCCTCCATTTCTGTTAAAGTAGTTCAAAGTGAATTTGTAAGAAAGTTCGTGCACGCTTCAACTGAAGCGAGTCTATAGTGATTTGTAAAATAATAAGTATTTTTTATTACAACTATTTGCGTAAAAATTGCAGAAAAAAAAACTAGACATATGATTATTATGAATGATGTTGAGTATGGTCGGAAAACGAAAAACAAAAAAACAAAAAATGAAAAAGAAAGAAAACCAAATCAAGTCGTATCGATTTGAATTTGGTTGAGTCCAAAGTCGTGCATATATGCATGTATGTACTATATTGTAACAATATACATATAACCGAATTAGGCAAGCCCAACTAATAAAGCAGAAGACGTCGACCGGACCGGAGACCGGACCGGACAGCGATGAAGACACACGCAGCTGAAGATTTGTGCAGATTGGCCAATGTTGTAGACGGTGACGATGTCAACGTTTACAGTGCCCTGTTATTGTTGTTGCTGGTCATTAGCCATAATTTTTAGGCCAATACTACAGTAAAGCGCTATTGTTGTATCTATATATATATATATATATATATATATATATATATATATATATATATATATATATATATATATATAATATAACGTGTACCTATATAGTTTGTTATAGTTGGTTGCTGTTGTTGCATGCGTCCAATTACAGTCTGTATGCGAAATGAGACGTCACGCAACATAATTTCTACTTTCCCATATTTAAATACACACATACAGACACACGCACACACACACACACACAGACAGTATATCACAAAAATAGATTACATATCAAGGTAAGAACAACAACAACCAAAAAAAAAGTAAAAGTCTATTTTCGTAAGTGTCGATACTAACTTTAGTGTCGACTCCAACTTTATTTTATTTTAAAGTAATCTCAATTTTGAAATAAGTGGCTCAACGCAGTTGACCAAAAGCATGCAAACGATTTTCTGAATCTCTCTATCGTCTGCGGACACGCAAAAGATTCGCAGGCACACACTTTGTCGCTCAGTTTATGGCAGAAAATCAGTCGCGCAAAAATTGGCCTCTAGATCGCCTGTGGAAGTTTTGTGCGAAGCATATTTCACGTGTTTCATTCTCAAAATGAAAAAAAAAAAAATGATAAACGACCAGTTCTGTGGAACTCCTAAGTAGCTATATACATTCATGTAGAATATGTTTAATGCATTCCAATTATTCTTCTTATACTCGCAGAACTTTAAAACTAATTGTGAATTGTACCTATACAGCAGTAGCAAAGGAGAATCGAAAACAAATGCATTAACCTAAACTCACAGTGTGGTGAACAATTTCTTCAGCTCGGATTATTATTATTGTACTTAGGAGACATTTGGTACCAACTGGTTGGAGCAACTGCACACACTTCAAGTATCGTTTTTTTTTTTATGGCGTTTTTGTCAACCGCCCAAGGTCCTGAAACCTGAACGCCAACATTCGGGCAGAAATTACCAACATAATTGCTGATAAGGGCCATGATAAACACCAGCAATCAGCTACTTCAGAGCATGTACAATAGGGACATCGCCGACCTGATAAGATTTTCAAAACTGTGTAAAATGAAACTTTAAATATTGAACTACATTATAAAAAAAAAAATCAAAATCTGAGTTAGTTAGTAGTTAACTAACTAACTTAGTCTAGATAATTTTCGGTATGACTACAACTATAAAACGTTATTTGGTGAGTACTTTTTCAAATAATACTGAAAAAAAAAAAAATATGCGGACAAAGAATTATTCCCACCTGTTCTAGATTATGATTCGAATACTTTGACGGCATAATTTTCATTGAAATGCTCCGTTTTGTCACTTTTAGAATTATTTTGCCATTTAATTGCAAATTGCACAGTTGAGAATGTGAATTAATAGTACCAATTTAAAGTGAAATTAAATTGCAAAATGCTTCTGAAAGTGACAAAGTCGTTTTTAACCGATTTTGGTTTAGTAAAGTTTGCATTATAGATATATTATAACTGCATTATAGGCATATTATAACTATTTTTTGTTGGAAAAACATTAAACAAATGTCAAAAAAAATGCTTGAAATTTGAAATTAGCTCGACTTTACCTCAGCTATTATTCATTCGATCGAAATGAGTTTGGTACCGTTAGCCATTTATTAGCCATTTTTTATACTATAGAATTTTGTTATTAAAGAATGGTAAATTAAAATGGTTGCATCTTGAATTATAATTCAAGAAAATGTATTATAAAATAAACAAACACTAATACTGCAAGTTGCTAAGACTCTTCGAGCGCGAAAGAGTAGGCATATGGCATGCTTCACTTAGCAAGCGCTTCGCTATTATTTTGGTGACTGTCTCACTGCTTGTATGTATTTGATGTAGTGTTTTGCGCTCGGTGAAATAACAATAAGAACAAACGCATGAACGCAATAATATACAAAATTATTATTAGATTGCAATCGATTAAGTCGACCGCTGGCCATACATACTAGTTTTAATTGTACACTGATTTTAATTAATTGAAATAGATTTCTTATGCTAATGGTAAACATAATTTTTTGAATTACTGTAAAAATTTCTACGTGTATAAAATGTAATAAGCAAAATCAGATGTCAAAGAAGAAGAAGAAGACAATGCAAAAAAAAAAGATGTCAGAAGAAGCAGAAAAAGAGGAAAACAAAATTGCACAATGAAAAACATGAATCCTAGTGTGTTGTCTCTTTCAACTCACACTGTGTGTGTTCGCATACATAAGTCAGTTAGTTAGACAGACAGACAGACTCATGCCTCAAATGGCTCATTAGCTTTTGTTGTTGCTGCCGCTGACCGCTGTCGACAACATCAAACGAGCCATCTCACTCACTCATACATACATACATATGCCTGCACCAATATTATGCAATCGCATTTAATTTGATTGTTGCAATGCTTGCATTTTTCCTTTGTTTTCAAAACTTTTTCCACTTTGTTTTTCTTTTTGTTTTTTTTTTCACGTTTTACTACCGCTTTTTTACGTGTGTTCACTTTTGCTTTCATTGTTAAACAGTTATGCACACATTACATATGTATATATATATATATATATATATGTATGTATGTATATGTATGTATATGTACATAATTACTTTCCACGTTGACCGCGATTTGTGTTTAATTTTATGTTTTTTTTTTCTTTTCTTTTCTTATTCATTGCGCTTTACTGCACTTCACTTCATTTGTTTTTTTTTTGCGTTTGTGCTGTCATTCATTGCTGTTGTTGTTGCGGTTTATTGCACTTTTAGTGAAAAGATGCATTCTTTGACTCTTTCTCTTTAGCTTTCGTGCTCGTTTAACCTTTGTCTATGCACACATTTCACTCTTTCTGATCTCTTAGTCAAATTTACTCTCATATTATACGAGTATTATATTCAATGGCAAACGAAAGACTTAAGCAACGAACTTGAAATTTGTAACGGGATCTCAGTGCGTATTAGCTTTATGCGAGTATGCGCGAGTGTGTGTGTTTGTATTTACAGTTAAATTTGTGTAAGTTGACTGTTAATGCATAATATGAAGGGTGTTTTGTTCAATTTGTTTTGAAAATTTTATTGAAATTTGAAACAACGCGGGTCATACAATAAGTTCTTAAAAATGTGTCATTTTTTTTTTTAACTTTTGCTTTTATTTTAAACTTTTATACGTAATACTAATTTACAGCAAAAAAATAAAATAAAATAAAAAATGTATATACAATGTATAGAAACTTCCTCTTACCCTTTTTTTTGAGTAATTTTTCATTTGTTCTTCTCACATAGATAACGGTATATTTGTATTTTTCGATGCATGATTTTACTTAAATCAGCAACCAGAGTGACCCGTTATTTTTAAAATTGAAATTTGCAAACTAGTGTAACTGATAACCATTCATGTATCTCCAACTGCTAGTCTAGCAAAATCTTTGTATTAAATCGATTTGATTTCTGTACTTGAATTACTTTTGCAGCTCCCTCCAATGTATTGTGGAACATTTTTTGCATATTTTTCAATTAGGTTGGTTTGAAGCCTCTGAGCTAGATGACTTCCTAGAGATAAAAAAAATGGCAGTGTCATCTGCAAAACTAACTAACTCACCCTATTAAAAAACGCTGTAACTTTTGCAAATGGCGTCAAATAACAATTCGGTTTTGACATTTGTGAAGTAAACATCGGTTGAGTAAACTAATTTTTGTTCCCTGTACCCAAAGAACAAGGGTAGAATACGTTTGTATGAATATATGTAACATGCAGAAGCATAATTTTCATTTGGCTTAATTTATAGAAATTAGTGCATGCACAGAGCTGAAATTAAGTCAATTTCAAACAATTAGATTGTTTTTCAATATTCTATTTTTTATAGTAAAAAAATTCAATCAGGTTTCAATCAAATTTATAGCATTTAAGTCACCTCCATTCGAATGTAATGACAATAATGTTGGTAACTTTGGTTTAAATGCATGTAGTTATAGAATAGTATTTAATTGAAGTACATTTTTGATAGCAAACCAATTTTAAATATGTATATGAAAAAAACATTTCGTAGACACATGTTGTAAAGCTAATTTTATGCTATGATTAAAATTTTTGATGCTAGAGTCTAAACGCAAAAACAAAAAAAGGGTTGATGATCTGCTAACTTTATGCTTAAGTTAGCAGATCGTCATTTAAGTGTAAAAAAAGCTAGTTTTGTAGCAATTTTGTGTACTAATTGAACAAGGACATCTTTCATTGAACTTCCACTGGCACTATAACTATAGGGGTACGATAAGACAGTATTTTGTAGCAATATTTTTGGTATAACCACCGAATTAATTGTTTGAGTACGGCAGTTATGACATTTCATTTTTCGCCTAAATTTTGAATTGTGATGAAGAATTGACTTCCCTTAGGTGCTCTAATCTTAAATTGGCAGTTGTACAGATCACGTGAATTTGAAACATTATGCTATAATATAGATTGACGCTTCTTCCTCTAGGCATGCCCAGCAGATACATAATTTCATAGTACCTGGATCTTTCCTGTATAGTATCAGTATCAGTAGCATGTCCATTTGTTCTTTGTTAGGTGGCCTTCACATATTTTTTTGTGAACTTGACTACGTTTGTGCTAGTCCAATTTTTCATCCGCTGTGTCAGTGCCCAGTTCTGTAATAACGAATTGAAGGCACTGAATGGCTTGGAAGAATTTACCATGGATTCGTCCTCTAGCGTTCGCCAGTATGCTAGTTCAATCGCTCTTTCGCTACCTATTATGCTACTATGGTTAGACACCCAAAAATGTTCTTCACTAACAAAAAAAAAAAAAGAACATTTCAATTGACCAACAGAGAACTGAAGAAGTTGTTTCGTGTCCAAATGCAATCAAATTTATATTTATGTGTCCCTTCAAGAGTCCCTCCAATATGTTAGACGACCGAAACCATTAAAAATGGAGTAATTCAGCACTATGATTTGGTTGATAGCTGCATATTGTATTGTCTGTTCTGGGTGCTGGCGAGTGCTGTTCCAAAAGTACTATACTTTATGGCTTCAATGTTGAACGATTTAAAAATAATAAAATGCCGCTCGAATATTCGCCTCTATGTATGAATGATTTTCATTATAATAGCAGAAAAAGTTGGTAGTACACCGAATATTCCATTATTTTGAATTCGATCATTGCATACTATTATATTTTCGACCTATTATTCAACTAGAAGCGAAGTTCAAAATTCTACGAGTATATACACTTCTGTAGTCAAAGATTTAAAGCATCACTACTATACTAACTACTATACAAATAACTACATACAATATATTAATATTGTAATTATATTTTTAAATTTCATTGTATATAATTTCCTTCGCTGATAATTGGTCGCGTTCCAATTGGAATGTCAGCACAAATTAAACAACAACAAAAAAAAAATGAATATAACAAAAAAAAAACTTAAATAAAAGACAAAAAAATGTTTAGAGCTCTTATCATAGATCTTCTATAAGCTTCAAGTGTCGAAGGCAAGGCATTAGAGGCCGTCGTCTGTGTTTCATTGTAAGTTTGTCCGTCTGACTGTCTGTCTTGGTTGTCGTTGCACCACATTTGCGCCTGCTGTATCCGACTCTCTGTCTGTCTGTATGTCTGTCTGTCCGTCCGTCTGTCTCCATTTATTAGCCATTGATCTTGGCCAATGAATATGACATGCAGACAACAACAACAGCATAAACAACTTGTATGAATATAGATACATATGAGCAAACAAACTCACACCAATTCATTTATGTTGCTGCAAACAAGTTCATCGAAAATAGAAAAGGTAAACTCTGTAAAAACGAATTTTTTATACACTTCATATGTGCTCGAAAAATGTAGAACAGCTTTATTTATAAAAAGTTTAGAGTTGGCTTTATGCCCAAAAAAAAAAGTCGACACTAATGTTATGTAGAAGATTGGCTGGCAGGTTGCCACCCCATAGCAAAATAATTCGTCATAAAATCAACACGTCATGTTGATGCATATATAACATATTTCGCAAAGATGATGTAAAAAGCCACAATCCGGAGCTAGAAATCAAAAAATTTTAAATATATACAAATATATTCCAAAGTATCTAAAAACGATGACTTGGAATTTTGGTCTGCAGGTTGCAACTCCTTGCAAATTGGCTGAATATATAAAAAACTCTAGTAAAAACACCTGATTTAGAAAATGTATTGCATATTATTTGTATGCAGTAGCTTTGCATATAAGAAAATGAATGAAAAATCAAATGGTATGAAATCCTTCATTCAAATCATCATTGAAATCACAGTTCAGACAAGTGTCAACACTGCAATGCATAAGCATGAAGAAAACTGGCATAGAATGTTAATGGAACTCACTTTCCAGTATGTGATTCTGAAATATATTGCAATATATTTCCACCTTAAAACGCAAAAATATAACATAATAATAACATCTTTAACCATGTGGGAAAATGGCTGACCCTACTATTTAAGGCACAGGCTAAACCGCGTACTCAACTGTTGGAAGGAGGTGAAAGTGATTTAAATTCCAAGGCGGGTTAAACATTGCATGTAAGCTGCAATGACTACAGATCTCTGCTCATTTCTGCTGAATACTTTGGAGAGACTTCTAGATATTAATATAGGCACACATCTGTCTATCATGGCTCTCTAGCTCTCAATACACACAGAGACTGCCCAACATACCTTAGTTAGCAGCATTTGTGGGATCCTTACACAACAAAGAAAATATACGTTTGTGGCATTCTTAGACATAGAACGTGCCTTCAATAACATCCAACTAGCTGCAATAACCGAAGCGTTGACGGATTTGGGCGTGGATGGCTCCGTGGTAAGTATCATTAGCCAATTGCTTAAATGGTGGGCGGTGAGTGCTGAACTAAGAGACTAGCCTGCGCGCAGATACATCAATAGAGTCAACCCTGAAGATGCTAAAAACGCTTGGAGGAGGAGGACTATTGTGTAACGATGGACACAGCACTCAAAGTACTCCGTTAGTGGAAAACTCTTGTGGTTTGGCTATGAACCCTAATAAAACAGAACTTGTGCACTTTAAAAAAAAGCACAAGGTACCGAAAATGATACGCGCAAAACTGAAAATCGGAAAGAGTGCACGATTCTCCTAGGCACTAAACTATATAGAAAACTTATGTAGAAGGAAAACTAAACAGAATAAGTGAGGAAAGCCACAATTGCGCGTTTTCCAAGCAGAAAATGAATGTTTTCTTCAACTAAACTCTATTGGATATATATATATATATATACCGTTGTAGTAAGATCAAAATTACTTAAAGAAGGTGCAAATAATGCACTGCTAAGCTCAGTATTTGTGCAAATACTTGCATAGTATATAGGAAGATGAAGCTTTATAAATAGATATGTATACACAGGTATATGCTTAGCTAAATTATCTTGAATCCGGTTTAATGTCTAGTGAACTCTATAAACCTTAACTATCTATAGTTGTTGTCGATATTGTTTGTCAAACAAAAGCAAAAATAATACCAAAACAAATAAAAGAAAAATTGTCAAAGTTGCAAACAAGAAAGGTTCCACAGTATACATACTTAGGCTCTTACTCCAACTCTTTCGTTAAACATACATTTCATAAGAGAATAATGTATCTCTTTCTTTCCACTTAAAATAAAACAAAAATGTACACATATAAAACCGTGCGAAAGTTTAGGAAATAAAAGATGTTGAGAGCCTGAGAAGTGCGTATAAGATATACAATATATGTAAAATACCAACCTACCTACAAGTATATGTATGTACATTATCGTGGATAATTTGTGGTATGGAATGGTCTGGTGTGCAATCCAATGCGTACCTGTTGACATACTTTTTTTTTTTTTGTCAGTTGTATCGCGTCATCAGTGTTTTAATAACTGATGGACAGATATTCGTAGGACTGACTGAATAACAAAAACCACAACAACAAAAATAACAACCTAACAACAGGGTGTTGCAATGTGTAATGATTTCAATGAGCATATTTTAGGTATTTAGTAATGTGACACAACAACGACAGCAATTAGCAATGCAACTAATCAATAGACTTGGATAATGAAAACTGTTGCAGAAACTATAACTAGAAAAAAAAAACACACGCACATGCATGACATGAAATACATGTACACATATGGTGCATACACATTTTGTTCCTCTCTCTCTCTCTCTTCTCTCTTTGCGGCATACAAAACGTGTAAAGAGATTTTAAATTTGTAATATCTTACTTTCGCAACGAAAATAGTCACAAACATTCGCTAATAGAGAGCGGCAAGAAATATATGAGCTATATCTAGATCTGTTTGTATTTTCAGCAGTTTGTATTTTGCAATTTCAGCTCAATTCGATTAGTCGTAGTCGTTTAAAATTAAGTTTTTTAATATGTACCGAACATATAGACAGACAGAGAGGAAATCAATTAATACAAATGTATGTTGTAAGAAATTAATCTGCCTTGTTCTTGATTTCGAGTCGAATAAATCAGAATCGGTTGTATTAATGTGGCCATCTTTTGACATTTTCAAAAGCATTTTGAGATTTGATTTAATTGAACTACATAGTCTCAATGTAAAGTGAAATCAAAACTCAAGATTCTTCTGAAAGTAAAATACACATTTAAGAGTTCGATGATTCCCTACTATGATACTCTAAAATATATTTTGAATACATTTTTTAAAATCAGTTAAAAACTATCTAAGAAAAAAAAACTTAAATCCAAATTAGTTCGAATGAAATCATGTACAGCATTAAAAAGTGTACAACAGATGGGGGCAACAATAACAACACCATCTTATCGTATTTTCTAACTATCCAAATTAACAGTAAGGAACATTAATAATAATAATAATAAGAACAAAAGCACGATAATAAACAAAAGCATAAATTAAAATACTATTTTTGTGCACAACCAAATGATAACTTCAAGTTGTCAATGCATATACTGATTGCGAATTATAAATTTTGCTTATAAACTTCATTAAAAGCACATTCACCATTACTCACAATAGTGTTTGAACACAATCAATAGTTTTTCGAACGATAGTTGAAACTGTCGATATTTTTTTTTTTTTTTGTATATGTAAAAATATTTACATTTAACCATAAATAGATAAAGTGTATAAAATTGTCGTGCCAGTTCGACTTTAAAGTGTAGCACCCATAAATTAGACAAATTAAAAATAATAGTTGTTTTTACATTGGCTAGAATTGCCAAATTTGGTGTACAAGCTAAATTTAGGGTAAATTTTTTACATTCTTTTGAATGTAAATTGTTATGGCGCTTGTGTAATCGTAAGACGTGAACACTGTCACAGCTAGCACCGACTCAGAACTTGACCAAACTCATATCGTAAGTACGCACAGAATTCATAACAATATTTGTTGATTTTAGTTGATTTTACTGATCGATTTGTTTAATTACCTGCTCTCTATATGTAGGTAGGTTTGAAAACATAATCATATCTATTTAAAATCACAATAAACTCATTATTGTCACTATGTTTAAAATATTACTAGTTATCTCATCTACTCAAGTTCCGATGGTTGCTACTGTTTTGTAGAGTTGTAATATTGAGGTGTTGGAATTAATTTTAAAGGAATTTTTTCGATTTTTCAGCGTTTATTTAAAAAGAAAAATTCTACAATGTATATTATTCAAAGTATTGTCCATCGTTAGCTACAAAATTTTTCCATCTTTTTGGCAGCATATGGATTCCGCGTACGTAGGAAGAACTGCTCGTATTTTGAGGCAATCCACGAATCGACCCATTTTTTTGGTATCTCCTTAAGAAGTAATGGCGTGGGCGTGGGTCATCGATCTGAACAAGTGGTAGTCAGATGGGGCTATGTCTAGGTTATATGGTGGGTGGGGTAGCACATCCAAATTCAACGGCTCCAACGTTTCCTTCACGGATCTTGCAACATGTGGCCGAGCGTTGTCATGCTGTAAAACCACCTTGTCGTGTCTCTTGGCATATTCTGGCCGTTTTTACTTCAATGCTCAGCTCAATTGCATCAATTGTTGTTGGTAACGTTCAACAGTAATGGTTTGTTTAGGTTGCAGCAGCTCATAGTACACAACACCCTTCTGATCCCAACAAATACAGAGCATGTGCTTGGCACCATGATTATTTGGCTTGGCCGCCGATGTTGATGCATGGCCGGGTGGTCCCGCTTTCGCGTTGGGTTGTCGTAATGGATCCACTTTACATCGCCAGTAACAATACGATGCAAAAACTCTTCCGATTATGGCGTTGAAGCAGCTGTTCGCAAGTGAAAAATCTCCTTTCGACGTCTCTTGGCTTCAATTCGTACGGCACCCGATGCGATTTAGTGCTAGATACGCCATCTCTTATGAATCCCTTAAAACTAACTCCAACACCCAATGTAAGTACAAAATAATATTCCAAAAATGCATAAATTGAAATGCTCAAATAATTCTATATTCGGATACTATGAAACCTTTAAACAAAATAGCATAACGATTTTTCTTATTTTTGGAATGTTTGTTAGAAAAAAACATTTTATCTTCTATTCTAGTTATACGAAATTATTTTTGTCAAATTGAAACACCCTTTATGCATACAATAGCCTAAGATTATTTTAATCGGCTTTAAAAACACACACACTGACACAATTACAAATCCAAGACTTCGATATGTATTTGTCTCTTTATATGTATTGGTTATTTCTCAAATATATCTTTATAAAATTTTACCATTCATTCATCTGTTAATTGATTACATAACCGTCATGCAAACGGACAGACGTTTCAAGACACGCATACATGTAAAGACACGCAGTATATAGCACTGGACATAGTTAAGTAATGTGTGTGCATGTGTGTGTGTGTGTGTGTGTGTGTGTTTGTTTGTGTTTGTTTGTGTTTAACTGTGTGAATGTATCTGGAACTAGTTCGACAGCATTTAGTTTGTAGTAGATGCTCGTACTTGTCTAAATGTAACTGCTATAGCAGCTTAAATAGATCCCAAAACAAAACAAAAACTCATTCAGAAGCTGCAGCACTGTAATTTTATTTTTCGATTTCGTTAGTTACATTGTTGTGGGCGTGGCAGTGCAGTGGGGAGAAGGTATCTATAAAGTTCATTAGTGCAATGCCGCTACAAACTCTATAATCAAATTCAAATTTTATATCATAAACAATAAAATATTGTGAACACTGCACTATTTTATGCAAGAACAAATCATGCTCGTTAATTTGTGCAGTCGCGTTTGTCTGTGTGCCGGGCAGTACTTCCAAATGTTGAGCTACATACTACGTACATTCACTCTTAGTCCGTTGCACTACCAACAAACGATGTACAGTAAATTCTCTATAGATTGTATACTAACTTAAATTTAGTATATGCTAGCTTAGTTTAGATTGAATTGTAACTAACTGCATAAAAGCATGCCCTACTACCAGCTTAATAAACAATCTTAACAAATGTCCCGTTAGCACTGATTGAGAGAACTCCAATAAAGATGTTTCAGCTGCTGTTTCAATTTGGTATACAAAGCCTAAAAGTGTATTCGCATACGTAAAGCAGAAAAAGTGGCTCACATTGTAAAACATCATTGATTTAAATGAAGTAGTTTCGCATTAAAAAGTTTTCCATGAAGAAGTTTTCTATCAGGCACTGTGCTATTAGCTTTTTCAATAGAACTACTTTTTCTGCATAACTGCCGAAAATAGCTGTTGCCAGTAGCTATAACAAAAATTGCTCTCCGAGCAAATGTTAATGCAGACATTGGCAGCGAAAAGGAATTTACCATTATGGAAAAGCATGACATCATTGAGTTTTGGAAACGTAACCATTACATGAAGACAATTTGCTCTAAATTTTATAAATTGTAGTTGTAAAAAGGCACTGATTCAACTGATTTTAAGTTGTGTTTACATTATGCGTTTTTGTAGGTTTTGAAATTTTTTTAAGTTCGATAATGTATGTAAGTCGAAAGCAATGTTCCTTGCTGAATTCATCGGTGAAAGTGTAACATTGTTTTTATTTCTTCAAATAGAATGCATTCTTCACTATAGATTTTTTTGCATCGGTAAAATAGTTGCTATTCACGCGTAGACGCAAAATTCTTTAATGTTGCTTATACTTTAATTTTTGTTTTATTTTTCAATTGCAAGCTTTGACACTGGCACAATTTCAATAAATTCGTGTATTAATTATGTTTCTTTTGCCATAACATACAATATGTTTTTGGAAAAACCGCAAAACGAAAATTTCTGTGATTGACAAATTTATGTGTCAGTGAAAAATCAACAAAGAAAAAGGTAAAATATATTAACACTA
The DNA here is from genome assembly GCA_035044765.1 of Leucophenga montana. Classification (NCBI taxonomy): domain Eukaryota; kingdom Metazoa; phylum Arthropoda; class Insecta; order Diptera; family Drosophilidae; genus Leucophenga; species Leucophenga montana. The sequence goes on along the minus strand of JAWNNQ010001360.1, from coordinate 165,556 downwards.
CTTTAGGAAAGCAACAATTTGCTGTGGTAATTGTTGATAATGATTTTAGATGAGTGATCTAAAGAGAGGTAGATAACTTGTAAATTTTAAATGTGAGTGGCAGTCTCTTGTTGTATCACAAATTGAAACTATATACTTCATAATCAGCAAATAGCTACTACAGGTATGTGATGTTGGTAAAGCAATGATTTTTGTAAGTTTTATGTTTCACTCGTAATTTTTGAACGAACTTTGTTACTTTTTTACTTAACGAACGTTTGAATCTAATAAATTTTGATATCATATTAAACGATTTTTATGTTAATTCTGCTAAAAACAATCCAATAGCGTACAATATGAAACACTATACAGAAACGCACTGTTATTTTGCATTAAAATCTATGTTAATAAGAAAGACCTTTCAATCCAATCAGTTTGGCGCCCGAGCAGGGAACTATGATCAAAATCCATATATCGCTGGTTCAGTTCCGTTCCGGCTCGAAGCACATTGTTTATTGTTACCTAAAGCAGGGTAGTTAGCAATGTTGACCAGGTATACAGCAGAAGTTGTTGATTTTTGTTACATTTTATTTAAATTTAAACATAAGAGAGAGGACCAACCAAACACATGAAATCGTTCATTGAGACTGCAATAGCTAATTGCGTGAGGATGTTAATAGAGCAAGAATTGTCATACGAGCTATGGTTTTCACTATATGTATACGAGTAAATAATTGAATGCTGGTGTACTAGATTGGAGTTATGGGCAGCAAGGCAGAGGTACACTGTAAAGTGCCTGTTGAGCAAATAGTTTTCTTCTTGTGACTAAGCTTGCTCCAGCTGATTCAAGAGGTAGAACTAAAAGTTTGTCTCTTTCGTTTAACAGCTGCTCTGTTCTTCTGCAGAGCTCATTGGCATGCACAAATTATTGCACACTTGGAAAGTTTTGTGTAATCCGACTAGCTACTCTTCTTTGATACTTGCTGTTATACATATGGTTATGATCTGGAACATATAAATGTTAATTGCTTCAAGTAGTTTATGCATCAACATTAATCTTCACTGTGCTATAATTCAAGTTGCTTCGAGTTGCTTCGAATCGTCGAATCGCTTGAATCGCTATGCCGCCAATCTGAGCTATATAGTTAGATCTTTAAATAAATACATGTATGTAAGTCAAGTTAGGCCTGCAGCGGGTGGTTCGGTGGCCGGGTAAGCAACATATAAAAACCAAATAACTACAACGATAATGACGACGTCGACGACGACGACAATCGGCCAAATCGTCTAGAGAACAAATTAATTGCGACCTTGATGCGTTGACTGCAATTTGTAAAGTGCACAAAGTCAGCAAAAAATTGGCTTGGCATGGCTTGGCTTGGATTAGTAGCGCATTCAATGTGATAGACAAAAAAAAAACGAATTTAAAAACAAAATTTGATATTTTAAAATGGATGGTGTACAATATTTTTACTTTCCACATCGATCTTGGAGTTTGTGGTGTAGTAATTATAAATGACCGGAAGTTTGTAATGCATTGTTTTTGTAACTTTATTTTACAGTGAAGTCAACAATTCTACATTTATTGAATAATAAATAATTATTTAATCAGCAAAATTAGTATTGAACTTTGCTGAAGATGTTTTCAATTAGGTAGCGAAACGCATTCGTTGTTGTAGAGATAGAAGCTAATATTACTAAGAGAAACAATGTAACTTCTTGAAACAGAATTTTTACAAAGATGTTTTCAAAACAAAATTAAGTACTACAAAATGATTTTTACATTATTTTCGATCAAATAATCTGCATGGAATGTTATATAGAAACACTGTTATTTCGCATTTAAATCTATGCTAACAAAAAAAGTCTTCTGTGTGATCAGCTTGGCGCCCGAGCAGGGAACTATGAAATATATATATATATATATATATATATATATATATATATATATATATATATATATATATATATATATATATATATATATATATATATATATATATATATATATATATATATATATATATATCATCATCATATATATATATATATATATATATATATATATATATATATATATATATATATATATATATAGCTCGATCGATCGATCGATCGATCGATCGATCGATCGATCGATCGATCGATAGCGATAGCGATAGCGATAGCGATAGCGATAGCGATAGCTCTCTCTCTCTCTCTCTCTCTCTATATATAGCTATATATATATATATATATATATATATATATATATATATATATATATATATATATATATATATATATATATATATATATATATATATATATATATATATATATATATATATATATATATATATATATATATATATATATATATATATATATATATATATATATATATATATATATATATATATATATATATATATATATATATATATATATATATATATATATATATATCGCTTGTACAGATCGTGCTCTACAGTTTAACTACTTTAAACAGTATTTTTAAACAGATATATCCAATATCAATTTTTGCTCAAACTCATAAGCAGGAAGAATTAATTTACCATCAAATGTGTCCCCCTCTTTTCTTTTGTTTTGTTGTTTTTAAGACTTACTTTTGCACACTACTTATTGATTTCTCTAGAAATTTGTATTGTTCTGCTTATAAGACTGTTTAACAATAGTAGCGTCTAAATGCTTCGGTTTTGTCATAGTTAATTATTCTTTGACTCATTTTTCAGTGGTTCTTGTTGTTGTTCTTGTTGGCGTTGTTGTCTCTGACTATTACACGTAATTTTAGTGGCATAATCGTTGTTCATGTCAGTTTGGCGCTTGTCCAGACACTTGAAACGATACGCTTGCTAAGCAGTTTGTAGAAGATACACCAACAAAAGAAAAAAAAAAAAAAAAAGATACAAAATGTATTGTACAAAACTATACACAAAATCATAAAATTATTTTGTAGAATTTATAGCACAAATTATCATTAATAGTTGCTAATTTTGTGCTTTGTTGAGTGGTCGCTCAGAATTATATTTCTAATAGACTTAGACGATTTTTTTTTTGTTTTTATTTTTTAAAGTTCTGAAAAATTTTTTGATTCACTACTTCTGGAAAGTTCTTCTTCAATAGCTTAAATACTAGCGCAATGTAGTTGAAAGGTACTTTTTAATTTGCTTACAGTACTTAGAGTATTCAAAGCTTTCTGCTTATGTCCAAAGAATATAAAGTAACTGAATCTCCAATAAATCCATATGACATGAAGATTCAAGGTTTGGAATACTTGTATGCCACTTTTTGGTTGAAATATTATATGTTGTATAGCCTTAGGGCATTGAGCATTAAATATTAATGATATTCAATTGATATACAGTTGATATTCATTATTGCAAAGGATATTAGCTGAACTAAATCAGAGATATCTTTTCTAAATCAAAATTACATACCCATCTTCATTACTGGGTTTTAAACATCAAAACAGAAATAGTTGCATATGTTGATAGATAGATTTATAGTTTGGGAAGAGAAAATAATCGCACGGTGATAGATCAGGCAAATACGAAGGGTGGTCGATTAGACAAATCTGTTTTCTCATCATAAATTCATTGACTTTTTGGTCTAGTGAGGTGGTTATGTACATTATCATGCAATGAAAACAGCTGTTTTCCTTTGGCATATTCGGGCCTAACAGGTAGATCTCTCGACCACAAACGATATAAAACTTATATATAAAATTCTCCATTGACAGTTTGACCTACAGGAACAAATTCCTTATGAACAATACCTTTGGAGTCATAGAAAGTTATCAAGATTGTCTTGATTCTTGATTTCTGAAAACGCAATTTTTTAGGTTTTTGGCTCGCCTTTTGACTTACATTCTGCAGATTGTCGCTTAGTTTCAATATCATATTTAAAACACCATGTTTCATCACTAGCTATGATCGAATCAAGAAAATCTGGATCGTTTTCAGCTGTTGAAATGATGTCTTTGCAATGCTCTACACGAGCGAATTTTGTTTTTTTTTTTTATCATCATTTAACTGATGTGGAACAAAACGTGCACACCCCTTTCTTTTACCAAAATCTTTACTTAAGGTTTTGTAGATTGTACAGTAAGATGAATTTAATTCTTCTGCCAGCATTCTCACAGTGAAATTTGAAACGATAGCGATTATTTCACTTACTTTTTCCACTAGCTCAGCACGATCATTCTTATTTATCTTATCCATGATTTCACTAATTTATACGTTAAAGTTGAGCTTCTTATCAGGGTAAATGAATAGGAAGATTAGTGCATGCTGAAGTTCCAGGCATCCTGTCGCTCTGTCTGTCTGTCTGCATGATTGTCTACGCCCTAATCCGTCAATCTTTGAAATATTGGTTTGACAGTTGGTATGGACACTTTTTTAATTGCTATAAGTAATACAAGTAACAAAATTAACGCAAAGTTATAGCTGATGTACAAAATTATGTTGTGTTTATTTTGTTGTATCGAACATGTTTGCATAAAATAATAATTATTTTGTAAATGGTCAGCTACACACAAGTACAGTTGGTTAATCCATTTAATAATGTTCTGCTATTGTATAAAAACTACATTTGTTTTAGTAAACACATAACCTGACTTACAACCTGAATTCAAGGTGCGCTTCATACAAAATTTCTTTAAATTTTAGTTTAGTTATTTCTAATTCTTTTACTTCATACTTCCAGAACACTCTATTCGATTCAACTGTCAAACAGTCATAATTCATGCCAATACATATTTTGTTAAATCTATGCATCCCTTCAAAAGTTTAAAAACTAAAGAAAAAATGTCAGCATTGCCGTGCAGAGAAGGGAATGTTCGGTTCCACTGAACTTAAAGTTTTTTGCTTGTTTTTCGAAGTAAAACAAGCAATATGACGGGTAACTCAAGTTTTTTTTTTATAACGGAAGTCACTTTTTCTCGCGGAAATAACATTCAGTAAAAAAAAATTGTGGTCATGTCTTCGTAAGTTAATGCTAACTTGATCTAGTAAGATTGTAAGCTGCGCCACACAACCAATGTGTCCTGCAAGTTCTCTTTTAAGCTGTTTATAAATAGGAGTTGAACGCACTGCAATATGGCTTTTTGTTACTCATACTATAAAATATATGATGCATAAGTGCTACGCTAAGCTTTAATATGACTTAATATTTATTTCAAGTTTAAACTTTTTAGTATTACCTGCCACAACAGTCAAAGAAGTTTTACTTCAACCGCACTTTAAGGTTATAACCAATCCTTTTTTTTAACAGTAGTTAATAAAAACGATTTTCTAAGTTAAATTCTCAAGCCAGACATAAATAGCTTTGCAAAAAAAAAAAAAAAATGGAATATAATTTTGAATTTTTTTCGCAGAACTAAGTGAAAGCTTGAAATCTTCGCTTTAAGCTAGAACTTCAATTAATTTCAAAGGTATTATTGTGCACTTGTCAAATTAGCGCGATATTTGCCTGTTTATAGATAGAATTATTTTAGGAGAATTATATACACAGGCTTGTGATGAATTTCGATTTTGATGGATTTGTTTTTTTTTTTTTCAATTTTAACAGAATTTGCATGCAAAACTTTCGTTTGAATTTTAATTTTGATACTCGAAACTTTTGGAACGACATTCAACGCACACCTTTATTAGTTATTTTTAACTTAGCTAGATTTATATTGTAGTGTAAGTTTTATAGATACTCACTCTTCACGGCCCACATTTTAGCTGCATTCAGTGCACTCATATAGGCCAGCATATCCTGCGAACAATTATGCGCCACTGTACCGCTCACCTGCGACCAATGCGCAGCCAAATATGTCAAATCGAAGACATTAAGCAGATCACGTAAACGCTGTCCGCGCGATAAATCCAACGCTTGCATTTGCACTACGCCGGAATCAGACGTACTCACATCATCCGTATGCAAACGTAAATTAATTGTATTCGCAGCGGCATCGGCATGCAGCATACGCGTCAGATTTGCCTTAATGGCAGCTGAGATACTTGTACTCTGATCCTTATCGATGGCCGCTTGTGCTGCACCGATGCTGGCAATGATGACGATGATGATTACTCCAAGCAACTGCAGCGATGGCAATGGCGATGGTAAATAGCGGCGCATTTTATATTTTACTTGCATTTTGCCGGAAGATGAGTTTTGTAATCCGGAAATGTGTTTATAAATTTTACTATATATATTTTATTTTTTATTCGTATTTGTTTTTTTTTTATATATATATATATATATATATATAAAATCTTTTCTTTATTTTTTAGTATGTATCTCTACTTCTTCGATGTCTGCTGCTCAACACTTTCACTTAATAAACAAATAAAAAATCAAAAAAAATCAAAAAAAAAAAAATAAAAACAAAAAATAAATAAAATATTAAGTAAGTAGCTTAGCTTAAAAATTTAAAACGCGCTCGTGGCTTATGTAAACATTTTCACAAAAAAATAAAAAAAAAAACTTTATTTAAAAAAAATTTTTTTTGGAAATTTTTTCCAAGTCGAAAAGAAAAAGAAAGGGCAATGCGTAATCGTTAACGAAATTTTGGTGATTGGCAAATTATGTCATAAAACAAAAAACGTTTTTCTTCTTTCTTTCTTTCTTTTCTCTCCGCTCTCCGCTCGTCAATCTTTTACGCGTTTTACTTTTTACAATATTTCTTTCTATTTATTTTGTCTTTGGTGTTTTTTTTTTTAGAAATGTAAATTTTCAAATTTTTTTGCCGTTAGAATTTCTTTAGTTTTTCGTTTCTTTTTTTGCACTTTTACTTTTCACGCATTTAAAAAAAAAGAAGAAGAAAAAAAGCGAAATGAATTCGCAACGTTTTCGTTTTCGATTTGGTTTGAAATTTCGTATCCGTTTCGATGTGTTTCAACCCGTGCCGTGAGGTAAACTGAACTGAACTGCACGAAAGGCGAACGTTTTCTGTCTGCCTGTCCGCTTTTAACTTGACTGGCTGCTGACTAGCTGACCCGTTGCAGTATAAAAAACTTAAAAATTACAAAAAAAAAAAAAAATTTTCAAAAAAAATAAAAAATAAAAAACCGTTTAATAAGAAGCCACAAGAAGCTTCGAAAACTTGAAGGGCAGAGAAGTAGCAGCAGCAGTAGCAGCAGCTCACAATACAACGACTACGACCGCTTTCTGTGAACGCGCGTTTACGAATTATGGCTGCGCGTCTTGGGCAGTTGTAAAAATATGCTAAAAATTTCAAAAACGCAGTCAAGTAGCGCAGCAAGCAGTAAGCAGCAAACAGCAAGCAAAGCCGAAGCTCAGCTATGTTGAGCGAACGATGACGATGACGATGACGACGACGCGAACGCATGAACGCAGAGCAGAGCAGAGCGCATAAAACTCAATCGCAGCATCAGCAGCGGAGTAGCTCCAAAATAATTACAACAACAGACAAAATCAGTGTCCCAAAAAAAAAAAAAAAGAAAGAAAGAAACTAAAAGTGGTGCTAACACAAGTTCGGTAAGTTCGATGAAAAATTAAATATATTTTTTTCAACTAGAGAAAACGTTGGCTTAGGTACAATCGAAGTCTCAATACTCTTCAAAATCATCTAACAATTTACAAATTACGAGTACTTTCAAGTAGCTAATAAAACCAGAACCGGAACCGGAACCGGAACAAATATTAAATTTTTTTTTTTTAGACCGGAACCATTTATGGAAATAAAACAACACCCTTCTCAGCAGAATAGATTAAAGCGTAAATCCATACGTCATATTAGGAAGAAAAAATGACATAAAGATTTCTCCCATTTTACATGTGAGGAGGTTTCTGCTGCTATAGGGAAAGCAAAATCATCCAAGGCACTCGGCCCAGACGGCATTTCAATGCTGCTGCTGAAGCACCTTGGACCTATAGCGGTAGTACTATATCTTACGTATGTGAGATATATCTCTATTTCGCAATTAATTGTCCCTGACGTATGGAAGGTAGCAAGGATTGTACTTCTTTTGAAACCTGACAGTGAAGCTGCACTTGGTTCCTCTTATAGGCCCATTTCGCTGCTTTCACATATTGTGAAAGTTCTAGAGTCATTATTACTTCCTTCAATGACAGAACACTGCCTTATAGCAGATCACCAGCATGGTTTCAGGAAAAGTCGTGGCAGGACTTCAGCATTGAGTGAGATTACCACTTTTATCGCATCAACATCAACGTACAGCTTTCAACGAACAAGTCATCTGCCTCCATCTTCACCTCCTGGACTAAGGAGGTGAGGTTGGAACTAGATGTATTTGTTGGAGGTTTGAGGATTCCGACAGTTCAGCATCCGACGATACTTCCTACAGCTTTTGATCCCCAGCTTAGATTCTCGGCTCACGTCATCAAGATAAATAAACGGCTAATATTGAGAAACAAAGTGCTGAAGGCGCTTGCTGGGTCTTCCTTCTTCGTCTTTTGGCTACGCCATAAGGCGGGGGGAGCACACAAATTTTAAGGCTTCCGTCCATAAGAAGCAACAATATAAAGTTTATAGTTGATATTGGTTGTAATAAATATGTTTTTCATAAAAAACCCAAAAATGTGCGGTGGGTTTGCATGGGGGCTACTCATAAAAGTGTGCGGAAAACCTTTCTTCATTTTTATGTAAAATGTTCGTTGTTAGCAAGCTGCACAATATCAAATTTCCAGTTGATATTGGTTGTAATAAATAAATTTTTCATACAAAGCTCAAAAATTGGGCGATGGCTTTCGTCATCTTCTGCGATGCATGGTGTATCTATTTTAATTGTTATTCATTAGGTACAATCACAACTGAACGAAATTTTGTTAGCCCACTCGTTTAATGTTTTTGTTGTTTACATGCGTTTAACCACTAATTTGAGTAAATGAGCGAGCATCGTTTACTCTCATACAACAATAACTTTGAACAACAACTCCTTCATCTTAGTTTATGCATGAATGGATGTGTTTGTGTGTTTGTGTGTGTGTGTGTGTGTGTGTGTGTGTGTAGCTTCGCCCACTGCACACAAAAAAGTGCAAGTGTGTTGGCCAAGTTAAAAGCATATCTGACTCTGTTGACGTTTTGGTGAGAGTGTTACTTCTGCTGCGCTTTATTGAGACAAAGAGAGTGTAAAAGAGTTTGAGAAAGACTCTGAGCGCACTCTATTTCCAACACATCACATTTATCGTTCTTTGTATGATAGTGAAGTACACCAGAAACCGTTAAGTGTAAGTTGGTAAATGTAAGTCAACTGTACAGTACCTAATCTATATCAAAATATCAAAAATAATCCATTGACCAATTGCTGTATCAACCTGACAGAACTTACCGAATAAGCTCGATTTATTCTGTCTGTCCATCCGAATAATGTTTATAATGTCGCGACAGTTGGTTTCAAATATTTATTGAATCGTATATTTATTATTCTACTCTAATCATACAAGGGGTCTGGTGGATTATTAACTTTTTAAATATTTGGTTATTTGCAGATAACATGTGCGAAATCTTCATTGATTTTGTGAAATACGGTGGTCGAAAAAAAAAACTTATATAAACGATTTCTAAAAGTATTTCCTTAAATAGTTGTTGCATTGGAAGAAGTAAGCATAGAATAAATTGCTTCCACGTGAAAGCAAGTATAACGTAAGTAGTTTATGCAATTGACGAAAGCGCATCTCAATTTGGTTGCAGAACTTACACTAACAATGTTTTAACTGATAAGTCCAATTGAGACGTGTTATACACCATTAAAAGGCACAAGTTTAAGAAAAATCGGATCTCCCGTTCAAAAGTTATGAATTTTTGAAATATTTTAAATAGTTTTGACCAAGGATCGTATTGGTCTATGACCTCTATCAAGAGGTCAGCCGGCGCAACATAATGAAATAGTTTTTTTGTGTGTGTGTGTGTGTTTGTTTTGTAAGAGACCATAACTTCGTGCTCATATTTCGAGTGACATTAGTTTGTAATATTGGTCAAATTACGATTTATTCCAGTTTTTTTTTTTTTTTTTTAAGAAAATACTGTGAGCTGAAATATTGCATCTCAAATATCAGATTGTGTAATTTTTTCTATTCGTTTCGCCCACGCACGTTTTATACCCTGTATCCTGTAACAGGCAGAAGGAGGCGTAGTAGACCCCTTAAAGCATATATATTCTTGATCAGCATCGGAAACTGTGTAAATTTAGCCATGTTTGTCTGTCCGTTTGGTTGTATGAAACCACATATGTCAGGAACTATAAGAGCTAGGGACTTGACATACTTGAAAATTTAGATTCTCCTTGACAAAATACAGATAGAGTAAATTTTGTGCACACCACGCCTACATTAGCAAGGGTGAAGTGTATTTTGTAGTTATGACTGCTCCATTCTTACTTGTTTTATGCTATAGAATACAGTTTATTTTCAAGGACATCGAATTCGTTTCTCTACTTGATTGAAAGCATCTTATCGAGTGTTACAATGAATCCAGTGAAGTCATTGCACTGAGACCCTGAAAAATATATAATACTCTCGTAACAAAATTGATATTAGAAATTTTGTGAGTTGTACGTAGGCTTTCGTTGCTACGTTTTTACCTTGTCAAGAACTGATTTTATTTGATGTACCTACATACGATGCATACGTACATATGTTCTTGATCAGCATAACAAGGCGAGCTAAATCGATTTAGATTTGAGATGGACGCGGAATAAAAAAAATAAAACTTTCAGACCACTGTGCGATCCCGAAGAAATTGTCGGGATTTCCAACTCTAATCTGTCTGGATGTCTACATAAAGCCTTAAAGTGTAGTCAAGTAAATATAGGTATGTATATTTTATTATTTTTTCAAAGTACGCTTTATCTCATCCTTCCACTGCCACTTCCACTTCCACTTTCGCTCTCTCACTCTCTCTTTCAAACTTCTTTAGCTAACACAGAAGCACTTTTGTCAAAATTTTGGCTTATGCAGATTTTTAAGTTTTTGTTGTTTTTTTTTTTTTTTTTTGCTGTGCGTCAGCATTTAGCATCATTTACTCTCTCTTTTCTTCTCTCTGCAATTGTCTTTGCTGATGCTGCGTTTAAAAAAAAAAACAATCTCACCAAGCATGCTCTCTCTCTCTCTCTCTGTCTCACTCACTTAAGCTTTTAATCAAACTCTCTGAAGACTCTTTGACTTTGCAGATTGCTCGTAAAGAAAAGAAAAGAAAAAAAAGAAGAAATAACAAAAGAGTGTTGTAATAAATGTTACTTATGTTGTGGTTTGTTGTTGCTGCTGTTATTATTGTTGTTGTTGTTGTATGGCTGCTATTGTTAATTGCTTATATTATTGTTTTTGTTGTTGTAATGATGCAAAAGTGTACATTGGCCTAAAAACTCAGTTCGAATCTTTCCATAATGAGTTAAAAGAAAAAAAAAAGAAAATGAAATGAAAGAAAAGAAAAGAAAAAGAGAAGCCAAAGTAATAAAAAAAACAAACAAAATTAAAACACAGTTGGATAACCGACTTTGAGTTGAGGCTTTTTTAATTGATTTCGCTATTATTATTGTTGTGCTTGGCATCTTTTGATCTTGTTGTTGTTGTTGTTGTTGTTGTTGTTGCTGCTGTAGTTGTATTTACTTATTATTTAATTTTAATTGTTAACTATAATTTTTTTTTTTTAGGTCTTTTGAAATTGCTGCGTGTAGTTTTTGTATGCAATATGTATTTACTTATTACAACAGTGCCAACAACTACAATCACAACAACAAGTATGATGACAATAAAACCACCGAAAAATAAGCCAAAGAAAAAAGAAAAAAAATATACCGTTATGTGACTTGTATCTGTAGCTTCGTGTATGTGTGTGTATATCTCTGTTTTGCATCAATCAGCAGCATCATTTCGTCAAAAAAAAAAAAAAAACTTCAAATCCAAAATTCCAACGTAGCACAAGCTGTAACAACAACAACAACAACAACACTAAACTTCTCTTACAACAATTTTGTATGTTGAATGTTGTTTTGGCTCTTGTTGTTGTTGTTTTTAATATTATTGGTACTTGTTGTTGTTGTTGTTGTTTCTGCTGCGGTTGTCTCTTTCGTTATGTAATGCCAAACGTTTTAGTTGTTGGTTTATATTTAATTTTTTTTTTTTTTTTCACTACTTTATGCTACGATTTCGTAAAGTGCCAAAAAATAATACTAGGAATATACATATATTTACTCCATGAAACCATGAACAAAATATGTCGTAAATCACGGAAGGAAATTGGAAATTTTAGTTCCAAATTGCAAAGTTTTGAGCTATAACTTCCACTTCTTAAGAGATATGACCTTGAAAATTATACCGTTAGTTAGAAGTTTCCTTACAACTTTATAACAACTCTTCTATTTTTCAAAAATGCCGTTAGCTCTTACGTACGCTTTTCAAACAAGACCAACATTGCGTAGGGTCAACGGCTTACAGTAATCTTGCCAACCACTATATACATATGTATGTATATAAAAAGGGTGAGTTTAAGAATTTGTTTAATTTTTTAAGTTTTTTTTTTACTTATATTCTGAAAAAACCGACTATGTATATCCTTTGTAATGCACATTCAGAACATCTACATCTACATCTCTAGAATTAGTAGACCAATCGTAAAGATTTTGTCTGGTTTAAAACCTGAATGTGAAAGCAATCTTACGGTATTAGATCGCCAAAATAATTTTGTAGAACTTATCTATTTTTATATATATATATATATATATATATATATATATATATATATATATATAAATGGAAGTAAGTATGTTTGTATATTCCCTATAGACTCCGAAATCACTCAACCGATTTTGATCAAATTTTGTGGCAATATTCAAAATAGTCCCGTGGGTAATCCTGTGAAGTTTCGTTTTTTTGGATTTTTAGATTTCCCTTCGATTTTTTTTTGTTTCAATAAGAAGATGCATGTGGAGGAGGATGAAGGGGAATGAGTGGCAGGGGAAAGGGGAAGGCAGCGTACAACGTCGCGGGGACTTTCTAGTAGTATAATATAATTACATTCTTTATAATAAATAAAATCGACAATTTGGCAGAAGGCGTCGTAAGAGTCTACATAAAGTATATATATTCTTGATCAGCAACAAAAATCGACTTGAAATAGTTATGTCTGTCTGTTCGACATTCGTATTTATGAAGAACCAAATCCTGGAGACTATAGTAGACTATTATAATAATAATAATTATTATTTATGGTAGGGACATATATAAAACTACGACCTAAAAGGTCTATTGTTTATCCGACTGAGTTAGATGACCTGCCCTAAGCCTATATGTTGAATGAATCTTAGTACTTTCCTGGGATTCAAACTTCTCAGTTGCTCCTTTCTAATAAAGTGATTACCTAGCATTCGCAATATGCTTCTAGCTACAGTTTCACATTCAGAAAGAATGTGTAGAGGACTCTGCTCTTCGTGGTGACAGAATCTACATTCGGGTGAGTTATGTGACCCGGCACCCACAGCAGAGAGACTCTGTTGTGCTCACCGAGTTCTTCCACTACGTTGGACTTAAGTGCCTTCAACGCAGCCTGGCTGTCTGAGAGAATCGCAGTATCGCTATAGGAGATAAAGCCACCATATATTTTGAACATTATAGTTTCGCTCGAGTTCCGCTGATAAGACTTACCATATGGAGCTCACATGATGTACTCTAATTAGTTGAGCACATTGACTACACGACCTTTCACTAACTGTGAAAGATCATACCAATTTTTTAGCTTGATGATTTTCCAAAATAATATATCAAATAAAAAAACATCTTGACTAGGTAAAGAAAACCAATCGATTAAAGCCTTCGTGCAACTTACAACACTTCTGATATCAATTTTGAGACGAAAGATTTATATTTTTCCTTTGTATTGTTGGGATTGATTGTAATATGTAACTGGGCGAAAACGAAAACCATGCAAGTCTATGTGAATACCTTTTTTAGCTTTTCGAATGCATTTTTTCAATGCTTTAATAAATACATATCTATGCAAATTAATATGAATAAATAAAGTATATGTATATCAGATATAACAAAAGGCACGTATAATGTGTATAACAATTAAAACAGATGAGCACACATGATGCGTATAACAGTTGTAACAGCCACTATATTTTTGGCATACGAGTATGAAACGTGCGTGAACGAACAAGAATTGCAACATTTGTTGTTTACGATGTTATATTGCTGCAGAATTACAGAATTTTCAGTAAAAAGTATAATACAACAAAATTTACCCAATAACACAACGTGACATCGTTTGAAATATGAGCACGAAATTTTGATCTCAATTTTCAGCAAATAAGCAAAATCTACCTTTCAAAATTTGTTTTTTTTTTTTTATCTATAACTCTTTAAGTAAAAATTGTTATACGCCAATTAAGAATTAACGAATGTTTGAAAGGCATTTGACTTGAGACTCTTTCCAACGAAACATCACAGAAGCATGATACATGATGGTGTGTTCCAAAGTTAACAGGATGTTCAGGTTCCACTACTTACATATATGGCACTTAATGCTTTGAAAGCAAGTACCTTTGCTTTCCAATTTCAAGTCATTCAACTTAAATACTATGTATCACATCTGTCTAGCGGTAAAATAGGCACCACGACTACTTTTGCATATCATTGCAGTTTCTTATGCCGATTCTGTTTTTCTATTATTGTTCCTTCTGTTTCAGTTTTTTATACATTTCATTTTTCTGGTAATAACTGTTAAATGCAGTTCTTATTGTTGTTTTTATTACTGTTGTTGTTGTTGTTGTTGTATCTCTTATTTGTTATTGTTGTTGTTGCATTTTAAACTTCTTTTTGTATAAAAAGGAATCTAAAAACTGGTTTTAAGTAGTTAATCGTGCATGTGTACCTATATATTTTATTAGCAGTAACTTTTCAAGGAGCAACAATAAAAAATTGTTTTGTATTTCTTGTGCATCATCTTCCTCTGTTGTTGTTGTTGTTGTTTTTGTTTTGAAGTTGTAATTTTGTTTTTTAAGGTTAAAAATCGAAAGTACAGTCGAATAAATGTACGCATTTTTTAAAACAGAAATAAGTAAAAGTAAGAAGCAAGATAATATATAGTTCTGTAGAGCCAGGTACAGGTACAGGTACATGTAAACGCCTATCAATAATAGAAGGCTCTTTGTGTAAAACTCATTAAAAGTGCGAAATACTTTTTATATAGTACATAATGCTATATAGGAAATTATTTCCAGTACAATTACTTACAACAAAAAATTAGAAAAACGCTTGTAGATTTCTAAGTACATTCTCAGAATCTTCCATTTAACCACACACTCTGCACTCAGACGTTTTTTTTTTTTTATCAATTCTAGAAAATTTTACTTTATTCGTCACTGATCGAGACCTTTTTGGAAAGCATCCCAAATGACAATGCAGTTTTTATAGATATGTTCCATCCATTTTTTCTTTTACAAGTATCAACTCATTGAGATATTAGCATATCTTTTTTTCACAAAATGTTCTCGCCTAAAGGCACGAAACTCAGCAATGCAATGTTTCAAATAAAAAATAAAATAATATTATTGGTCTTCACTGATGGAATTTCGAGGACATTGTTTTTTCCTGTGTGCGGCTTAGAACTTTTTATCGATTTTGCCGTATGTGGTCGGATATATTTAGATTTAACTCGATCTGAAGGGTGTGTTGTTTAGCAGCTAAGTTTTTTAATGTTGTAACATTCAAAAAGTTTTTTATCGAAAAGTTCAAAGATTAAGCGCTTGAACGGCTCGAAGTAGATCCATTTGTTTGCCCTAAAATTTGTTTGTTTAGCATGAGGCGCACTTCTGCCTTAAAGGCTTTCTCACTAAGCAAAACTGTCGCATTTGGTGCAAGGAAAATGCAGTGGTGATCCAGTAGTTACCGACACACCACGAAAAATGCACGGTTTAGTGATCCGCGGTTTATGGGCCGTAGTTCTTCAAAAACAAATAAAATACAGAAGTTAACGTCAATGGCGCACGATATCGATATTGTAAGATATTTTGTACGTGATCCTGTTCTGGAAGGCCTTTGGTTTCAACAGGATGGCATACCTCTGAAACAACTATGGACTTGTTGAGGGAAGAGTTTGACGACAATAATTTCTACAGAAACGGATACATTGCCTGTCATGATCGTGTTATGTTACATCGCTGCACTACTTTCTATGGATATATGTACTTGAAATCGATACTGGTCTATGCGGACAAACCCGCATCGATTTCAGTCTTAAAAGCCAATATCGAGTGCACTATTCATGAGCTACGGTCTAAGAGATCATTGAAAAAGTGTTGGGAAATTGGACCTCCAAACATACTTAAATTTTTTTGTTTTGTTTTTCTTAAAAGTACATAGTATACGAAGAAGTTATGATTCCGTTGAATCCCCCAAAAGAAAGAAATTTTCGATTCATTTTACATGTTTCAATTTTTTAAGATGAAAGTGGTATGAGAATAAATGTATCCCTATACCAAAACGCCATTCCTCAGCATATACACCTTGTAAGATGCTCAAATGGTAAAAAGTGTTTTGTTTTTTTTTGTATCTTCATACAAAATGATACAGTTTTCGATGTTAATTTTTGGTAATTACAATAGAGACTATATAAAGCAATGTTTCTTCGCGCAGCTATGGCAGGTTTCACTGTATACTCGAACTTTATATTGGCCATAAAGGTACATACACGCACACACACGCATTTTATAAATTAGGCCACATTGCACATCACTCGCGAATGAAACGTATAAAACGAAAGAGAGTGGGAGCGGGAGCGGGAGCGAAGATCATAATATTGTTGTATGAAGATCGTGCGAAAGGGCGCATGCAGTGAGAGTGATACTCAATGAAAACGAACTTTTTTTATTTCTTCTTGTTGCTGCTTTCGCTGTTGTCTTCTTTTCTTTTTTTTTTTTTTGCTTTTGGATCAACTCTTCTTACTCATCTCCAATTGTGGTCCATTCAAATGACTTAATTGTTGTTGTTGTTGTTGTTATTGTTGCTGGGCATATTTCTCGTTTCAAATTCAAACGAATGCGATTAAAGCGGAAAAGTAGAAGAAAGGTCATTTGCGGTTGTTGCATAACAGTGATTTTTTTTTTTGCTATATTTTTTTTCTTCTTTTTTGCATACACATATGTATATATAAAAAACATAAATGCAAATTCAAAATCAAATGATGCACGTTTGTACGAAATCTTTGAAGTTTAGATATAATAGTTATGTTTGTAGTTATGTGTATCCAGAAACCACAGCACTTCACAAAACATATACAAAATATTATTTTTCATGTGAAACTATGAAATTCAGTAGGGAATATGTATAATGTATACATATGTATATTAATTGCAATATTTTTGGGGTCGCTGAAATCGACTCAGAAGTTTATTTTACCACATCACGGCAGATTTTTGATATTACTTCAAAATGTTGAGATAGCCGCACAAAAATAAAAACACAATAAATCGAAAACCTGATGAAATTGGGTAAAACGAATTTTGAATTCGGTATCAGCGAACCCAAAAACATATATTAATATTTATATTAAAATGAATACAAGTATTTTTGGAATTTTTATTTTTTCGTTTTCGTAGTCTTGCAAATTGCCGCTCTCAGCTTGTTGCAACAACTGCTGTTTTCGAATTACTAGCAGTGTCATAACCGAAACTCCGACCGACATCGACATCGACATCAAAAGAGTAGTTGTCACTTTTAATCTACTTCTGGAGGAGCTGCACGCAATAACACAGTGTTTCCTGAACAAAGTGTCAAATACTATATCACAAATATTGAAAAATTAAAATTATGCTTTTGTTCTGTAAGCATTTATATCGATAATTCAAAGTAAATATTTGTACTATGTAGTATTTTCATTTAATTATTCATAATACTCACAAAGTTTCAAACATAGCGTGAATTGTCAATTTGCATGTTGGTACATTTGTGGGTTTGCAGGTTGCCACCTCTATATCTCTCTGTCTTTCCAATGATTACACTCATATGCCAGTTTTCATGACTTTTACACTTGTCTGAACTGTGTTTCCAATGACGATTTTACATGATTTGATACCAATTTGCAAATTTGATTTTGCATGCCAATTTGCACTCATTTTATTTTCACAGCCACTGAGTGCAAAAAAATTTACTTACTCAGTTGCTTTTACTCGAATTTTTTCAGCAATTCTTTACGCGATGGCCACCTGCAAGCCAAAATTTCAAGCGATCGATTTTAGATACATACATGTGTAATTTTCTGTACAAATTCTAAACTTTTGAGAATTCAAACGATTTCTAGTTCAGGATTGTGGCTTTTTACTTCCGCTTTCCTATGTATGTTGTTCTTGCTTAGACGTTCCATTTTCCGACAGGGATGAAACTGTCATAAATTGGTCAGCTCTGGCAACGCTATTGTCATTTGTGCTCAGTTTGATTTGGCATTTTCTGACGAATCGACTAACACCAGAAAATCGCTTGCAAAAATTGTGCAAGTTTATTTCGAAAATTGTGGTTTAGTTCTGGAATGTTATCGTGCGCTACGTTCATTTTACGATCGATTAAACATGCATTATTTTCGAACCACTTATACTCTAAATAAAAATTCGTCGAAAATTGGACTTTCAGAATGCGCCACTTCCAGCACACATGCCCGAAATCATATTTAAGCACTAATGGCAGAAGATTAGCTTTCTAAGGAAGCTTATTTTCAGTCTGAAGTTATGTAGTCTCAGTATTTAAATTCAATTCAAAATTCTACACCTCTAAAAAAACACCGTCAATAGTTTACTTAAACCGGAAAAAATTAAATTTAAAACAAAAATTACCAAAAATTTGTAAGAAACTTTAACAAACTGAAATAAATCTAATTGACCCTATATAGCATATCAAATTATTGTAATTATTTTTAGTTTTAATTTATAAGAATAATACAATTTTTTTTATAGAAATTGTAAAATTCCTGTGCGAAACCTGTTACGTATTTCTTAGTAATATGCATGAAAGGCAAAATGATGCATAGTAACGATGATTGTGCCTGTTGTTGTTGGTTTTGCGATTGTATTTGTTGTTGTTGTGTTTATTTTGCCTTTTACAATTTGAAGTTTTTTCTTTTATTTTTACATAAGGTAAGCGAAAAGCAGCTCTTGCTGTTTTTGTTGTTGTTAGTGATTTACCGGTACAACATCTGATCAGATGCTGTTTGTGACATTTCTGTATATGGACGTACGAGTATGTATGTAGGTTAGAGCGGGAACGAAAGAGTGTCTTTTATCAAGGTGACGTAAAAAGAAAAAAAACTAAAATTGCAAGTCACATTGATCCGCAGCGAATGTATTACGAGAAAGAAAATACATTACATATGTACATACATACATGCATAGAAAACTCTTTCTCTTTCACTCGTAGCTAATTAAAAAAATGCATTTCAATTGGAATTTAATTGCATTCTAAAAGAATCACACAAACACACACACACACGAATATGTAACGGTTGAAGCCTTGATCTTGACTGATTTCTGTCGCTCTTCAGCTGTGCATGTAACTCTGTGTGTGTTGTATGCATTTGCATATGTGTGTGTTTGTGTGTTTGTGATTGTGCTTGTTATGCATTATTTTTTTAATGGGAAAAAGTGAAAGTGCAAAGAAGTAAAAAAGACACAAAAAAAAGGTAAGTAAATAAATGAAAAATATGGGAAAATAATTAAACACAAGAGCAACGGTGACGTATACGTAATACATATGTATGTATGTACGTGCATGTAAGTACAATGCAATACGTGTATTTTAGTAAGTACAGTGTTGGTCACAAATATAAAGTCGTTGAAGAAACTTTATTTAATAAACTATGTAGTTAGTATTAATATTTAAAAAAAAAAACAAAACCTTGAGGTGTCACGACACACCCACAAATACTGTAGCTATTTACGCAATTTATGCATTTTCAGTTGAACGCTTTCGATTTTACATGACCTATTTGCAAAATGTATCATAACTCGTTACATAAATGGTCTTCCATTAAGAAAATTTGAAATTTAAAATTAGCTTTCTTACTAATTCATATGCATATTCGCAAATTGCATCTACTCACTATTTAAACAACAATGTATGCTGCTGACCTCTCTTTCCCTTTCTCTCCTTACCCTCGTTTGTGTCATACACTATGCCAACCACGGGACACGCTGATCCTAGCGCGCCACACAGTGAGACCTTCTGACTTGTCTCGTTGCAAGAATCCAGAACCACTACAGATTATTATCAAAATTCAAAAACCAATTAAAAGAGAATTCCCATGTGCAAGATCTTATAAATCGCATACAGAACAAACTATTACGAAGAAATTGAGATACATACGAGACAAATCTACTGAATGTTTTTAAAGTCATGATTTTTTCAAAAAACCGTACTAAATTTTGACTTTTTTTTGCAGATATGAAGCGTATACCATAAGTAACTATTATATATTATTGTTCGATGATATTAATTGATATATGACATTGATAAGTAACATATATCGCACACGTAAACGTAAGCAGCTGACAACGTGATTCTCGTAACGAAAGTAAGATCGATTGTCGAAGTGTTCACGACATTTTGGGTGAGAAGTATCACCTTCTACACCAACAAATAGACAATAAATTGTTAACGCGAATTTCGTCATATTGTCGAATAACCAGTTTTTGTACCATTTATTTAAATAACAAGTTTGGAAAACGTTTGAACTCCCATTTGTAGCTTTGCGATTGTATTCCTACGTCAATTGATTTAAGTCTGTGCAGGGTATACGGGGGGATGGGCTTTGGTTTGTGGTCATGCAAAAATTTTCGTTATGAAATTCGCTCTAATGTTTACAATAAAAATAGACTTATGCTCTTTTAAGTAGAAAGTATCTTCAATTTGTACAAATTTTTACGAGGATTGTATGACAATTTGTTTTTCTTTTCAAATAATATGGAAAAACATTGAAAATCAGTCAATATATAAGCTATTCATAAATGTAGCGATCGGTGGTGTAATCGGAAGTGACGTATCAGTGAATTGCATATAAAAATTTTAAGAATGTTTTTCATAGGGGATACAATTTTTAACAAATTTAGATTATGAACCTTCGGGTATAGAACATTTTTTTATTTTTATTTTCACTAATGTTTTCCTGGAAACACTTAAACACAATTAGGGTATACAAATTAGGGCATAAGTTTGGGGCACATTTATGATTTAGGTTGAATGAGACGGTCAACAACGAAGGACCATTGTATATATGTACATATGTATAACAAAGTTCTGAATTTTCATAAATTTTTATTGGCTTTACTATTCACACATATGGTAAAATGGTGTTATCAGTTTGTCTGTAGGTTTGTAACGCATTAAAGGAGCCATCGTAGAGCCTATAAACGAACTATATTCTCTATAAACAAACATTTCACATAAATATGTAGGAATGTGTTCTGTCCAATTTTATGGGTAGCACCCATACAAATCCACCGCCCATTTTTGGGTTGTTCAACGAAAAAGTTTTTTATTACACCCAATAACAACTTTAATTTTGATATGGTTGCTTCTTATGGACGGATGATTCACATATACATATGTATGTAAATGGGTGCGATCCCTTCTTTTAAGTGGTAACTCCCCAATTCTCATTTTTGGTGTGTGTTTTATTGACATGCCCCTCCCACTTTAAGGAATAGTCAGAAAAACAAACTTTCTAAACACGTCTTAATTTTTATTCTTTATACCTTCTGAGTACACAAAAACTTGAAACTTCGTGTGAATAGTATTAAAGCTTCGGCCATCGAAGTTAACCTGTATTTTTTTTTTTGGTTTTTGTTTTTCGTTTATTTTTTTTTTTTTTTGTCATTTTGAAAATTGAAATTTTCTGCGATGTTTCTTAAAATTATTTTCAATTTGGAGCAATTAATGCAGCATACTTTTAGGCGCCAAGTGAACATATGTGTTTAACCCACATGCATGCGCTAAATTAGTCTACAAATATAAAAACATAGAAGAGGGTTAAATCAGCTGTTTGCGTTTAAACACAAAGAAACAAAATTATGAAGCGCTTATCTTGCTTTAATAAATAACACAAAAATTAATACTCGTAATTGACACAATTATAACGCACGATAAGGTAAACCATCGATGAACAGTTTTGCTTGAATTTGGAATAATAACGAATCTCGCCAGTTCGAAAGCGAATAGCTGCGCAGAATGACGCGTCCACGGAATTTACTGTTGATATCCGTATCGGGATTGAAGGGTTACGGCTATCTGGAGCATGCCAAGGAACAGCTTATCAATTTGTTTGGCACGTAAGTAGCTGCAACGCTTATAATAAAGCTCTATAATAAATGTATGTATATACATATCTAATCGGACAGTCACAATGTACACACCGTACTCTTTGTACCCTACGCGCAGCCTGAGCATGATGCGTATACTTCGAAAGTAGCTCGCGCACTGGAAATGTGGGGCTACCAGGTCGAAGGATTACATACAAAACCAAATCCGGTTGCAGCAGTGCGCGAGGCGCAGGCGCTTTTCATCGGTGGCGGTAATACTTTTGTTCTATTGAAAACGCTCTACGAACTGCAGCTAATCGACGCAATACGTGAGCGTGTGCTCGAGCACGGTCTGCCCTATGTGGGCAGCAGCGCCGGCACAAATGTTGCAACACGCTCCATACACACGACCAATGATATGCCCGTTGTGTATCCGCCGACATTCGATGCGCTAGCATTGGTGCCGTTCAACATAAATCCGCATTACATGGAAACGGATAGCAAACGTCAGCCCAATGATGAGACACGCGACGAACGCTTGGCCGAATTTATGCATTATCATCGGCGCCCGGTGCTGGGACTGCGTGAGGGCACCAGCATACATGTGAACGGCGATCGTGCAACGTTGCTGGGATTACGCAGCGCAAAACTCTTTCGACAGTGAGTAGTAGCATTATTGCATGTACTTGAAATTCGGTTGAACCGAAACTTTAATGCTCTCCATACTATTTATAAGTTTGTTCCATAATTCGATACAGAAAACTATGAAAGATTGCAGCTGCTCATTATTATAACGCGACCCGAGAGCATCTGTTGAAGTTCGGCCAGACTGTTTATAAACAATTATACCCATCTACATATTTCAGTTTTCAAATAACTCTTCAATTCCTTAACGTCTGCGCTTATTGAAAATCAGTTCAAAACCAGTTGATACAATAGTTAAATAATAGTTTGTACACTGCGCGTCATCAGGATAGTAGACCCTCTATTAGCTTAATATCGCGATATGGTAAAAACAATAAATTTCGAGAGAAGCGTCAAAGTCTCATGACTCGACCGCAAAGATGAGGCCAAATGTTGTTGTTAAAGCGAGCTTATCTACAATTCAGAGAGTAATGATAAGGAGTGCTCCATATTTAAAGCAACTGAAATTGAAGAAAAAATCCACTTCTTAAAGATGCTCGAAATGCAACACTTTGTCTTTTCGGATGAAACAAAATTTAATTTGAAAGGACCCGGCGGCGGATACAATTATTATTTCCATGATCTTAGAAAGGAAGAACACCAGTTGGATCGTCTTCTTAGTCGTGTGGTAGGTGTGATGGTGTGGGTAGCCATTTCCTATTATGGTACAGGCGAATTGCAGTTTTGACATCAATTATGAACGCAAAAGCTTACAAAAATGTACTTGAAAATGCATTTGCCCATTTTAAAAATTTGTTTTTTAATTTGGCAAGACATTTTCAACATGACAATGTTCCGATGCACACGGCCAGAATAGTTAAGTCATGGATTGATTGAAGACCAAAAATGTTAAATTATTGCAGTGGCCAGCTTACTCACCCAACATTAATATAATAGAAAACGTATGGTGGAGATGGCTTGCCCGTAAAGTTTATAAGTCTGTAAGACAATAAATGCTCCACCAAAGAGGAACTAATTGAAGGCATCAAGCGAGCTTGGCAGCCGTTTCTTTAAATTATATTATTAGAAAATTATATGAGTCGCTTCTTAATCGGAGTTATGAGATCATTCTCAACAATGGAGGATCGACATATTACTAAATTTATAGAAAATTGTTTAAATTAGTGAACATCTAAGTTTAAAAATGAGTCCATGGCTGCAAAGTGAAAAGAATTATGTGGTAACCTGATGAGACCAATTGAGCTATGAGTAACAATAATTTTAAAATTTTAACCCTGTTCGTTTGAATGAAATTGAGCCAAAACTACAAACGAAAGAGGGTGTGCTAACCTGATGACGCCCAGTGTATATAATGTAATTTTTGTTTGTTATTTCGCAAAAAGTTGTTCCAATAACACAGGTCATGTCAGTTGTTGGAAAGCTAAGGGTCATTTCGAAAGTAATTTGCTGCGTAGAATCCGAATCCGGGCCCAGAATTGGCCAAACACGTCAGGATTTTGAGATATTTGAGGTTATGTACCCGAATGACGTCGAAGGGATATATTTCGTAACTTCGAATAAACACAACCTTGCGAAAAAAAGTAATTGATCACTTGAACTCTTAAATTAAAGGGTAAGAGTGGTACTAAATGATGTAACTGGAGAGACACAGACCACAAACATTTTTTACACCCTGTACATAATTACAAAAGTTGGAAAAAAACGCTGTTTTTCGGGTACATAACCTCAAATATCTCAAAATCCTAATGTGATGGGCCCATTCTGACCCCGAATTCGGATTCTACGCAGCAAATTACTTCGGAAATGACCCTCACTTTTCCAACAACTGACATGACCCCGGTATTTGTTATATACTTATTTATTTGTTATATACTTGTGTTATATAATTATATATATATATATATATATATATATATATATACGAGGGGTACTTATTATATTTCAAGTATAGCAAATAATAACAAACATTTTTAAATGAAAATGGCTTTATTGTTTTTCAAAATATTCCACTTGATGATCAATACAGTTTTGCATTCGTTCAAACCATTTGTCATAGCAGTTTTTCCATTCCATTCCTCTTGAGACACCTCCAAAATATGGTTTTTGAACGCTTCAACTGCTTCTTCGGCGCTCGTAAATCGTTGACCACGCAGTTTACCTTTGATATTCGGGAACAAGAAGAAGTCATTGGGTGCCAAATAAGGACTGTACTGAGGATGAGTCATTAGTTCAATGTTTTGACTGCTCAAAAATGCACTTGTTTGACGAGATGTGTGAGAGCTCGCATTGTCATGATGGAGAATGATTCGTTTTTGGCAGTTGGTTTTACGAATTTCTCCAAAGACTTCCGGCAAACAAATGGTCGTGTACCACTCAGAATTGACCGTACTACGTTGCTCAAGCTGAACAGTGGCCACATGACCCATTCGGCCGAAGAAACAGGCGATCATTTGCTTCGAAGTGGTTTGCAACCGAACAACTTTTGTTGGATTTGGCTCGTCTTGGAATACCCACACGGTCGATTGCTGTTTTGTTTCCGGCTCATAGGCATGATTCGTCACCTGTCACGATTTTATACACGTCCTTTGAAGCACCACGGTCGAACTTTGTAATCATTTCCTTACACCAATCGGCGCGAGCCTTTTTTTGAGCGATTGATAAAATATGTGGTATCCAACGAGAGCAAATTTTGTTTACAGCTAAGTGTTCGTTCATGCAAAATCGAATGTATTGAAGTGGAACTAATGTGCAAGGATGACCCTATCTCACGATATGTCACATGACAATCTTGCATTATCAGTTCACGCACTGCATCGATGTTTTTGGGCACAACAACCTATTTTGGACGACCTTCACGGAATTCGTCGGCGACCGAACTACGACCGCGATTGAATTCACTATACCAGCGATATACTGTGATTTTTGATGGTGCTTTATGGCCACACAAAGAACTTAGTTCATTGAGTTCACATACTTGTTGAGATAAACCACGTCGAAAGTTGTGAAAAATAATCCAACGAAAACCTTCTCTTGAAATTTAAATTTTTTGGCCAAATTGCTTTTCTTAACTCACTGTAAACAAAACAAATAGCAATTGCACATCAAAACTTTGTGAGTACGTTTATGTTAAAAAAATGTCAAACTTTATTATGGTGTTGCCAGATTTTAGCTTTTGACATTAGTGTTCAGTCCAGTTCCCGAAATATAAATAGCAGCCCTCTTGTATTATTATTACCCTTAGCTTTCCAATAACTAAACTATGTTGACCTATGTAATTCATTCCGTTTCATTTTTCTTGCCTTTCTTACAGTGATCAACCGCCGCAAGAATTCGAACCAAATGCAGATTTAAGCTTTCTACTTAAAACTGAAAAGGACTAATAGCAAAAACTCTATTAACAAGACAATATATACTATTTACGTTTTTAATACATATTTATATTTATGCATTCATTGTTTAACATTTTTTTGTTGTTTTTGTTTTGCATGCTTATAAAATATGACTAAAAATATATGGAAAAAAAAGTATCTTTTTTGTTTTTATAAAATATGTTCAAATAAAATTCTATATACTACAGCACACAAAATGTTCTTAAAATCTATAAACAAGTACAAAATAGTTTTCAAAAGCAACTTTGCTTGTTTATAACAATGTTTTAAAACAATATATATAATTTTATAAACTTAAATTGTTTTCGCTTTAATGATGTAGCAAGCAAATTGCGTTACATACGAACTTGTATATATAAACAATTTCAATCGGCAACATAGTACATCATCATCATCATCATCATCGTTAGAATATATACAACATTACATAAATACTTGTTGGTATAAATGTTTTTTTGTTTTTTTTTTTTGTTTTTTACAAAATAAATTATATAATAAATAAAGAATTATGTATGTATTTATGTGTATGTAATGGCATATTGACTTATGTATGTTTGTGTATGCATGTGAGACACACTTATGTATAACATAAGTAATTAATTTGATGAAGAATTAATTTTTATATCGTTTAACATAAAATGGAGAAATGCTTTAAGCAATTTTGAGCTTAAGTGCGTTCATATCATATAAATGTAGAAAGATGGTCTGGCTTCTGGCAACTTTGGAAATATAGTAAAATTATGCATTAAATAAACTCTATCGAATGCCACAATTAGTCTCTTTAGAAGTTTATTAAAAATATGATAACAAAAATTATTTGTATTTTTATATTTAGCTTATTCACACCTTGTTGATTAAATATTAAAAGTAATCAAAGCGCATTGTGAACATCGAATACTTTGAATACAGCGTAGTGCTTAAACACAAATATTTTCTCTCATTAAGCTCAATACTGAGTTCGATGAAAATTTTTGATACCGAAAAAACTTTATGTAAAAAAAAAAAAAAAAACGCTGCCAAACAACAATCAACAATTTTCGGCACGAACTGTTTGCCATCGAGTACTCAGTTAAGTTAACAAAAATTTTTGCTGCCGAAAATACTTTGACAAGGAGTGTGACCTTTTGCATTTCCGTCAGAGAAAACCAACGAGTAATCAATACGCGTGGACTTTTCACCTAATAAATAACTGATTTAAGCATTTCATGTTGATTTGGGAACACTGTTTTTTGTTTGTTTGACACATAGCAGTAATAATTTACAATTTCGGTAGCAAAAATTTTCATCGAACTCAGTATTGTGCTTTAGTTTGGATTTTTTTTTTTTTTTTTTTACTACGATTATTGAGTTTGCTGTCATTTTCAGTAGTAAACATCAGACTGTGGGCTTAGTTACGCGCTAATATATACCAAACAGTTTGCCGATTTTAATTTAAATTGTAAGTGTTTCGAAACACTTGAAAGTAATTTTTGCATAGAAAATTTGTTAACAATGTTAGTTGCTCGCTGAGTTTTGCTTACTTTTTTACAATACATTTTGTTGAAATTTATTAATCTTTTCATTTTCTCATCTCATCAACTAAGCTGTTAATCGCTTAGGTGTGAATACCTTAGTTGTAAATTTTTTTTTTTTTTTTTTAATAAAGTTACCAGATGTAGTAAAAATGAAAGTATAGACAAGTATAGCATAATTTTATATATTTAAATACTTGTATATATTATAAACAAATTGGAACATTTAACAAATGTGCGAATGACAAGAAGTTTGCGGCGCATATTGAGGTTGTTATGTATGTATCTACTATTTGAGAGTATATAGCTTAAATTTCGGTTTACATTCTTGTTTTCTTTTGTTTTTCATTTTATTGTAACAGCCACATTCAATTACATAATTAATTGATTAACACTTAAGTCTAAATAAATATAACTAAATAGTTCGATATATATAATAATAACGATGTCATAGGAATTCGTTTGGCTTAGCAAGTTGCGCACAAAATTAAAGAAACATAATAATATAATAATAATAAGATACAATTTTAATTTCGATCAAACCGAAATATATATACGCTTCACATGTGTTTTAAAATACAATAGTTCAGAGAAGTTATATGTGTCTATACATAGTACAGTCTTAACAGCTTCTGTCTGTTTGTTCGCTTAGTACTTATTTTCGTTGTCATGCAGAGTATATATTCCGGCAGGTTTGTGTGTATAATACGTGCACATCACATTTAGAGAAAGTAGAGAAGATTATTAGAAAGTTGATATTAGTGGTTCAAGAAAAGCCAGTTAGCCTTATAGGAAGCCAAATATGGCTGAAAAAAAGGATCTTACTATGAATAAGAACAAACAAAGGAGTAACTCGCTCAAAAGAGACAAAGAAAAAAATAATGATGAAATTGATGATGACGCGTTGAATTAAAAAATAAAAGTGTTGGAGGGCACCGAAGCCGCCATTCCCAAAAAGTATGTATATGACAACAATCACTCTGGCCCTTTCGTAGTGTACATTGACTCTGTCAATACATCGGAGGGGGGGAAGGAAACCAATTAAGGATAACGATCTCGCGATGAAGATGCACGAGTTGAATATTTCAGGAATACATGAAGTTGCGATAATTGGCAACGGTAGATCTAGTCACCTGTAAATCTAGACAGGCGGCCAACCTACTTATTAAAAAACACGAATCTTGTTAATCCAGGATATGAAACAAAAATCCTTAGACATTTTGTCAATAAGACAGGCATTGTCTTTAAAGTCTCGACTAATCTATCTGAGGCCAAGCTGGCGGAAATAATTGAATCACCGTAACCCATTGACCAGATTCAAAGAGTATTAAAAAAAGAAAGAGACTCGGAGGGAAATTGGACACTCGTTGCTACTGAACGAGTTAAGAACAGTTTTAAAGGGCTGTTATTAGCCACAGAAATAAGTTTTTATAACACCAAACGTACAGTGAAACCTTTCATTTACTTCAATCAGTGCTATAAATGCTTCAGATTTGGCCACTTTGCCCTTCAGTGCAAAGAAAAGGTTCAGAAATGCAAGAAATGTGGTGAACACACGAGGAAAATACCATCTGCAGCACAGTAAAATGTGACAACTGCAAAGAACAGCATCTTTCAACGGCTCTGGAATGCCCAGCTAGGATAAAAGCCTTTGCCATCCAAAAAGCCATGACTTCACAAAATCTCACCAGAAATGAGGTTAAAAAATATATCCCGTGCTTTTTAACAGATTTGCAATTTTTGAAGAAAATGATAGCGACTTTCTAATCCTCAAAGGGTAGCAAAATAATGTCAAACTTTTGAATAATACAAATGAAACGGCTGGTGAAATTCACGCCATTCAATCCTACGCTAGTGCAGTGCGGCAATGTGCTACCAGACCAAACCAAAATAGGCTTAACGAACTAAGAAACATCGCTGCCACTTCAGCTGCCTACAAAGAGGCTTTAGATAATGAACGTTATGTACTTGATCAATCTTATCGCAACGTGGAGTCAGTAAGAAATGAATGTGTCAATCTGGCACAGACTCACAGAATAATTGCTGATAATAGTAAACATGAGAACATGTTAAACGACGTGAACAAAGAAATCACCAAAATACT
Organism: Leucophenga montana; assembly: GCA_035044765.1. Lineage (NCBI taxonomy): Eukaryota > Metazoa > Arthropoda > Insecta > Diptera > Drosophilidae > Leucophenga > Leucophenga montana. Next base: position 135,681 of record JAWNNQ010001360.1, on the reverse strand, counting down.
TGCCGACTGGAACAATGATGTTCTGCCCCCTGCCATGGGATTAGTCTTACAGGGAATCAAAAACAGGATAAATAAAGTAAACATAGTTGATGACATTGAAAAAATTAACTCATTCATAAACCATGATTATTCTACAATATAATATACAAAGTTTGAATCACCACAACAATAAAGCTCGTTTAGATTTGTTCCTTTACAACAATAACGTAGCTATCGCCTTACTCTCAGAATTGTGGATCCTCAACAACTACAACTTGGTTGGCAAAGCTCGCAGTGACGGTTACGGATGAGTTAGCCTGTATATAAGAAAAAATATCAAATTCAAAATAATAAAATTGATCTCTGATTGTGAAGCTATCGGCATTGCGACGCTTAACTTAAAACAGAATTGTAATCTTTAGTGCCTACTGTGCTCCCAATATAAACCAAAATGATTTCGAAAATGTCTGTAATAGCATCTTTAAAACTGCTAAGAACACATCCGGCGTCTCGATTATTGGAGGTGATCTTAATGCCAAATCTGTACTGTGGGGTAATGAATCGATTGACAGAAAGGGAAGTATGAACTGAACTGGTGGAACTGCGAGACAGAAAAACTATTTCGCACACTTGCACTCAGTTTTTCAGTCAAATACAGAGTATGACGCTGAAACAATAGAGAAGGTCAGCAAGTTTCTAGATACTCCCTGCGAGATGAGTTTGCCAATAATCAAGACTACAATCTCAGAAGTATACGCTGAAATAGGGTGTATTAAACTTAAAAAATCACCCGGGTATGATAAAATTGATGGAAACACTATTAAAAATCTTCCTCCAAAATGCATCAGATTGCACACATATGTATATATTTAACGCCATGCACATCACATTTGCACATCATCATACCGTCCCATAAGTTTGCTGGTTACGTTCTCTAAAGTATTTGAAAAAATACTACTTAAGAGAATGTTACCTGTGCTGGACGATCTTGCCATCATACCCGAACATCAATTTGGGTTCAGAAGAGGTCACGGAACTACTGAGCAGTGCCATCGGTTCATAAGAACCATTACAAATGCGTTTGAGAATAAGGAGCACTGCACAGGAGTCTTCCTAGATGTCAAACAGGCTTTTGACAGAGTTTGGCACTCTGGCCTACTATCTACCGCACCATACTACCACATAATAAGATCATATCTCACTAGTAGAATATTCTAAGTCCAATTGCACGATAGTTTATCCAAGCTACACACCATCAACGCTGGAGTGCCACAATGAAGCGTGTTAGGACCAGTCCTATACACAATTTTTACGGCTGACATACCTAACAGTCGTAATTTCGAGGTAGCAAAATATGCTGATGATACTGCCATCATTGCTAGTAGCACGTCTCCAGCAGTCGCATCACAGTACGTACAAGAGGAACTCTGTTTGACCGAAAAGTGGTTGACTATGTGGAGAATAGCAGTCAACGCCCAAAAATCGGTCCAAGTGACTTTTTCGTTAAGGCAAGGAAACTGCCCGCCAGTAATACTAAATGGCTCCACTATACCAGCTAATGACTCCGTGAAATACTTGGGAGTGTACATGGAAGCTCCATATAAAATCGAAGCAGATGCAGCTTAAAGCGAAAAATAAAAAAAAATGTACTGGCTTTTAGGACCACGTTCGCAACTAAGGCTTGAAAACCAAGTTCGTCTTTACAAGGCTATTCTTAAACCTGTATGGACATACGCTATGCAGCTATGGCGAACTGCAAGCAATTCCAACATAGAAACCTTACAAGGATACCAGTCCATTACACTAAGAACCATTGCAGGTGCTCCTTGGTATATGACCAACAATGACATTCATAAAGACCTAAACATGCCTTTTGTTAAAGATGAAATAAAAAGATGAGCAGTGAATTATATACAAAGGCTTCACAATCACAACAATAATTTGGCTCTGAATCTCTTAGATGATACATAGTTCTGACACACGATGTTTTAGTACTTCCACTTTTAGACACAAATCAATTTAAGCTAGAATAACCAAAATAGATTGTAATATATATTGTTTGAGCTCAGTGGAGCTTAAACACAAACCCTAATTAAAGTGCTTTTCTCGTTTAACACTCGGACAGACAAGTTGGGTAGCATATGCCTAAAAGAAGTTTTGCATCTACTTATGTGAAGAGTATACGTTTATACATATTTTAATATCCATTATTATTGCAAGAATTTGGCAGCTAAGTAAATAAATACTTCTTTCTTCTTCTTTGTTTTTATTAAATAGTTTAGAGAGAGAGAGAGAGAACTAGCTATAATGCGTTTGGAACTATAATTAAATAGTTTCGTTTACTAGCAATTTTGAGCATTTTTCGTTAAAACCCTTTTTCCTTTTTTTTTCTTTTTTTTTTTTGAAATATCGCAACGCTTACTTTTGTTACGTTAAATACGAATTTTTAAAGCAGGAGAAACACTAGGCGTCTGCCTAATAGTAAAAAAAAACCCGTGTTCCAGTTTTCGAATCCAAATAAATTGTTCAGAAGTGAGTTCGAACCTGTTGTCTGCGCGTATTATTGTGGAATAAGTTTTCGCTCAGTGGGATATTAAATTAAGTTCCGCGTAGCCATACACGTATGCACTGATAGGCCAGTATCAGTGTGGCTTCAGATCCAGTGACAAAATGTTCACTCTACAACAAATACTGAAGAGGATCCGTGAGTACAAACAAATAAGACCACTTTCGACACGCCGATAAGAAAGAAGTTCTTCAACGCCCTATCTGAACTTGATAACCCAGTAAAGATCGTCATCTATGCATGATGATGCTAGCACACACACAAAGCATAAGGGTTCTGATGACATTGTGCATCATTGGCGAGTTAACAGGGCGCTCGTAAAGATTGAAAGACACTCACGTCTCATGGATCGAGCGGGAAACGAGAACAAGACAAAGTACTTGGTGTCCACTCGGAGACCATCGGCGCGTCTTGAACGGTCTGTGAGTGTGCAGAATTTCAACTTCAATGGGCACAGAGAAACCCAGAAACGACGTCAGCCTGGATATCAGACGAAGAATCACGCTTGCTAACCGCTGCTACTTTGGGCTTAGCAAGCAAATTCAAACTACGAAGATGAAAATCTATAAGACGCTGATCATCATGGTCCTGCTGTATGACGCAACATTATCGGATACAGTGTCTTTGGAAGTGTTCGAGAGAAAGATTCTTCGTAAGATTTCTGGTCATGTTAGAGCTGGCGTCCAGTTTAGCAATTGAATGAACCACGAGCTGTATGATGAGGTTGATATAGCCCAGCGTAACAAATTCCATCTCATCCGGATGAGCACCAAAGCTAAAAGATTCCGACGGAATCCTGAATCTAACGTTGGCATAGCCAGATCTATGATGAGCTCAAGAAGCTACCTATTGCCAGCGATGTGCGGAAAAACGGAACATTTTAACGAAATCACCTTTGAACAATTTATATTCGTATTCGGAAACCGGAAGAGGAGGGAATAGATAATAGATAGATAGTAAAAATAAAATAAAAATAAATAAATAAATAATTTACAAAAACAAAAACAAAAAAAAATTCTTTGTCTAACCTAATCTAAAGTTTATGGTTTTTTGATTTTTTTGTTTGTTTTTTTTTTTGTTTTTAGTTTTTTACCCCCGCCTACATACTACTAGGATTACTTGTAGAGAATACTCTTATCCTCATAACGTATAATGGCATCGCCAATTTGCTTTCTCGATGCTAAGTGTATACACTTGTGACTTAGATCGAAATTGCTTGGAGTGTTGCCGCCACTGCCGCCGCCATCACCGGCAGAAGCATCGTAACGCTGCGGCATATCCAGTTGCGCAGGACACTGCGGCAATGGCGCACGATGATGTTGTGCTTCGTTGTTGTACGTTGCAGCAGTGCGCTGCAAATGATTACGTATGGCATTGCCATAACGTAAGTTTGGTTCAACGCCACGTAATATATGCACCGAGTGTTGCGACGCAACGAACATATCGAGTATATTATTAATGGCGACGGATCTGTTGTTGTTGTTGTTGTTACCTGCTGCTCCCGCTGTGGATGCTGCTTGGAGGAGTAGCTCAATTTCTGCATCGCTGTGTATGATGGGCAGGCGTTTGTTGTCCAGCAGTTTGCGTGCTGCAAAAGTAAAGAAAAATGGATATGACATGCAAGTAATATAGGGTGATTTTTTTAGAGGTTCCATTTTCCGACAGGTATGACGACTGTCATAAATTAGTCAGATTTGGCAATGCTATTGTCGTTTGCGCTCATTTTATCATGAATAGGTTAACGCCAGAACAACGCTATCAAATTGTGCAAATTTATTTCGAAAATCATGGCACACAGTTCGGGAATGTTACCGTGCACTACGTCCATTTTACGGTCCACATATTCGTCCATCCGAGCGACTAATTCCATTAACCATAGCTCGTTCTACACCTCTTTTAAAAAAAAAACACTCTTTAGTATATATTCGATTCGTACTTACCCTGCACATAGTCACGACTATAGAAAGCAATTACATCGTAATTATGCCGATCAAAGTAACCGGTGCTCTGGCTTACATCACATGTATCACAGTCCTTGCAGAATTGTGCCCATTTGCATGGATACATTTGAAAGCCAATGGGTGCGTACACCTGAAAGCCTTGTATGGTATTCATGCGCACACGATTCAGAAAATCCGTCTTAAAGGACATGCTCGTCGATGCCATGAGTACAAGCGATTCGAGTCCTATTTTGGGCAATGCCAGATCAGCTACTGCAATGCTGAGTATTTCGTGTCGGGCATACAGCGTGTTGAGCATTACATTTGACATTGTTGCTTCATTGCTCATCATCAAAGCGCTTAGCTGTTCCGGCAGCCGTATCGATACCCAGGCAATGCGTGAACCATCTGTCTTGTATTTCGATGAGAGATCAAGTGCAAGTGTTTTTATGCGTACAAAAGGATCCGTATCGCCTTTGCTCGGTGAATCGGCATAGTAGATAAAAATCTATTAAGTAGATGAAAGAAAAAGTGTTAGTTGTAAATTGAATCATGGTTTAGTATTGTTTACAGTCACATCATTGGGTGTTCCAAACTTTCACACCCTTTTTAACCGCCTTAAACCCAACATAATCTGTTGATTTTTTTGTTAGACAGTTTGCGAAGAGTAGTACGAACGAAACAGGCAAACTTGTTTTGAACCCAATATGTTGGTCATACTTAACGCTCTCAGCATTATCAAATGTTACTGAACTGTTTTGTATTGTCGCTATAATGATACAATTTTAACCACAGTGCGAATACTAATTTTTATAAATAGTCCTGCAATATGACCTTTCTAACGCACCAAAATAATTGACAAAAAAATTTATTTCCGTGGCTTAACAATTTTTGTAAGAAAAGAGTGCTTATTTTTCTGTCGTGGAATTTCAAGCGCAATTTATTATGTTGGTGAATAGAAAGCATCATCGCTTCTTCATGTCTTATATGTAAGCAACCAGTGGCATCGCCATGTTAAACTCTTTGCACGCATTGCCATTGAGTCTTACTGATGTAAGGAGTTCAAACATCAACAACATAATGTAGAACAATAGCTTTATAGGTGGATACCAAAAAGTTCTTACAGTTGTGGAGCAACTCCATAAAGGCATGTCACCAGGATCATCCACGCTAATAATCTTGCTCTCAGCTTGTTGGACAATAATATAAACAGCAGATCACTTCTACATGCGACCCCCTGTAGGAAGTAATATCTATCTATCGAGTTTAAACGGTATTTACGCTTCCCAACTGTATGATGTGTGCTACATTATTATATCAATTAAAGTTTTACATAAAAACTTTGTACTTACCATCAGCAGAAATGTATTATCCTGATTACGCATACAGGTCTGCTCATACTGTTCGATGAATTGCAACGCATCGTCCAGCTGATGTTCAAAAGCCGGCACTAGTATAGCAATGCGTGTGCTCTCTGTAACATAGGGTGATGGGACCACTTCGACACGTCCGAGTGGCTTAACCACCTCAAAGCTCTTCAGCAACATATTGCCATGCGTTGTTGCTGATGATGATACGCCGACCGCTGCAGCACGCATGCGTCCGAGCATATGACGTGGCGCTGGTTCACGAAAATGCAAATGCAATTGGTAATCCATGCCACGTGTGGCATCGAATTTGCGATAGATGGTATGCAAGTCAACAAACTCCAATTGTGGATATTTATGCGCTGCATATTGCAATGTTATGGCCAGTACCTGTTCAAAATCGAGCGCCTCGATGCGGCTAAGCGGCGCTACAGCATGCATTGCATTGGGTAGAAAGCTGTGCGTGCGATTGATCAGCTGCCAGGTGAGTATATCGTGACGTGTTTCCGGTGCACTAGCTGGCGGTACACCCAGCGGCCAACGTATTTCGAGTATTTTATTGGAAATGCTGCCGTTTGCAATGCGATACGATTTCTGCTCCAATTCGTAGCCGCGCTGCTGTACTAGCTCCAGATGATACTAAGGCGAAATTTAACAAATAAAAAAGATTAGCACATCTTACAATCATATTAAAAAACAAAAAGAAGATATAAACTAACCTTCGAATAGTACGCATGCAGTCGATAGAAGTCATTGACATTTGCCACCGGAAAGACTGTTGTCGCATTTCGAAATGCCTGCTCCTTGGCCAACGCGCCGAGATCTTTATAGTGTCGTGCGGGTGACTTCAGTGAGTATGTCTGCTGTCGTATACCCTTTAAAAAATAAAACCAAAAAGAGAGGGAGACATTAATGAAAAGCAATTAATAAACCAAGCAGCGTCGTTCCAAGTTCTACTCCATTTCAATGCTGATATGCCAAAGACCCTTTTGAGTTTCAAATGCCATCATGCCTAATGATTTTCTCCCTATTTTATGCGCCAAAAAAAAAAAAAAAAAAAAAAAAAACAATAAAACTTCTTTATGCAATCGTGCATTCATTTCTGGCTTCGTTTCATATTAACTCACTCATACAATGCTGTTGGGTCCGCTCCGTTTGCTTGGCTTCGCAATTTCCGTAATTAAATTAACATGCATCTTCTAACGAGACGCAACATAAGAAAAATAATATTAAAAAAAACATCCACGCCACTTCAAATCGTGCGACATTTGCAGTGCTTATTGATACGAATGCGATCGGCAACATCTAACATGTAAATTTTGTGCGAAGTTTGTCTAATATCTCATGAACGATATTAGACAAACTTATACAACTAATATGTATTAACTACTCTAGGGATAAGAAATAAATAAAGTGTTTAGAAGCATCTTGAATTACTATAAATGAACAATTAATTATTACTACTAAAACAGACTATGGGGAATGGAGACATTTGCAGAAGTTCAAATAAATGTGGAAACTTATTAATTGGAAATTTTGCAAACGGCCAAAGCAGCTCACAAGCTACCGTTATACACGTATACCAAGGGTAGTCACAAAACATGCGTTTCGGGCTGAAGAAATTGTGTGAAGGCAAACTTCCTGGTTTAAGGGTCAATACGCTGGGTTTGGTTCTCCCCATACGATTTAAGGTCTATGATTAACGCACTGGAATATCCAGACCCTACATAGGGAAGCTCCAAATATGCAGCTGGGTGATGTTCTCAAGAACTACAAGGCTGACATCAGCGCAATACAGGAAATGCAATGGTAAGGAAACCGCGTTACGTATCAAGACTAATTACTTTAACACTAGCTTAATTTGTGTACGATGTGGCCAAAGATGCAATTAAATGAAGCAAGGCGTGAGCTTGAGATTGCTGATGTGTCGTACAATCGAAATGAAGCACAAAAATTTTATTACATCACGGTTACGCATCTGATCGAAGATTTTAAGCCCGTAGTTTCTTTCTATACCAGGGGATCCCAGACTTTTCTTAGTCAGGGACCACTTTTAAATCATTCTTGTTAGCAGGGACCACTATGTAGGTGTAATAAAAATAAACTGTATTAATCAAACTGAAGTTTTAATTAAAAACTCAATAGGAACTTACACAAAAAAAAAAAATAATAATATTTTTAGGATAAACTTCTGTAATTTTGTATTAATGTGATTTCTGAGCTTGCATCTTCTTTACGAGTTCGGTTATCCTTGGACTAATACTGTTACTCAAAGCTACATTTAAAATCATTCGCGTACCATATTTTGGCTTCTGGGGACCACTGGCTGGGAACCAGTGTTCTATACGGACCAATATGAAAAGCTGGTTACAGAGATGCACATGAAACGCTGAGACAGTGGATAAGTTACTCTGAAGACGATGAAGCCAATAATGCCGCTGATAGCGAAGTATTTCTAGAATCTCTAGTTGATGATGAAATGGAATCTCAGTGTTCTTTGTGCTATCTTCAAGAAAGAAGACTCAGCTTTCTAAAAAATGTCTTCTTTCATTCAGCTGTAAAATTTTACCTTGTCTACTCCGTAAAATAAAAGAACTACAAAAGCATGCAAAAAAACTCTAGATACTATTTTGATTTCTGGCTTCATTTTCATAAGCATCAAATTGAGTTAACAAGCTCCTTAACAAGAATCTTGAACAAACTTGTGTGTTTTGTTGGGGTATACACCCTTTAAACAACAAAGCTGTTCATCTATTAACATTGCAATTCATTTTGCTCTTAATTTCAGTACATACAATATTTTGTAATGCTTTCATTAAAACAAAGATACAAATTGAACATTTTGTTGCATTTTGTTTCAATTCAATTAATTGTTTGTTGCATTTGCAATTCAATTTGTAGCAGACAATGTTGTTCTTGTTCTTGTTGTTGTGGTTGTTATTGATGTTGGTACTGGAGAGGAGGTTTGTTATTTCACTCGTACGATGGCTTCTTTCTATAAATATTTTTGCGTTGCGCTGTGTGTCTTAAAACTTGAACGCTGTTGTTAGAATGCCAATTGTAATTATAATTGTTTTTGTTGGGTGGTCTAGCACTTGAATTTTAATATCATATGCAAGCATGTGGCATGTGTACATATGTACTAATAGTCTTCAGTGATATGTAAAGTATGATACCTTCAAGATGCTTCAAAATATTGTATCTATGTCAGCAAATTTTATGGTTACGATGAAGGTCCTTATATACGGTTATCCATTTCGTTGTTCCAAAACCGTATTACATTCTAAGCATCAATGAGTTAACATTTTTAAAACCACCGTGGCTACTTTTCGCGTTTTTTTGGAACAAAATTAATTTATTGTGGGAGAAGTTTTTAAAATGAGTCATTTCAAGTTTTGGCGACGTCAATTCTAGCTACCAAGATCAGGCGATTTTACGCCGTTGTACTTTTTTCTATGGCGATACGCGAAGAACCTTGTTTATGTGCATAATCCGAAAACTGAAGAACACTTGAAGCTTCATGACATTTTCTCCACTGGAAGCGGAGTTATTACAATTTCAGGAAATTTATTTTTTTGTGGTCAGCAATTAAATTTTTGCTCATAATATTCAGAAAGAACACACAATTTTCAATCGAATGCACTTCATTTGATCGAAATCGAACCAATATTGACAAATGGCACTAAATTTTCTGGCAAACGAAGACGGTGACTGGCTAAACAAGAACTCGTTTCTAAAAGTTAAAAATATTTGAGGATTGCTTACAATTATAAACTGAGTCGTCTCTCTTAAATGACCAGCAGTAATTAGCTATCATAGTGACTTGTCTTTTTTCTTCGAAGCGTTTCTCTATTTTCGATATTTCTTGATGAAATCGTTCTTCATGTTTGTCGGTAAATTTACCAAGATTTTTGGGAAAAAATTCCACAGATATGTTTATACGTATGTCTCCAAAAATTAAATCAGTACTTCTATTGTTTCACAAAAGAATGAAAAACATTTTATTTGATTAAATGTTTTCCAATAAAAAAAAAGAACAATTTGTTAGTAGCCAGTCAGTATACAAGGTCTGTTGCAAAAGGAACAGGACTTTCTAAAAATAGCTGTTTCTGGTGGCGCCACCTATTTGTAGGTACATGCGTTGGAAAGGTACATCCTTCACTGACATCTTGTAAAAATTTTATGACAATCGGACCACAAGCGAATCTTCCTCATAATTCTACCTCATTGTCCTCATAGCGGTGTCCTTTCAGCGGCAAATGAAGTTTTCCAAATAGAAAAAAGTTACACGGAGCCAAAGTCAATCAGCCATGCCATTTTTGGTGAGAAAATCGGTGATAAGTGTCGACCGATGAGACGGCGCATTAGCGCATTTTTGGTTGTCAGTCAATCTGTGCGGAACAAACTGTGTACTGTAAACTGTACTGTACACCCTATTTCTCCGTCAAAATGTGATGAATCGAATCTTTGGGAATATTCAATTCCATTTCCATATAACGCAACGAAGATTTCGGCTCATTTTGTATGAATTCACGCAATTTTTCAATGTTCTTTTCGATCACCACTGATTTTAGCCGACCCGACTTTTCATCGTCACAGAGGTCTTCACTACATTCTCAAAAACGTTTAAACCACTCGTGAATATTGCTACGGGATAGACAATTGTCACCATACCAAGTTTAAAACAGAACTTAATATTTGCTCTTTATTCGAGATTCATTTTTCGACCGACGATTGTCATAAAATTTGTACAAGATGTCAGTGAAGGTGACACCACCAGAAGCTATTTTTAAAAAAGTCCTATTTCTTTTGCGACACACTACTTGTAACGATATTTCGTACGGATATCCAATTAATCAAGATATATATTTCTACGTTAAAACCGAAGCTTCAATACTTTTCGCAAGGATGCACTCCATTTTTAAAGCGGTGCAAGTTAATATTATTAACTGTAATGAAACAGTTTTTCATACAATATTCGAAAAGTGGGATCTGGTTTTGTGGACGTGGCATACTAGTTGTGATTAATTTTTAGTCTAGGAAATTAATTTTTAGTCTCCATACCCGATTTCAGTACAATTCGTTAGAAACTAAGCAACTAGTTTTGATATATACAGACAGTCAAATGGACATGACTAGTTCGATTCGAGTCATCGAGCTGTTCAAGAAAATAATAACTTTAGGATATTACCCATGTTTGCTTTAAAGCGTTGCAAACTCCGTGACAAAACTATAATAATAAACAGTTACTTCTATTGAAAAAAGTTTTAATAACTTCATAAGCTATTTATTCGATTTTATTTAAGTCCATTTGAATGTGCTACTTTCTACATATAATGCCAATTGAAAGCGCAAAATTTCCGCTTGACCGCCACCTACTAAGTGGCTTTTTTATGGTCAACTTCTGCGGAAAATTGCATTATAATCAACTAGATTCTTGTATTAATTAAAGCAACTGAAGGGCGCAGAAAATTATGCTTCAAGTTCAATTATATTGTCTGTATTAGCAATGGACAGTGAGAAATGATTTGATCTTCGTTAATGCAAGATGATCTGTACCAGTTAGTTAAAGCGTTATAAAATTTTTCAACGTGCACAAATACACATTTTCGCCATCCATGATCTGTAGCTAGCTACTATTTTTAATAATTCATTTGATTCGTGATAGTGCTGACATCATTCAAAACGACATACATAAATACTTAGTTAAATCCGAGGTATCTATAGGTTTATACAATAAATAATTCCAATTATTGTTAACTTCTCACCGATAGCAATGGTTTAAATTTTCGTTACACAAATAAACAAGTGCCAGACAAGGCAATATACTCATCGTAAGTAACCAATTTGTGTATCACCACCCACCTTATTCAGCTGTTTAAACATTGATAATATTACAGTCTGTTTGTGGATGGTACAATATTAAATCTCCAATGAAGTTCCATGAAGTTTATATTTTTAATTTGTTTATTTTTTGTTTTCAGCATTTTTTACGGCGAACTAGTCTAAATTAAAAAAATAATATTTATTTTTGCGTATATAAACTTTGTTTTATAAACAAATTTTGTTGTTTTTATTATTAGAATGCAATAATTTTGTTGCCCTCGACAGTTGGTGTTGCTGTTTCTTTTTAATTAGAAACGCTTATCATTGCGAAAAATTATGTTTTGGCATGCGAAAAATTTGAAATTAGCTGGCAAAAGTATTTTATTTCTTTTCAAAAACAAACACAAATGATTTATGGTGCGTATTTCTGTCTGTGTATACATTTGTATCTAGAGATATGACGCCCGTCGCCGCCTGACTTCTTGGAAAGTTTCAAATACAATTCTCTTCGCTTGAAAAGTATAGAAATTCGATATAAGAATGCATGGCTCTTCCATATCCGAGAAAATAAACGAAATGAGCAAAAGGATCGAATGCAATTTTGTTTAGTCTCGACGCATTTGTGAGGGATTGGTTGAAGTGCAATATTACCTATAAAACTATAGTCTGTTTGTGAAAGCAGTGTATTGCTAAATATAAAATCGTAACTTTGAATCGATGTCTAAATTCTTTTCATAATGTTGCGTAAACTGCTCAAATGGCTTCTTTTTCGACATACTTATTATTTGTTTGGTCAGCTAGTTAGTATCAAACTCAATCTATACAAATGAAGTAATACCAGAAAGAAGTTGCGCTTCAAAAGAGCAATTTGAGTAGTATAATCTTTTATCTAATTTTGCGTTATTGAGAAAACTATAAGTTTGGAGCTCGAATTTGCATCACTTCTAAGATTCACAGTTATATAGCTACGCTCAACAGAATAATATAGCTTCAAAATCACCCAATCACAAAATATAGCTTCAATGTATGAAATATAGGTGGATGATAGACGTTTGGTAAACCTAAGTAAGTTAAATCAAGCTTTTATTTCCAGCGAAGTTCAGGCTAAGATGAAGTGTGACTATAAGTTTGAGGATAAGACTAAGAAGAGGCTGAGATAAGGAAAGGAAGCAACAATCTTAATTATCCCGATATCCTATTATCTCTGAAATATTTCCTTTCCAACATAAAAAGAATTATCAAAATAGGTCGGCATGGTATAAAACTGTTCGCCCATAAGAACTTGATCAAATTTATATGGGACCATTCATAAGATACACCTTTCTAATAAAGAATAAACATAGAAATCGCACCACGTGGTAAAGAATTATTACGGAACATACTTTAAAAAAAGATTCCGACAAATTGAGAAACTATTTTACTTTAAAATCGGTTAAAAAATAGCTGTACAGAAGCTTAAATAAGTTCTACATTTTGGTAGGCTTGCAGTTCTGACTGGACTACAATGTTTGATACGTTTTAGAAGCTAGACCCTTTACTATACATTGTCAAAATTTTTCAGGCATAACGCGTCGACCGACGTTATGAAGAATACCCATGCCGACGGCAATTACCAAATGTCATGAAATTTTTGACTGGAAGTTGGGAAAAGGATATTACTTTCCAATGCACTAAGTAGTGGTCAAAAAATGGCTTACTCAAAAAGTTCTGTTTATTTTGGAGCACACCTTGTAGTATAAGTTGCGTTATTTCACTTGGGACCATAATGGGACCAAATTTCTTTTGAAATCTACATGTTTCAGTTGCATCTCTTATGCATTTATAGTATGTATCGTTTTGAAAATACACATTTTTACTGGATAGTTTACAAAAGCTAAAAATTCATCATGCAAAACGTTTGTAATTCGCAAACAGTTTATACTTCAATTTGGCTGAAGTAGTTTCTTTTATAATTTCTGATAAGATAAACTTTGTAAATTGGCCATTAAATATTGCATTATTTCTGTTCCATGGGCTCGAATAATGGTGTAGAATTCAGTAAGGAGTGAGCTGCTAGTCTACTTCTTTTAAGGCGAGATAATACGCTATGTGTACAGAGTAGATAGATATGTATAAAAATAGTTTTATGTTATTTGTTTTTCTTCTTCTTATATTAATTCTGTTGCTTGCCAAATAAAAGTGTTTTTGCACTAATTGAAAGTTTAAGTAAAAAATCTGAGTTCAAGATTATTTTGTTTGGTTTAGGCTTCAAAGTTTTTAGAGTACACTCTTAGTGTGTATCTGTATCTGTGTGTGTGTGTGTGTGCTTGTGCGTGTGTGCACGCAGCTTTGGGGCTTCATTTCATGATCCATTTCTAAGATACAATATTTGAATGACAGTTTGCAACACTTCTTCTTCGGCCTCTTTATCTCTTTTTACTTATTTTTCTCTGCCGGCATTCTCGCTTGTCACATTGTGACAGGTGCTTGTGGCAGAAGAGAAAAAAGACAAAAAGAACAACAATAATAAGCAAAACAGAGCAACCGTAAATTTATTTACAGTGACTTCTAAAACTGATCATGCTTTTTATACACTGTTGTACCCAGCAGAACAAGTACATACATAAGTTTCTGCGGAGGAGGTGTTGTGCTAGATTCCATAAACTAGTATTCATATTGTTGATCAGCATATGAAACTCGGGGGTGTCACAGAAATCTCTGGAAAAATTCCATCTGGTGATTTGAATTTTACACTGAAATTTCGTAGGTGTAACAGAAATCACGTAGATATCATTCAAAGCAGTGTTTAATGCACAGACGAGTTAAGTGCTACCGCACAGAGTTGTCGTAGATAACAAAACTAGATTACAGACCATGTAAATAACATTTTTTCCAGATTTACTTAGAAGTCCCTTATGAAGTTCTATATTTGGTGTGATGTGTCTGCTTTACTTATTTTATATATTTATTTTAGCAAATACCCAAAACTAAAATATGATTTATGTTTCGAATGAAAAAATTTATTTCGTATTGGTAACTGTGATATTATAAAATGTTTTCATCTGTCATTCGTTGTTGTTGTGTAAACCGACCTAGTCGGTTTTTAGCAAATAAATACACATTTTTATAAACTTAAATTAAATGTGACGCCTACGAAATCGATTTAAGTCCGAATTGGGGCGAAAGAGATTTATCTGATACGCCAGACTGAGTCGATTTACCTATGTATGTCCGTCTGTCCATCCGTTCGTCTGGATGTATCAGACAACAGATAAGAGCTAAGTTAATGAAAGTGTGCTACTATATCTGAAAAATGGAGGATGATTGAAAAAAATAACAAAGATAGTATTATTGTTGGAAGGAATTCTTTATTATTCGACTGCATAAAAAAGGACCAAAATCAGACATATGAAACTTTAGAGAGATTGCTAAGTTCGAAAAAATAATTACGAACCAAGTTTTGCATTAGATTGCTCCGATCATTTCTCCTTCTCAGCATGGCTTTTTCAAATGTTTTTCAAGATTGATCGATGCTTTTTTCTGATGGCCGGCAGAGCGACGTAATTTAAACAGATTTTAGCAAAGCATTTGACAGTGTTAATCATAAACTATTGCTGTTTAACTTATAATAAAATCGGGTTTCCCCCAACGCTCAATGTAATGTTACTACGTAAAGTCATATAGGCGATACTAACTCTGAATAACAAGATTTATTTAATGTTTCCCACAGACCAAAAATAGACAAATTGAATGTCTCTCAAACTGAATGCGTTTCTAATTTTGCGTTGTTTAACGCTTTTAGAGTAACCAAGAGTGCACACCAACTATTATATTTATAAAAAAAAATTCTAACAGTTCTAAATGTTCTACACACCATAATTGTGTATTTATATTTTACATCAATTGATATTATGATATTATGTATGAATCAGGGAGCTGCAGCGGTGTACGCAGCTTCGGTCGTAACGCATCAACACTCATTCATTTTACGACTCAATTCTATTTCAAATTTTAACTCAAATTCAATAAAAATGACTCAGATGTTTGAGTATTCATTACATCTAAATGGCGGCTAAGTAAAATTAGTGTATGTTTGTGTATAACGCAGAAATATTGGTATGAGTATTCAGCGTATGATCTGGAACTGAATAAATATTTATTATTAAATGTGTGCTCTAAAAAATTTTACTAAACAACATTTGAATAGGACTTTGTATGGCTGAAACAAAAATTCAGTGGATTTGGAAAATGCCAGGTAAAAATTGTAAAGGCGACGTTCAAGTTTGGAGACAATTTTCTTGATTTTATAACGTTTTGTATGAGTGTATTTGCGGCATTTTGTCGCATATTTGAAATATGTGAAACTATGCTAGATGCGTGAGACGAGGGCATTTTTTTAAAATTATTTTTCATCAATATAAACATTGCAGCATACAGCTGTAATTACCAAAACATGTTTGGAAGAGTACAAATATAAATCAATGGAGTGGTTCCGAAGTTAACCGATTTAAAACCGAGCAAATATATCTGGGGTATATTGAGGAAGTCCATTACAGGATTCAGTGATAGCAAATGAAGTTGAAGACGAAGAAGAATATGACAAACGTTTTATTTTTTAATTTTAAAAACACATTGGGGACATACAAAAAAAAAAAATTTTTTTTTCGAAGTCACAAAACCGATCACGCTCGCATTAAATGAATTAAATTTTGATTTATTGTAACTGAAATTAATTTGCATACTTTTGTTCGTTTTTTTTTTTTTTCGAAAAGGAACAATTTATCCAAAGCACTTTGTCTAAACTAAATTTTTGAAAATTTTTACAAAAAGTGTTGCAAGTTTTCAGAGTCACTTTATTTGATCTCGCAATTATGCTTCTTCTACTCTCTTGCATTTACCGCTCTGGCTCTCTTATGTTGAATAATGTTTGTTTTTCTTGTGTTGAACGAACATCAACAAGCAAATTAAATAAACTGTCCATCACTCATGCAAAACAAAGAGAATAGACAGCCTAAGTACGCGATACACCGACGAACGGGACGGGAAGGGACGGCACGGGACAGGACGAGACAAGATGAAAGAACAGAACGGGCGGACAAATTAAAGTTGTAAAGTGCAGCAATAAAAACAACAAAATTTACAACAAGAGCAACATATGAAGGATCATTTTTTAGACTATTAGATTTAACAATTGGATAAACTTTCAAACTGTGCTTCGCTACTATTTTTAGCATTTATGTTCAGCAGTTTGTTTGATAAATCGTCATTGATAGTGTTACATCAGCCGAACACTTTCATAAGCTTGAAACATATTTTGAAAATTGGTCTTCAGTTCATAGAATGTGATTTTTATGGTACTCACAATTGAATTCTTTACTTCTGGTATTATGGATGAATTTCATAGAACGTACGCTTTATAATGATTAAAGTCGCAGTGTGTAAACAACAAAAAAAAGAATACACATTTAAATCAATAACTTAAACACTATGACAAATAGAGAATATACATATGCATAGGAGGAGTGTAGCATTTATAATTTTAGAATGTATGCGGCGTAGAACAACTGACACACCTACTTGTGGCATACAAGTAAAGTAGAAAACCCCCAATAGATTTTATAGTACAATTTTCAACCCATCAATTTGAATATATGGAATATTGGTACCAAAATCGAAAACCTATCCATGTGTGTTCTAAATCAATTTGTTACTTGCCCGTATGTATGTATGTATGTATGTTATTGGCGCTTCAAGATTTCTAAGTTAAAAACAAAAAATTTCTAAAAATCGGTACGGCGACTGTATGAAATCATCAAGTTAATATGCCACACCTGATATTAGGGGTAGGCCACAGACAAATATAGCGCCAGTTTAATGGTTTTGTATGAAAAAAAAACTATATAAAAACTATATAATCAATATCAACTAGTTAAATGACAACCAACAAATTTGAGAACATAGACAAAATGAATCTAGGCGAACTTTAATTGCCAACGAAAAAGGTTTTTACTAGCTTTTTACAATCATCGGTGTTACTATATTTATACATATTCGGTTCAAAATCATATAGACAATAAATTTTAATAAAAAAAAAAACAATTAAAAAATGGTTGTCTGTAAAATCGGTTTACGGACGATAATTTTACGTGATAACGTCATAAGAAAACATTGATGAAAAATTGCATACTTTTGTGAATTGAATTCTAATGTAATTCCAATAATTCAATCAGTACACAAACAACTAGTCATATAAAAGGGTTTCTTTACCAACAAAAAAGAGTGAAATATACGCTCTCTCTGAATTATGTAATATTACACCGCTTGAAAACTTTTTGAAGGACCTGTATAAAGTGTTTGAAGTAGTATACTGAAAAACCGACAAATATTGAGCGCCTTATTGGTGAGATAGAGCATCAAATGTTTAAAAGAGCGGTTTAAAATTTAAACGAAACGATGCAATTCTTCAAAAACGGCCCAACTTAAAATTGTGTGTTAAAACAGAATTTTATGAATTTTTTTTTTTTTTTTTTTTCAAAATATCCAATAAAATTCAAGTGATGTCCTTATTTGAAAGAAAGAAAGAAACCAACATAATTGTTCTATAGCTCTTGAAAACAACACCCTTTACACAGTGACAGCCAAAAAGAGAGTTTTTTTTGTTCAGCATCCGCAGCAAGCACTAAAAACACCATACTCTCATTTTCATCAAAGCTGCTAACGTTTTTGTTGTTCCTTTTTCTGAGTATAGATTCTTTTCATGGTCAACGCTGTTTGTACACACTCGAATGCTCATTCTTCTTTAATTGTGTAAAAAACATGTACGAGAAAGAGAAAGCATTGGAGATTCCTATAAAATGTGCACTTCGGAAACTATGTACTACAAATAGAATATTATTAAAATAATCAAAATTTTTTAATATTGAAGTTAAGCAATAAATAAATGACTGCAAAAAGAATATTAAGGCTATGGAGACAATTGTTTCGGGTTGAGCTACGAGCCCTCAACCGTCCACTGGCTCTGACATTCGACAAATTTGCAACTTACATCTTGCTTCTTAGGAAACAAAAATTTGTTGTTATTGTTGTTGTCTTTACATTGAAAAATATATTAGTTTGCATATATTTTTACATACAAAAACTATATTTAATACTACTATATTTAATGCTACCGGTGCCTTGGTAGCTTAACTGTCTAGCGTGTTTGCTAAGTACATTAGCAATGCTAATATCTGATCGGTCTAAGATTCAAACTCGGCTCACTCCTAATATACTTTAATTAACTTTCTATCTATAATTTTCATTTTTTCATACCTAACAAATTTGTCCCCAACCCCATCGAATCCACAACCGCCAAATTCTCGTTTATTATATTGAAAATTTTTAAAAGAACAAAATGGAAGTTGTGTGTTTAAGTGTTTTTAGGCATCGGTTCCGGTTCGAACTTAACGTCTTTCTCTATTTTACGATAAAAAACTATCCAAATAACTTATACTATCCATTTTATACTGAGTACTACGGTTCCGGTTTACATTTTTGAAGAGATTTGGCAAAAGAGAATAAGTTAAACAAACTTATGCTGTTTTCACTTTCAGTAAGATTTCGCGATGTGAAATCAGTTTGCATTGAGCAACTATTGATGAAGTGTTTGTGATTTTGAGATTTATCCGCTGTATAGTATATGTACGCCAATGCGAGAGAAAAATAAAGAGACCGATCATTGCGATCATTATTTAAGAAATATTTCATAACATTTTACATAGCAACACAAGAAAAATCTCATTATTAATTTAATTAATAAATATTCAATTTACGAAAGAAAAAAAATATATATACATATATATGTTTGCGTACAGAGATGAAGAGAAGGGGAGCGCATTAATTCACACACGTATTCGATCAATTGAAAGCATCTGACGTATGTATGGTAAGGGTATCTCAATTGATAAACTTAAATTTTCAAAGTTGAAGACTAATACGTAGGTAGGTAGTTCACATCAAAATAAGCAGCCTGTTTATATCGAAAAAAAAAAAGATATTTATACTTTTTGACATACAGCTTACATATACATGTATATACATGTAGTTCCCTTTGTCACATGCGTAATAAATCTATGTATATATATTTTAGTAGTATTTATTAGCATATATATGAGCATGTTTGGGCTTGCTTATGATTTTTTTATACATTTTGCTTATAAACAGTTATACAAATAACGTAAACAGCCTGCTTAAGTTAACGTGAACTACGTGAATATATGTATAATATAGATAGAGAAGTATTTCTAGAACCACCAGTTGATGATGGCTCTCTTTTTGAACCACCGGATTAAGAAGCTGAAGAATAACAAGGCGGCAGGCTCCAATGAACTGCCAGCTGAGTTATTCATGACCGGCGGCGTAGAGCACCAATTCTTATGCTAAATATGTTCCGATGAATGTATGCCCAACGATTGGAACCTCAGTGTTCTTTGACCTATCTTCTAGAAAGAAGACCCCGTTGTCTGCGCGAACTACAGGAAAATAAGTCTCCT
The DNA here is from genome assembly GCA_035044765.1 of Leucophenga montana. NCBI lineage: Eukaryota > Metazoa > Arthropoda > Insecta > Diptera > Drosophilidae > Leucophenga > Leucophenga montana. Next base: position 115,493 of record JAWNNQ010001360.1, on the reverse strand, counting down.
TTCAATAGAATACAAGATTTTGTCCCGCGTACTGTGTAAACTGCTGCAGCCATACACGGATGCACTGATGGACCAGTATTAGTGTGGCTTCAGACCAAATAGGTGTACCAGTGACCACATTTTCACTCATCGACAAATCCTGAAGAGGATCGGTCAGTGCAGCAAATAGACACACACCACCTATTTGTCGATTATAAGACCCGCATTCAACACGCGAATAAGAACGAAAGTTCTTCAACGCTCGAGTATCTTACATTTTCGTAAAATAAAAAGTGCTTTTTTGGTTAAAAGTTTGTTTACAGAAAAAACAAACTCAATGCGAGTCAGTTTATACACATCTGTTCCGGAAACAGCCATGGTAACTCTTTAGCAGCTTTGTTTAATTTTTTTTCCCACTTTTGAATTTCGTTTTGTTATGAACTATATGTGTATTATAATGTACAGCAATGAAAAATTTAAAGAAAATGTTGTTTTACAAATATTTATATATTTTTTTTTTTTTTTGGTGATTTACTTCCACTCATAAATTGCTCAATTTTAAATATGAGCTGCACTTATTGAAAGACACTTTATCTTTTATTTGTTGTATTTTTTGTGTGTTATTTTATCCCTTTATCTTTGCTTTTAACTTTGTGTGCGTGTTTAGTCACTCGGCCAATTCTTGAAAATTGTTTAAGTAAATAGTTAAACTAAAAAAGAATTATACTAATGGCAAAAACAACAACAACAACAACAACAACAAGTACGGAAAATGAAATAAACAAGCAGCAATAGCAACAACAACAACAACAACAGCTATACAAAATTTTGTTAAATTAGCGTACACAGATACATTTACAGATACAAATACATATGCATTTGATAGATACATTTGTACTTCAAAATGTGCAAAGAAGAAATAATAAGACACAAAAGTATGCGCTATATTCATGATTATTAGTATTATTTTTGTTGTTGTTGTTGTTGGTGTTGCCGGACAAGAACACGGACTTTGTGTGTGAGTGAGAGAGAGAGAGAGAGAGAGAGAGAGAGAGAGAGAGGTAGAAAAAACAATAGAACACAACGTGAAACATCTACCATACATGCTATCTAAAAAGTATACATCAATGTTCTATTGTTTAAACGGAAAAATATATATGCTATGCTAATTAGTTAGATTTAAAAAGCAAATTTAAAAAAAAATATCTTTATTTGCACATTATTATTTAATATAATTAAACAAAATATTCTACAGTGTATGAAGTAACTCTTGAAAAGTGTTACCAATTTCAAAGTTTTTATATGATTATGTATTATGGGGTAATGCTTTAGAATAATGTTAGGTATTTTATGGGAATTAATAGTTGTGCTAACCATACTAAATATGAAGGCTATAGCTTTAATAATATAAAAGTTATTGTACGGTGATTCCCATATAGAATTTCGGTTTGTATGATATAAGAGTATGATGCTATGAGCTAATGATGCGCATTTTATAGAGGTTGATACACCTGTATTAAATTAAAAGTCAAAAGTCTTATAAATAATAAAGTTGTCATACAAAAACTTGAACTTGGGCTTTAAATTATGTTTTAAAACTATTTACAAAAACAAAAAAAGAAAACAACATTTAGATGGACTTAGATGGCTATATGGACTCTGCTAATCGTGCTGATCAATAATATACTATATATTTTATAAAAGGTCTACGACTATGTGTGAAGAGTTTAAAACTGCGGACACCTATACCGACCTGAATTTTTAATGTAAATGATAAGAGCTACATAATTTTCATTTTTTAAAACAATGCATGTAAGAAATTCCATGAGTTGCTTATAGTGCTTAAGTCGTTGTGTATCAACCGTGAGCATTGAATTAATGTCGACTATTTAAGTTTATTTTCATTCTATAAAATATACATATTTAAGCCAGTGATGCTAACCTGTTCTGCAGCGAACCATTTCGTTAACCGAAATGCGTCTACTAAAACAAAACAAAAATTCTCTTACAAAATTTCGAAAATAGGGGGAGTGGGGGAAGGTTTTATCATTTTCTAGCGTCTCTACAATTTTTGATTAATCTACATCAAAACAATTAATCATTTCATATGTTTTAATCCAAAAAAAAAAAAAAAAAAAAAATACAATAGCATTTTACTAAACCAACTAGCAAATTGCTAGTTGAATTTACTATTCACAGCCAACAGCAAAAGCGGTTTACATTTCACTGGTGTCACTTTTTTTAAAAAGACTTTCGAACTTAGTTTCTAAGTAGATAGCATGCTGCTGTTTGCATTGAAACAAAGCTAAAAAGAACAAGTTTAATCGCAATAATTGCAACCTTAAGCAATTGCGTATTTAGCAAAACAGTTTGTGACAATTTACGTTCGGTTAGGTGACAATTCACAGCGATTCGTTTGTTTGCCATTCACGTGCCATCGTAAAAGTGGCGCACAACTACTTGAGTTGTCGTGCAAACTTACTATGTTGGCGGGCAATAAATTTAATTTTTTTAGCTTGCGATTTCCGTTGCCCCCCTGATATACTTTTTTTTTACTTAAAACTGGTTAGCATCACTGTTGAAGAGTACTACAAAAATTTTCTTAGCTCTTCATTCAACTTAGAGACTCACTATAATCCATAGATGCAAACCGGGTTTTGAACCAAAGCAGAAATTTAAAATTAAAAGAAAATATAAATAATTCTACAACTTTCAAGATTTTTTAACAAATTTACGTAGACATATGTCAACAAACAAAACCTTGGGCACTTTTGCAAATTGTATCACAATAGGAAATAACTGGGAGGGTGGAAAGGGAGTAAAAAGTGCCCACGCAAGTATTTGTTGACATATGTTTTGGTCAAAATTCTTGAAAATATTAGGAATTGTTTTCTTCGTCTTCTTCTTCTTCTTTTTATTGTAGTACTAGGTAAAAAAAATGTTGTTTTTGTTAAATTTTTCACTATTTAAAAATGCTTTGTTTTCTGTTTTAGTTCAAAAACCGATTTGCATCTATGGATTATACATAAATTGGGATATATAGAGATTCAAAACTTAGAGACTCTGTAGCTTGAGAAAAACGATTTAACGCTTTAAGACTGTGAACTGTTAAAAAAGTTGGAGAGACTGAGGCACTACTCACACTCAGTACATCACTTTTAATTGTATAATTTAATTTTTGTACAGAGTGTTTGTAAAAGAAGAAATATAGAGTGACACGTGCACGTGTTGTGTAATGTTGTTGTTGTTGTTGTTGTAGTTGGTAGTTGATGTTTTTGTTCGTTTCTTTTTCTGATTGTACTCTGACATGTGGCGGGATTTCAATTGGAAGCGCAAATACAGCTGTTGATTGATAAGACACGTCAGACAAGCACAAATAGTGAACGAATTCTACAAGTAGTATTAGTACCAATCCCCGCACATTTTGAATCATAATAAAAACAACAAATCAGAAACACTTCCCTGCATTTTAATTTTCTTTGTATCATTTTCATGAATCAACCAACTTACTCACCTGAAAGCTTTCCTGACAGCCAGTCACGCTGCTCGCATACTTCACACAACGCCCAATATTAACACTATGATTACTCGTAATACCATTCCGTACACACCAGTCCAGATTGTTGCGCATCTTACGTATGACGCCGCTGCTCAGCAGTATACCCGCCTCCAAAGCACAATAGTTGCGATCATTGGCCGTTGCCGCACCGGGCGCTGCGCCCTGTGCCTCCTCATCCTGCCTGGCCTCCTCTACACTAATACCGCCACCAGCAGCAGCATTGTATTGTGGCGCAACACCCACGCCCTCCATTGACGCCGCTGCCTCTGCATCAGCGAGATGCGCCAGACTTGTACCCATATACAAATCAAATGTGATACTCATGTGATAGAGCAGCGTTTGCAATTTACGCGCATCCACATAAACCGTATCTGGTACAAGTAGAAAATAATCATAATCATCCAGATAGTTATCCGCAATATATTTGATCACATGAAATGGTCTTAGATTCTCGCGCGTATCCGTAAAGCCAACAATATTCTTTAGCTTATAGTTCGTCTTGACGCTATCGGCATCGATAAAGAATTTGATTTTGTTGACCAGGTGCGCGGTGGTGCGATTAAAAGCCGTCGCCAGTCCATTGATGTTCGCCTGTGATGTCATGACACCGATGAAAATCTTCTCGCGTATACCGAGCTCCGAAGAATAATAGCGTGGACGTATGACATTTTTTACCTGATGGAGTGCAAAAATAAGAAAAACATATATTTAAAAATTTTGTTTGTTTTGTTGTTTTTTTAACTATTTGTAATTAATTAAAAGTTTTAAGTTTATCTTAAAGTTTGTAATTCATGGCGTATTCCATAATCAACTTGACGCGATTAATCGATCTAACCTTGGGTTATATGCCACCTATCGTCCGCAACATTGCTTGTTTTGCTATTTTCCCAGACGAGTCCAATCAGCTCAAAATTAATAAAACCGGACCATCCATTCAAAAAACATAGATTTTATTAATACAGAATTATACTAGTCTACAAGAAACCGAAGTACTTTTGTTTTTCAACTTTTCTCAATGGTGGAGTTTGTCGGAAAAAACAGGTACATATTTTCTAACATAAACTGTGTTGTGTTGGAAAGGTCTTGCAAACAGCTATAAAAATAACTCTTAGTTGACGTATTACTATTTGGTTAGCTATAGCTAAAAATTTATTCCGAAAAGTATATTTGGTCGATTTACCAAAAATTGAGAACAAAATTTCGTTTTCATATTTTATATGAAAATACCTTTGCCAAATTCGCAAATGTTGATATATAATATATCTCTCTAAAAATATCAGTTTACACAAATAAAACACAAATTACATCAGATTTTGAAACTTGCTAAAGCTAAAAGAAAACACATACAAAAATAAACATCTTTTCACACAAAATTATTAACAGAAATTTGATGAGTTACAAATAGACTTTTGTCACTTTGACACATTTGACATACCCTTTTTTTTGTGATAACCTCTGCTTTATAGTGCACAGTCTCGAAGATTAAAAAATTTCTTATGGTTTTTATTGTATATACAGGGTGTCTCAAAAGAAAGTTCACATTTGATTTGCTGATTGCGTGAACGCAACTATTCCGAGGGGCGCGGGGGGTATGTCAGCTTTTGGAATTTAGTCGCTACGGAGCATTTCAGCGACTGTAACTCGTAGAAAATTCTGCAGTATTCGACATGTTCGTCATTTAAATGATGCGCCAAGCCCGCGACTCATTGGAAAATGGGTCGAGAAGTTTGAAGAGACCGGTTCAACGCTGGAAAAATCAAAATCCGGGCGTCCAAGGTCTTCGAGAACGTTCGAAAACGTAGACAGTGTTACTCAGTCTGTTCGTGACAACCCAGACCTTTCGATTCGGAAGCGTGCTGTTGCTTTAAACGCGCATAGATCATCATTGTTCCGCATTTTTAGCAACTTCACACACGTCCAACAGGTCTCTACCACGAGTTCATGAAATTTTTCCTGGCAAATTGATCTCCAGGAGAGGGGACATAAATTGGTTTCCACGAAGTCCCGATTTAACCCCTATGGACTTTTCCTGTGGGGTTACGTCAAATCTAAAGTTTACGGCAACAAACCGACTTCCCTGGTACAATTAAAAGAAAATATCCGTCACGAAATGGCAGCCATCACGGAGAATACCTGCCGAGCCGTCATAGGAAATTTTAGTGCTCCATTAAATGAATGCCGTGAACGCAACGGTTTACATTTGGACAATATCATTTTTAAGAAATAAATTGCTAAAGTGTTTATTTTAAAATGTAATAAACATTTTTTCAATAAACTACTTACTTTTTTATCGATTTTTTAAATGTAAACTTTCTTTTGAGATACCCTGTACTACTCACTAAAGACCATATTGGTCTATGTGTGATCTCGATCAAGGGTCCAGCCAGCGTAACCTAGAGTACATATTACGATAAAAAAATATTCAAAATTGGTGCAGCTTCTTTCTTCATAGCACAAGCATTGTAAAAATTCAGAATCTTCACTCACATCCTGAATTCTCAGTGAAGCATAGCGTCTCAAAAAATCTTATATAGAGTCAAAACTGTGCATTTTATTACTTTACAATTATGGAGTCATTTAATCAGAAGTATATGTTTCTCATTTTCATACACCTCACACATATCATAGATTTTTATTTGATTCGGATATTTACAACAGCTGCTATGCGATTTGAAATTTCGTGTGCATCATATTAAGTTTTCGGTTCCTCGGAAATTTAATGTTTTTCTTTCTTTTTCCGATTAATTAAATGTGTACAAATAAACAAATATAATTTCATATTGTTTGCAAAAATAAAGGAAAATGCATATACCCGTACATATGTATAGACAGCCACGGTTTTATACTCCAGTATATAATAAATACACAGTTGTGAACAGAAAAAGAGAGAAAAACAACTTTTTACTTTACTGTACAGTTTTTGGGATTATTAAAAGAAGATGTGTACACAAAACAAACAAATGAGAGATGGCTTAAGTCGTACAATCATATCTTCAATATTGTGTGAGTTATAGATTATTTATAATTTTGGCAAAATGACGCAAGGAAAAAAATTTAGTATAGTACTAATCAAATGATGCATTTTCAAGTGCTCATTTTTTGTTTTTTTTTTTTTGTTTTTGTTCCACGAAAACAAAGTTTAACGTTTTATTTAAGGTAGAATTTAAAAACATTTATTTAAAAAAAAAACAAATTGAGATCATGGTCTTCATTGTTTGGGAGATATTGACTTTTGAAAACACACTTCAAGGCAATCCAAATTAAGTGTCGCGAAATGTACAACAGAGACCAAAAAATTCCACAAATTTATCATTCCAGGCTGCAATATCAGCAAACTTTTTGTTTGTGTTTCCTGCTGTTGCAGAAACCAAGTTTTTACTAATGAATCTCAGCGAGACATGTTTTATACCGTTAAAAAATTCTTGAACTGGAACAACTTCAACTTAGACTGTACTTGCAGATACAAAACTACAAGGGGTATTTAGGTTTGTGAGCATCTTATCGTTCCATCATGAAAAAATATTACGGCATCATATCGCGATAACGATTGCCGTTGACGATAAGGCGTGATCCACACCAAACTGTGACCCTTTGTGCATGCAAATGCGATTTATGAACAACACGTAGATTTTCAGCACACTAAAAATAACAGTCTTGCTTATTTACAAAGTTATACGAGTATGGTCAGAAATTCACATCAACGGAGAAAATAATTTTTCGTTGAAATTCAATGTCAATTTTCATCTGTTTCAACGCCCAATCAGCAAACTTCCGACGCAAGCAATGCTTGTTTGGCTTCAGTTTTTGTGCCAACGGATTTGTTATATGGATGCAGACTCAAATCTAATTGTAAAATTCGCCAAATTTCGTATACGGTTTGTATGGTTCAATGCGTCTAGCAAATTCCGAGTCTAACTTATGCACTAAACGGCGTATAGCCAGCTCAAGCTCAATAGGAGGAGAATGACGACCATATTTTGCACGGAAAACTCCTTTGGATCATTGAACTAGAATTTTAATAATAAAATTGTATAATTTCTAACACTTGCACAAACTGAACACTTTTTTATTTATGTTACAGTATTAAACATTACGATACATAAATTGTTCATACTGAAATATAATGTAAAGAAAATCAAAAATTATGAATATGGCAGCGAATAAAAAACTGCTGATGATGATTTTGGTACAATCCGAAACAGTACTGTTCCGTTTGCCTTGTTTACCCCTTTTGGATTGAGTTTTTGTTTTCTGTAAAATCTCAAAATGACGAGCTTGATTTTACCACAACTTACTGAACACAAATGATACAATATATCATATATTTATATAGAAATATGTCTACCAGAAACTGTCAAGTTTCAGACATCTCTATTGGTAGATCTTAAGCGGTAGTTCCCATACAAACCTGACACCCATTTATGAGTTTTTGTGCAAATTTTTTGTTTTTATTGCTAATTACACTAGAAAAAACTTGATATAAGTCCAGATCGAACCACTATACAATATGACTTCCATACAATACATATGGTTCGAATAAATAAGCTTAGATCAAGCAGCTTATTTAATATTTAATACAACAGCTAAAATTTTGTGCATTTCACAGCAATTATAAAACATAATCTTTTAAATATGTTTAAAGATAAAGTCTCTAAAGTTTAAACACTCAGATTAGCATTCTTTCTATGGCCATGACTGTTAAATACGCTCGTAATCACATACACACACACACACACACACAAACACATACATACAGATTGTTCCAACGTGCGAATGCAAAGTTCGCTTTGCCGATGCCGATGCCGCTGCCGTTGTTCTCGTTGTTGTTGTTGTTGTTCTTGTTGTCTATGCCGTCGTTTGCTGCTTTTAATGCTCCAAGGTCGTCTTCCACACGCTCTACACCTTTACGTACAAGTGAAAGCATACGAGCGAACGGTGGGACAACGGCGCACGAACGAAACGCACATTAGTAATTAATTGTGTAAATAGAAGAAAAGAAAAGCAAAACGCGGAGCGGCGCTGCGTTAATGTTCAACGTTGCGTTATTTGGCTGTCATCGGTTCAATGGTTTTACGTTGGAATCGACATTTTGGGTAACTTTGTTCTTTTCTTCTATTTTTTTTTCTTTTTCGTTTGTATATTTTAGCTATAGGAGATGCATTTGTATGAAAACCATCTTTAAAAATGACTATATACGCGTGTAGCGAGTAGGATATATCATATCCTTGAACTGCATGCATCTACAAAATATTTTTTAGCATTAAGTTATGTTTTTGAGTGAGTGCCAATGGAATAGGTTGCCAGGGCTATGCCGATGATATAGTCATTATGGCAAGTGGAAAATTTGAAGTAACACTCTGTGACGTAGTCAACAGAGGTCCCAAAACTACACAGGACTGGTGCAGGGAGGCGGGACTCAACATTAACCCCACCAAAACAAACATTGTACCATTTACTAGGAAGCATAAGCTGCCTAGACTAAAAGAAATCATACTCGGAAGGGTAGTATTAATGGTTAGCAAGGAAGTTAAATACTCTTAGGACTAACTTTACACAGTAAATTTCATTGGAAAAAGCACACAGATGAAACTGTACGAAAATGCATCAAGGCAATACTTGTGTGCAGGAAGTTGGCCGGAAAATCGTGCGGATGCAATTCGAAAACCATGATCTGGCTATATAATATGGTAGTAAAGCCGATCTTACTATATGGCATAATCGAATGGGGAAAGAAGGCGAAACAAGTCACAGTCACGAGGGAATTAAACTTCCTACAAAGACAAGCATATTTATGCACATGTCCAACCACTGTGTTGGAAGCAATTCTAGATCTAACACCACTGCATCTAGAAATTAAGTATAAAACTAAGGAAACACTCCAGTGAATTTTAGTTAACGGAAATGAAGTTACCTCAATTTACTGTCAGAAACGTCTCTCTACATGGACACAGGGAGAAACACTAATGTCCATGCCAAGGAACGAGATGACAAGGAGGAATGTCTTCTATCGGAATTTCAACATCAAATGGTTGTGGTACACGGATGGATCTTTGACGACAGAAGGAACTGGTCTAGGAATTGTAGGCCCCAGATTAAACCACTGGGAACGCTTGGGCAGATATACATACTAGTATATTTCAAGCTGAACTGTGCTCTATAATTAGATGTGCACAGTGTAAGTAGAGGCTATCGCAATTATGAGATTACTATTCTAACAGACAGTCTGGCGGTGTTAAAAACACGAAGCCAAACTTCGTCAAGTCCAAACTAGTGCAGGAAGCACTTATTTTAGAAAAACTTGGCGAACACAAGAAAGTCTACTTGCTGTGGGTGCCAGGACACAATAATATAGTAGGAAATGAACTAGCCGAGAAAGGAGCGACAACACCAATGGTAGGACTAGAGCCTTTTGTGGCACTGGGAGACACACTACACTGGAACTAATCCGCAATGAAACAAATAGGGCAAAGAAGCAGCACTGGGCCATGAGCCAAGGACTAAGGCAATCAAAAATATTCCTACTGGGGTTTAAACCCACGCAGAGCGAGAGCAATGCTCCAACTAGGAAGAAGCCAGTTGAGAACATTGACAGGAATACTAACAGGCCACTGTCGACTGAGGCAACACCTGTGTGTGATGGCTGTATTTATGCAGATTATGTTATCATAAAGAAGAGACTCCTCTTCATATCGATGCAGTGTATCACTATAACAGTAAAGTTTCATCACTATACATATATGGTTCATTGCTCGATTGTTAAGTGATCCTAAGTGACTCCTACACTTTTTGTTTGGGCACCCACTGTGATTCGTGCTGATTCAATATAATTCTTATTGCTATTAATAATCATACGGGGAAGACATACGATATAATTTAGTAAAATATGTGCCGCGTCGGAGTCTGTGTGTCTGAACTGCGTAAACGCTTTTCCGGTTTGACATCGAAAAAAAAAAACAAAAAAAAAACAAAAAAAAATCGAGAGAAACTGAAAGGCAGAGTTACAAATCTAGAACATCATGAAAAAAGTACGCGCTACAGTAACTTAGCAACAGTTACTACAATATGTACATATATGAATGAATTTGCATGCAACACAAAGGCGGATGACAATAATGTTGATTCGTATGCAATGCTAGTTCGTTAATTGACACAGCTCTTTCCAACGTAGTGTGTGTATCTTGCAACGAACGCCCACACTTAGAACACATTTCCACTGCACGCAGTAAACAAATGCAGTAAGTTGTTGTGCAACAGGGGAGAAACTGAACAGTATCAGTCATTTATCTAAACGACAGCAAAATTGGCGGGACCGGTGTTCGAGGTAAACTATTTAAAGCAAATTAATGATTCGGTATGCAAAGGACAATGAAAAAAATAAGACGGTTACACTAAAATTGTTACATATTGAAAGAGTAGCATGAAAAATAAAATCAACTGGAAAAATGGGCGGTGTCACGCCACCATATAAGTTAAAAACCATACGGGGCATAGCCACGCATGCCGGGTACGCTAGTTACTCATAATCGTTAAAATCCCTGAGCTCGATTGTAGCGTTCTAACTTCGGATGACGGTTTACAGAATGAAGGACTTCCGTTCTATAATATACCTATTGTTGAGATCCAGCCCGAGTTATGGAACTTATTCATACAAAACTGGACCTCTCGTATCTAGTTCTGTAAAAAAATCCGTGGAGGCCATTTCAATGATATCACTTTCAAAACATAAAGGTTTCTGCAATAATTGTGGCTATTCCCTAATTTGATTTAACTTCGTAAACGTCATCGACCCAATCGGTTTGGTTCGATTACCGATTGAATTTTCATAAGAAATTAAAATCAAATATTTGGCTGGTTGTTTTGATAATTAAATTTGATTTTAGTTGGGTTGCCTATATCACGAGCAGAATATATAGTATTTCTGGTCTTTGTTACCTTTTCTTTGCTAAAAATGATGGCGGATTTGATAATAAATTAGGAGAAGAACTCATCGGTGTTTGCATGCAAGCAAGTGGACAATTGGGAGGAAGATAAATGAAGGTTCTAAAAGATTCGTTCAATATACACTTTATTTTTAATAGAAAAACCCAATATGCGATATGATTATGAACTCCATATTCAGTTTCCAAACAATATATCAAATATTGAGTGAAAAGTGTATGTAATTGACTTGTTACGTTGAGTTAATTTAAGTTATAGAATATGCGTTCGAAAAATAAACACAACTTTTGGAATAGGACATTTTCTGGTTTCACCATGCTTGCTCCAATTTCCTGTCAAAAATTACATGACATTTGGTTCCTTGGATGCAGCGAAAAAGTTAAGGTCGCTGTGTCTAATCAAGCGAAGATCGATAGTTGTTAATGGTAAAAAATCGATCACAGTAACAAGTGTAGATGTGTACTTTGGGACACATCGGAACATTTAAATTAGCAATAAAAATCCGACGATGAATTCATGCAAATGCACACATAGTGTGAAATGATATTATCAGTTTATCAGAAAGTTTGTAAGCCATCAAAGTTGCGTCGTAGATTCCAAAAAAATCTTGAAATTTTATATGTTGATTTCTTATGGACGGATGATTTTTATATATGTATATCCGCAGGTTTTATTTTCATAGTTACTGTGATTTTGTGTCTCGCAGCCACTTTCTGCTTCTAACTGCGATTTACTGCGCCGATGAAAATCCAAAATTACACAAAAAAATACATTTTGAAACAGCGCGCTCTTCTTTGATTTCTTTCTCTCATTTCTGGAACACTTGTTCAATTAAGATTTGACAAATTCAAAAGGTTTACCAAGTCAGATTAGAGACTTTGTCAGAGTAAGATCAGTTGATATAAACTGCGATGCAATCCATTGTCATTCGTATTATATATATGATAATGAAGATCTCTAGATATCGTCGCTATATATAAGTATCTATGTATGTGTGTGAAAACGGGATGGCGTTATGTTGCCGCATTGTCTGCGTTTCAAATAATAATCAGACAAACCAATGGACGGACAGACGGACAGACAGACGGACAGACAGTTGATTGTCGACTCATATGGATTTGCATTTTGATAAAGTTCTGTGATCAAAGCAAATGAATTGTGCAGAAATTAATGTTCCCAATGTAAACAGACAATCGTTTGTTTGAAACACAGACACTTTTAAATTATTGATTCCTTGATCTCTGCGAAATGTTAATGAATATATATATATATATATATATATATATATATATATATATATATATATATATATATATATATATATATATATATATATATATATATATATATATATATATATATATATATATATATATATATATATATATATATATATATATATATATATATATATATATATATATATATATATATATATATATATATATATATATATATATATATATATATATATATATATATATATATATATATATATATATATACATATGTGCGAGTTCATTGCGCTACTCTCATATATTATAGTATATAATTCTACTAGATAGTTTTAGTAGCGCCAGTTTTAAATCTGTTCCTCTAAATGCTTTCTTGTTGCTCAATTAGTTCCCAAGTTATCAAGTTCCACAGCGCTACATCACTGCTGATGACTCAAAGTCTCTAATTACCGATCGTCGTCAGAAGGTACATTTGAAACACTTTTATACTTTTTGATTATCTTTGCCAATCATAAAAGTTTTTTGTGATAATGTCAAGCCATATCAAATGTGCTTTCTACTCGTATTTCCGGAATATTGCTACTAACTGAATACAATAGGTACATATTATCAATGGCAATTGTAGTATTATGTCATTGACAGCTTTACGACATAATATTAATATTGAAAAACCATAAAATTTGTAAATTCTTCTCATAGCCAGCCAGTTTATGCGTATATATTTTTAGATAGATTTATTTAAGTACTAAACATATTGTAGTCAATGTTTGGTTTTTATTATTATTTTCTACTACACACAGCCATGTGTGCCTTCAAATATTACTGCACTTCAGTGACTGATGATCTGTAGACATATGTACATACTTCTGATCTGACACTTGAGCGCCACAACAACCTTGTCGTAGTCGTTGTTATTATCTCGAAGTAGTCATAAAGTAGTAAAAGAAGTACACCTTTTAGAGTTTTGTAGTTTTAAAGATGCGTTTGTAACGCAATAGATGTTTTGTAAATGTGTATAAAGAATATATACAAATTTTTTTGAAAACTTATATTCAAAAACTTGTAAACAGCCTTAAATTACTGCAATATGTGTTAAAATCACTCAAATTTCTGTGTATGTTATTTAACACTATTTGCATTAACAGAAAATAGAAGTGAATTAACATAAATCAGAAGTGATTTCAATAGCAAATAACAGTAAATAATAATAACATTGCAGTCATTTTAAAAGATATAACAGTGATTTAAAAAAAAAAAATGTCTAACTGATTTACAAAATCAGTGATTATAACAAAAAATAATTCTTTTAATTACATAACAGTGATTTAATGTAAAATAGCAGTGATTTGAACGTAAATAGCAGCATTTATCAGAAAAAAGTAGAATTATAACAGAAGTAGTAGTGATTTAATAGAACAAAAAATGCACTAGAGTTTTACAGAAAAATAGTTATTGTAAATAAATAGCAGTGATTTCACAGATAAAAGTTTGCTTTCAGCAATAACAGTAATGATTTCAAAAGAAACAGTAGTGATTTCACAGCAAAGCGTATTGATTCAAACATAAATAACAGTGATTTGAATAAAAATAGCAGTGATTTATTAACAACAACAAAAAAACAAATATCATTGATTTTAATAGAAAATAAGACTGATTTAAAAAAAGTACCAATTAATTTACAAAAGCTGTGATTTTAACAGGAAAATAATAGTTATTTTATTGAAATAACAGAAAACAATATGCATTTCAGCAGAAACAGCACTGCTGTAACTGAAAACATTCATGATTTTAACAGAAGGGGCAGTGATTTAGAAGACAATATTTTAAAACTGTCTTTTGATTTGATGTGATTAAGTAAACAAATATTGTATAATAAAGAGAAATCAGTCTGAGAGAGATAAGCTATAAATAAAAAAGAAAGAACGCTGCAGTCAAATGTATTCGACTTGGAGTTACGTTATATCTTGTCCAAGGCTCTTCACTTGAACCATAGATTTGTATGCTCGGCGGAGCATATAATTTACATATACAAAATCCGACCGTTAGATCTGTTCAAAAGTGCAAAATCCGCACAACGAGATTAGTTCTAGTCGAGAAAACAAAAACAAAACAAACGAGTAAAAAAAAATTTGTTGCTTTGATTTGTTCTTGCTGTGCACTATAATACACTATTTGTTCATGCTCAAATGTAATGTAATGTATTTCAAAAGTTACATTGAGCTTATTTAAAAAGCCTCAGTTATTCAAAAAAAAACACAATTACAGATATTGACCATGCCTAAAATCGACTTCGACACGAAGTAGTTACAAAAGCATAAACTATACTAGTCCAGAAATACTCTATTTACAAAATGTGCATTTTATATGAGCCTTATTTAATATGAGCAATAGTTAGTCGGTTGCAATAAAACAAGCCAAAACCTATCAGATATAATACTGTGTGTCTCAAAAGAAAGTTTTGAAGAGACCGGTTCAACGCTGGAGAAATCAAAATCCGGGCGTCCAAGGTCTTCAAGAACGTTCGAAAACGTAGACAGTGTTACTCAGTCTGTTCGTGACAACCCAGACCTTTCGATTCGGAAGCGTGCTGTTGCTTTAAACGCGCATAGATCATCATTGTTCCGCATTTTTAGCAACTTCACACACGTCCAACAGGTCTCTACCACGAGTTCATGAAATTTTTCCTGGCAAATTGATCTCCAGGAGAGGGGACATAAATTGGTTTCCACGAAGTCCCGATTTAACCCCTATGGAATTTTCCTGTGGTGTTACGTCAAATCTAAAGTTTACGGCAACAAACCGACTTCCCTGGTACAATTTAAAGAAAATATCCGTCACGAAATGGCAGCCATCACGGAGAATACCTGCCGAGCCCAAAGTGTGTATTTTAAAATGTAATAAACATTTTTTCCATAAATTACTTACTTTTTTTTTATCGATTTTTTAAATGTGAATTTTTTTTTTTGAGACACCTTGTATGTTGCTTATCATAGCGATATGACGCGAGTTACTAGAGTTACGCGAGTTACTAGAACATTGTGCTGTAATTTCTTTTTCTTCTTTTTCGAATAATTCAAAATTAGTCTCTGGAAGTTATCATGCCAAAGCGTAAAATTTTAATATTTGAGAATGTTAATTGTCCAGTATTAAACTTGATTTCTTCATGCTTAAACTTCGTTCGTTCACTAAGAAAAATACTTGTTAAAACTAATTAAATTTATGGAATTATAATTAAAAAATTTTGTATATTGGCATAGATTTCTGATTTTCGTGCAATTCGGTTGTCCAACAATATCCTTCGTTTGTCCAAGAACAAACTTCGTTTGTTCATATGCCCTTACGTACGCACATCACAAATATGTAGTGTAACATTTAGTTGCACAAAACGATTATAGCATTTTCTTTCTTATTTGCTGTATTTTTTTCAAATTGAAATCAAATACATACTACCTAATTCAATTGAAAAAAGGTGCTCTCAAGAAAATTGTTGTTGTTGCGCTAATTGGTGCACTCCTGCTAAACGATTTGTCGACCGGCGCTCAGTCTATCGATCGATCTTCAGAAGTAAACTGAATGCATAGCTACTCGCTCGCTCGATTTGGTTTGTGTTGTTTTGTGTATCTTATAGTTTGCGTAGTAGTTCAAGAGCCAAAAGAAAAACAGATACAACCAAAGTGGTGCGTTTCTTCTTCTTTTTTTTTTTTTTGAGTTTTGAGCTTTTTGATAAGGTTATTAAATGAAATTCTTTGGGAGACAACACCAACACTTCAAGTGATTGACTTTGATTATTGAAAATTTCAAAGTCTTACCGCACAATTCGTTAGATTAATGCGATTAATGCTATTACAAAATAAATAGGGCACACTATAGCGTTTAAGAAGATATTTTGTGTAGGTGAGCTACATACGAGTACGAGTACGAGTACATACATAGGTGGTAGTTAATTTTGATTTCATGAGTCAGAAATTTTCTTTGAAATTATATATGCACAAAACGTGGAATCTGCTGTTGCATAAACATTACTTTAAAATTCGCACAACAAAAATCACACACATACACATCTCGAAATGGCCTGACCCAAAATCTAATACAAAATTTATGACTGTTGATTTAAATACAAAATTTTTTCCATCATTTTTCACCTCAATTCGATTAGTGTTTTTCTCCAAGTTGTTTGTTTTTAGTTTTTTTTTTTCATTATTATATTGACTAAAGCCATAAGCGTCGAATTTATTTTTCTTGGGAAAATTCTAAATTGTTTTTCGTTGAATAGTTTTGTATTGCAGTTTCAAAATTTAGTCAAGTTCATTATAAATTTTTTTTTATATGGCAAAATATAGACCATTTCATTAACATAAACGATTTTCGGACCGTCATAAAAGTGTTCATTTTGCTATGATTTATGACGCGCCAGAAGTCACTGTACAGAAGTCTTGTACACTGAGTAAGTAGGTTTTGATGTGTTACGATTTTTACTAAGTGATTGAACTAAGTGATTAAATTTAAATGGTTTCAATAATTTTTTTTAGTGTTGCATTTTTTTTACTTTACTTTTCACTTGCGAACAGCTGCTTCAACGCCATAACGCCGTATTGTTACTGGCGATAAATAGTGGATCCATTACGACAACCCAAAGCGAAGAAAATTATGGGGACCATCCGGCCATGCATCAACATCGACGGCCAAGCCGAATATTCATAGTGCCAAGCTCATGCTATGTATATTTACCGAAACACTAGTTGAATTTAACAGAAAATTGTACAAAAATCAAAGTCCTGCATTTATACAGATTTTTTCTTTAAGCATAATAAAGCCTATAGGCGCCCGAAAGCTACTACTCCGTGACTTCATTTCCATACATATACACAATTTACGAATTTATCATGCTAGCCATCAGTAGTTTGTAAAAGATTTTCTTACAGCACTTTTGAGACTTGCGTTCGAAATCATATACAATCGACTTCTGGAGGGCTAAGTCGACTTCTCCCATGGTTCTGTATAATACTTAATTTCTTTTTCGAGCCCTTTTTTTGCTAGCTGACTTTCTTCTCAAGATTTCGGTTTGTAACTACGATAATGGTTTGACTATCTGCAAATAAATTCTTCCGCATATGTTCCATATGCGAAGTTTAATTTCAGTTCTACAAAAATATTAAAATATTGACTTATATTTTATCGGAGATAAGATTTGTTTTGTGTAATTTTAAATATTTCAGTTCATTTGATTCATTTGATTTGTTTGTCATAAATTTTAAATTATTAAAAAAAAAAAAAAAATTAAAAAAAATATACATTCAAAATTCTTCCGAAATCATGGCCAAAATTTTGAGTTTTTTAAATCTGTCCCAGCTAACGCATTTCATGCAACAGCCCACACGTCGCACTCTTTGCATGCTTGTACGCCAAAACTTCTCGCCAAAATGTGAGGAAAAAATGAATGATCAGATCAATATGGAATTGAAGGCATGCCATCAGTATTTGGCTATGGTAAGTTAGAAAAATACTACAACTGTCAATCAACATCAATCACACATGCATTCCAGGCCTATCACTTTGATCGCAGCGATATTGCCTCACCGGGTGTGCATAATTTCTTTAACAAAGCCAGCATGGAAGAACGTGAACATGCCGAGAAGATCATGAAATATATGAACAAACGTGGTGGCATCATTCAACTTTCCGCTGTAGTAGAACCAAAACATTGCTATCGCAGCATAAGGGAAGCATTCGAACATGCACTTGAATTGGAAAAAGAGGTTAACCAGGTGCGTTACAGATATACTACAATACATCATAATACATATGATCCATTCGTTACTTTGATTTTCAAAACACCTTCTTTAGCATTTGCTTGATCTACATGCGGTTGCCAACGCCGAAAATGATCCGAATTTGTGCGATTTTATCGAAGCTAACTTCTTGCAAGAACAAGTCGATGGACAGAAGGTTCTTGCCGACTATATTACACAAATCGAGCGTACAGATAATAGGCTAGGTGATTACTTATTCGATAAGTTTATAGCTGGCAACATGCATGGAACAAATGGTGCACATGGAAAGTAGTTTCTAATTACTGATATTTCAAACGTAAGGCATGGACTCCGTTTTCTAAAAAGAGTATACATATATACATATTTTATGAGAAGGCGCAACAGTAAACGTTGTGGTTGCGAATTGCTAAAGAATTTTTTTTTATTTGAGCGTATCGGAGCACTATAAAACATATTTTTCTACATTTCTTTAGTAATTGTATACAGAATGAGAGTTTGAAACACAATAAATTGTTTTACGAGTATAAGCGATATTCTTCTCTTCTCATTTAGGTAGTACAAAGCAAATGTTTGCTGAGCCATCTTTAAAACCGTTCTTAGTTTTTAAATTTCTTAATGTAGAAAACTCTTGCTTTTCTAAGAACATAAAAAAACTTAATTTAACGTTGCTACTAAAACATTTGCGGAGTTACGAAATGGAAATGTGGAAGATGTGTAAACTCTTAGAATTGTTTCTTTTATGCCTAAATACATGCAAATATCCTATATGATGTTCAATCTGCTGTGTACTAAAGGAAGCTGGAATGATCCGCGAACATCTATTTGAACTCAAACTTTGCAACGGCACTCCAGAATGATGTTATCGAATGGTGGAGTAAATATTGGCGGCCTTCATATCTAGTATACATATACTTCTATGTGAGATGTGGCAAGGATATGTGTTACCTGAGACATCAGAACGGGTAGTCCCCCAAAGCAGCCCATTCTCTACACCATATTCGTACCGAACCAGTCGATGATTCCTGACCAAGCGCTTACTGTCGCTCACATTCACAGATGCCACGACTATTTTTTTTTTGCATTGTACAATACCAGCTGGATTATAGTGTTCTACGCCGAAAAATCTTACCACATAATTTTTCATACGCAGAAGAGTTAACTGCGCTCCTCACAAGCTAAATGACGTAACAATACCATCATGCGTTTCAGTAAAATATTTGTTGACACTAGGCAGACGTTAAGATGGCAAGATCAGGTCTATGATGACCTGAAGAAGCTCCGGATGGCCAGCGACTGCCACAAAACTACACCGAATGGTGCGCTTTCCTACATGCGGCCTTGACCGATAGACGATTGTAGAGCCACCTAAGTAAGTAAGTAAATAGAACTTTCATATGGCGTATTCACTTCGCGGCCAGGAGAAAGCACTTAAACTTTAGATTGCGACAACTATACTGGCTTTTGGGTGGTGATTCAAAACTAAAGCTACGAAACAAGTTCATTATCTACAAGGACATATTAAAACCGCAGTGGGCCTATGTCAATCGGATCTGGGAAGTGGCAAGTGATTCTAACATCGAAATCCAACAAAGTTTTCAGAGTAAAGTGCTGAGGATAATCTCGAACAAACACGTCTTCACTGAAAACAGTGCCATCTATAACGAGATAAATCTTTTGGACAAAAGCTTTCAACCGTCGTTACACTCTGGACCAAAAATTTAGAGCTCAAGTTTGACCTTACGAACATCTCCTTTTATCACCATCCTTTCCCTCATATATTCCAAACATAACCATAAATTATAATTAAAGTGTTATTTTAATGAACCAAATTCAAAAACCAAATTCTCAAAGGAACACATTTAAAATAAAAAGGAAATATACGGAAAAAGTATTTGTATTTTAAAAGTTGAACTTCTTCAGATTAGTAGATAGTCAAAGACTATTTTAAGGAATTTGCTAGATGTTTCGATGTTGAATGCGTTTCAAAAGTGGTAGTTGCTATTTATCTAAATCTATATATTTAAATAATATATATAATTAATGTTTGTCCATTATAGTTGCCTAAACTATTGGAACGATCACTATTAAATTTATACAGTGTGTTACTATAGATTAAAAGACGGTTTCTGGTTTTACGTGATGTAAAGCCACATAGCGGAGAAATGAGTTCCTAATAATATTATAAACGCGAAAGTTTGTATGGATGTGTGTTTGTTACTCCATCACACAAAAACTACTGAATGGATTTTAGTGAAACTTTCAATAATATAGCTCATATATCAGAATAACACATAGGCTATAATTTATGAAGATTAAATTAACGCATTTATTTAATTATTTATTTTATTATTTATTCTCGATCGGTTACCATATTTACCCGTTCTGATCATTCTCGATCGGATACCATCTTATCGGTTATATTAACCATAATACAATATTAATGCTTAACCCTAATACAATATATGACCCTACATACTAACATTTATGAGAATAGGTCGTTAAGTATTTTTCACCCTCCTACCCCCACCCCCTATTTTTATAAATTTTTATAAATTCGTGGCAATGGGAATTCACAGCAAAACTGGTGGGCTGAGTACTCAAGTCGAATTGTCAGTCAATGCATTTTTGGCAATGGATTTACATATGTAAATCGCACTAGGAAAAAGAAGATATGCTTAAAAATGAACGCTGCCAAGCCATTATATTAAGAAAAGAAACGCAGTTGACAGACTATAAACAAAATAGTAAATTTAGATTATTTTATATGTTACACATATCAAAAGTTGTAACCTGCTCAAAATGTGTCAAAATTTTAAAGAGATATATAACATTTAAGATTTAAAATTACAACTTAACTTGACAATTTAAGTGTCATGAAGTAAAACAAGTACAGAAATACATACATTCTGTTTAAGATTCAAAATTTACTACAACATCTAAATTGTAATTAAGTGTTAAGATAAATACATATTCTACGTGGATCGTGCTGTGATTTATTATGAATTTTATGAATGAATTTTACAATTCACAACTATTAAATAAATAAGACGTCACTATTACAAAACTCCTCCAGATGGTGCTTCCCGTCACATCTGTTTATACTTTGCCACGAACACAATTACTTGTTCGTGTATTGTTGAGAAAACATTAAATATTTTTCAAGTTTTATTACGGAAAGTACTTGTAGATAGTGCATATAGTGTACTACACCACTTAATGCACACGCACAGTCAACCACCGCAACAACAACAACAGAAACGGAAACACATGTATTGTACTTCATCAAGGTTATTACATGTAAGAGTTTCTACATCCAATATCCAAGATGAAGATCAAGATCATTCATAGAATTTACATAGTATGTTGTTATATATATATATAGAAATCGTTCTCAAGTAATTAACACAGCATCCCAGAAGAAAAAGAAGAGGCGGTAAAAAAACAACATATACATATAGACACTTGTTTTATGGTTTTATTTTATTGCTTTTGAATTACACATGTGTATATTTTTCAGAATGGATACTTTCAGTGTTGTAAAAGTCAATTTCAAGATCGTTTATAATAGTATCCAGCCAAATAGCCAGCCATATATTTACACCATTCACACAGTGCAAAATGGTTTATCAATTTATCAGAAAGTTTGTAATGCATTAAAAGAGGCTTCGTAGATCTCATAAATTATATATATTCTTGATCAGCTCGATGAGACATATTTGTCTGGCTGTGTGTTGCTGCATCTGTCTGTTACTCCATAAAGTATATACGAGTAAAGTATATCCGTCCGTTTGGATGTATGAGACAACAGATCTCAGGAACTATAAGAGAGTTCAAATTTGAACATTTACATTCCCCTTGACCATAGGCAGATTTACCACGCACACCAACCCGGCAATTCGGTTTTTTCTTATTTGTATGAATATTTTTAAAGGTATCGTTTTGAAATTCGGTATTCATTCTTTCAAATTTAATTAATATCAAATGATAACAATGCGCCACAGATGAGTACCCGGTTTTTTATATACACACGTATTAATGCAAATTTGCATCTAATAAACGTTTTGTATTTATATATATATATATATATATATATATATATATATATATATATATATATATATATATATATATATATATATATATATATATATATATATATATATATATATATATATATATATATATATATATATATATATATATATATATATATATATATATATATATATATATATATATATATATATATATATATATATTTATATTATAGGTTTTAAATTCAACTTAATGCGGTAAATTTATACCATTGTTATTGGTTTGCATTGTTTTTCACTCTGAGAACACCTTGGGAACCGACTGGTTTATACACATACATGTAACAACACATGCCGCAATTCGCTTGGCTGCTCTCTTCTATGTTCCTATGTTTTCAGTTGGCTGTTTCTCAATATCGCTCGTCTATATCGCCCCAATCGTTAAAGAAACAGATAATTGAAGGAATACTTCGTCCATGGTGGATTAATGTAAAGCGCCATATTCGCTCTGTTCCTACAATTATGAGATCGTAAGAGCGAGACAGAGATCGAGATCGAGAGCCAAACATAATAGGAGAGTAAGTGCACTACTCTCAATGCCGCCCGCCTGCCTGTCCGACCTATTGAACAAACGGTGAAAAAACATTCACTTTTCCCCACGCCTTTTGAGAGGTGGTTTTTTTTTATTTTTTTAAACAAATATTTTTTTGAGGAAACACGGATCTGCATATTTTATAATTTAGATATCTCAAGTCGACTCGTAGGTAACTGAAATATATGTGACACCACCTAAAAATATATATATATATATATATATATATATATATATATATATATATATATATATATATATATATATATATATATATATATATATATATATATATTTATATTTATATTATAGGTTTTAAATTCAACTTAATGCGGTAAATTTATACCATTGTTATTGGTTTGCATTGTTTTTCACTCTGAGAACACCTTGGGAACCGACTGGTTTATACACATACATGTAACAACACATGCCGCAATTCGCTTGGCTGCTCTCTTCTATGTTCCTATGTTTTCAGTTGGCTGTTTCTCAATATCGCTCGTCTATATCGCCCCAATCGTTAAAGAAACAGATAATTGAAGGAATACTTCGTCCATGGTGGATTAATGTAAAGCGCCATATTCGCTCTGTTCCTACAATTATGAGATCGTAAGAGCGAGACAGAGATCGAGATCGAGAGCCAAACATAATAGGAGAGTAAGTGCACTACTCTCAATGCCGCCCGCCTGCCTGTCCGACCTATTGAACAAACGGTGAAAAAACATTCACTTTTCCCCACGCCTTTTGAGAGGTGGTTTTTTTTTATTTTTTTAAACAAATATTTTTTTGAGGAAACACGGATCTGCATATTTTATAATTTAGATATCTCAAGTCGACTCGTAGGTAACTGAAATATATGTGACACCACCTAATTTTCGTGGAGTTTTCTGGGTACCAATTTAACTTATGCACCACAAATCGGAAGCGAATTCGATCTAGTGATACAGGGTATTTAGCTGTCGGGCAAGTTCGACTAGCGTTCTTAGTTGTTTTTTTTTAACAATTTTTGAGATAATTATCTGTATTCATATATATAGGCTTATTTCGGTTCTAAGCATTTAGATTTGAATATAAGACATCTGCGAATTTTCAAGGAAAATCTAAATGTCCAAGTTTGATAACCTTAGCTTTTATAGTTCTTAAGATATGTTGTCTCACAGCCATACATCCAGACGGACGGACATGGCTAAATCGACTCCGTTTCCGATGATGTGATCAAGAATCCTTCTGCCTGTTACATACATTCGCTCAAACTTATTATACCCTCGCCCTTTTGGGTACAGGGTATAAAAATATGACATGAATGCACTTTTCATTCTTTTTTTTCTTATTAATTTGTAGACTAGTGTTAAATGTGAAGATTTATAATAATTACGCATGGATTTTAGTTGTTTTTTTTTTTTAAACGTAGATACATAAAATTTTGTTTTGTTTTGTTTTATTTTTATGCTTATTAACCCGAAAGTATAATCGTCATCGTCATCATCATTGTATCTGTACTTCCAATTTCATTTTAATGGATCTCTGTATTTTTGATTTTGTATGTGTGTATGTGTGTGAGTGTGAGTGTGTGTGGTGTGTTTTTTATGAATGCGCATAATCAAATAGAAGCTGAATTCATTGCTGTTCAGAGCAAATGGTCGTTTTTATGTCTTAACGAGTAACTCTGACTCTGAGACTGTGTAGAAATTTTATTTGCGTTCATTTTTGTTCGTTTCTGTTTGAATTCACTTGAGTTAATAAAAAACAATAACCGTGATTACGCGTAGTCGGTCCGTCGGTCTGTCGTTGTCGGCATTGGTGGTTTTAAGTTTTTGTTAAATTTTCAGATTTTCTTTTTTTCTTTTTATTTTATTTTATTGAGTACCTACTAGTAAAAATACCAGACGAAGTACAGATATTTTGCAATATAGTCAATGTTCACACTAGTAATGAATAAAACTGTTATTTTTTGATAATAGTAAAAACTGTCAATGCTATTTTTAAGTCACTGGTTTTTAAACTGCTATTGCGATTTAAGATAAACACAAAATTGCATTTTACAGAGTTGTTTTCGGTTCGGAAACAATTTGGTCTGCTTAGTTTAGAAAAGTTAGCAGAACAATATAGACTATGTATTGTGATTAAGCATGGGCCATCCATATGTTGAATTATAAATTAGCAATGAGAGTAAGGAAAATTGAATTGTTTCCAACGAATTTTGTAAAGTTGTTCCATCTGGTTGAAAGCAGTCTTCATCAAAATCTATAACTACCAATTCGTGCCACAAAAAGTCAGTTATTATGTTTCGATTGTGGTTCCCATTGGCAATCACAAAGCCACTTCAAAATCCACACCACACAGTGGCCCTTCAAGTGGCGTTGATATATTCATTTAATAGTTATCTGAAGAGGGAAAAGCAGAGTCTAAATATTCAAACGTGAAGTCTCTAACTCTTATAAACTCCAAAATCTGTACGATCAAACAGACGGACATGTTAGTATCGACTCATCTTCCGATGCTGATCACGAATATATATACTTTATAGGGCCTGCCACGACTCCCTCTGCTAGTTACAAACAATTGCACAAATTTAATAAACCATTTTATTTTATGGGTAAAGAATATAAAATTTAATATGAACTTTTATATATATTAAAAAGCACAAAATTAACGAAGAAACAGTTTTCACAGGCAGTAGACCATTGGCGAATACTATGGCCATATATATCGGGTTTCAATCAGTATAGAATACAGCTCTAAAATGGCTTTTAGTGTAAAATAAAAGTAATGTTAACTCTAAGGCTAGACTCTAAATGTCTGTTGTGAGTTGATTCGGATTGATAATTAGTTTTGCATACAATATAAAAGCAATTTAAACAAACGTACAGAATTTCAGTTCTATACACAAACTTTCTGATCGATCAACAAATACCTAGAATATCTCATTTAAGCGAACCTTGCTTGAAATTTTGTGAAATAAATCTTTTATCGTGGTTTATTTTATTTATTTATTTATTTAAAATTGCAACTACATGTCTAAAACAGTAGCTTAACATAAAAATTTTAAGTTTATACATTAACAAATCTAACTTAAAACAAGAAAAAACGTTAACTTCGGTTGAACCGAAACTCTTATAACATTCACTCGAAATTTTAAATCGTATTGTAAAACATAAATGTGAGGGGTTTAAAAAGGGGCTGCCCCAAAATGTAGGTGGTACACGCCCAATAGTAGATGTGTATGAAGCGACCATCTATAAGACGCCGTCATATCGAATTTCAAGTTAATAGTTACGTTTTTTATACAAATGCATAAAAGTGAGCTGTGGATTTGTATGGGACTACCTCAAAAAAGTGGGCAAGACACGCTCATTTGTATATATATATGTATGAATCGGCTGTCCACTAAAATCCACCAAATCTAATTTCAAGCTAATATTGATTTAAATAAAGAATTTTTTCATAAAAAAAAAACAAAAAATGGCACGGTGTGTTTGTATGGTGGCAACCCCAAAAACTGGGCGGGTTACGCCCATTAGTCTATGTTTGTTAAGCGGTAGTCTATAGAAAGGCACCATATCGCATTTCAACCTAATATTGACTTTAATAAAGATGTTTTTCATACAAAAAGTCAAAAGTGGGCAGTAGGTTTGTATGGGGGCTACCCCAAACAGTTTGCGGGTCCCATCCATTAATGTATATGTCAAGCGTCCGTCCACTAGAAGTTACCATATCAATTATTAAGTTGATATTGACTACAATAAAAACGTTTTTCATACAAAAAGTCAAAAGTGGGCAGTAGGTTTGTATGGGGGCTACCCCAAACAGTTTGCGGGTCCCATCCATTAATGTATATGTCAAGCGTCCGTCCACTAGAAGTTACCATATCAATTATTAAGTTGATATTGACTACAATAAAAAAGTTTTTTATACAAAAAGCCAAAAGTGGGCTGTGGGTTTGTATGGGGGCTACTTCAAAAAGTGGCCGTGGCGGGTCAATCTTGATAATCTATTAAACTGCAATAAAAAGAAGTGTATGTGCAAACTGGATAGCATAAAAATTGGTCCCCCAAAAAATGCGCAACAACATACAAACAGACGGACAGGGCTAGATCTACTCGTCTCGTCGAGAAGCTTATTGTAGATAGAAAAAAGAGCTCGGAGTGAATTATTGAGCCCCTAATTTGTCGTACAAAAAAGGGAACTTTATTGGCACGAAGCGACGAGTTGGCCGAATGGAGACATTTATTATTATGGACTGAAGTAAGTACGGAGAATCAATCTCACCAATAAGAATTTTATGAAGAAAAGCAACAGAGAGCATAGAACGGGGTTATAAAAGCGTTGGGAGATCAATTAATTTAAACCAGTCATGATACGGCGGAAGATTTATTTCGGGATCCCAAATGAGACTCCTAAGAGCAAAGAGAAGAATATAAATCTTCCGCCGTATCATGACTGGTTTAAATTAATTGATCTCCCAACGCTTTTATAACCCCGTTCTATGCTCTCTGTTGCTTTTCTTCATAAAATTCTTATTGGTGAGATTGATTCTCCGTACTTACTTCAG
The DNA here is from genome assembly GCA_035044765.1 of Leucophenga montana. Taxonomy (NCBI): domain Eukaryota; kingdom Metazoa; phylum Arthropoda; class Insecta; order Diptera; family Drosophilidae; genus Leucophenga; species Leucophenga montana. The sequence continues at coordinate 87,836 of JAWNNQ010001360.1, read as the reverse complement.
TCCATAATAATAAATGTCTCCATTCGGCCAACTCGTCGCTTCGTGCCAATAAAGTTGCCTTTTTTGTACGACAAATAATTGATATGGAAACTATTTTTGAACTGACTCAATAGGATCCTCTGTATTGTCACGTATTGTATACAACTGTCATGTATAAGTGTTGGTACAATTGTCAGATGGTTCGTACGAAATAAATTGGTTAAGGAGTTAGTTTTCTTTTGGTGTGTTTTGCGAATTTTGTAGTTGTTCTTTTGCGAAGTTTGTCTAAAATTGTGTGTTGACAAGAAAATTTCACGAACCGTTTGGGTAGAACATTCGCGGAATGCACTGAAAGCTATTCCAAAAACGGGTCTATGAATAGTGTTTCGATGATTGAACAAAGTTTTGGAAAATGTGTATTTCATCTAATCGGAATTACTTTGAAGGAAATAAAATAAGTATCAAACAACAATCAAACCGTTTTCGTTTTATTGACAATTTCCTGGTACTTTTTGATCAGAAGGTATACATATAGTAAACGAGTATATTATTACTTCTCCGCTCTTCTGTTTTAATGCATTTTATGTATTACTGACTTTATGATTTAACAATTCAAGTCTTTATTTTTAGTTAAGAGTAGTAGTAAAAAAATAAAAAAAGTGAAATCAGCTTTAACTTTAAATGTACTGCGTATGACGTTGTATACTGGCTTTGAACTTTGACTTGTGTATTTCACATGACAACAATAACTACTACTAGATACAATACAGATTCATTTTGGTGTTTAAAATTACTATATAGAGAACCTTGCCGTCTAAAACAATTTAAGTTAATAATGCTGTATAATTAAAAATAAAATAATATATATATATATATATATATATATATATATATATATACATATGTATACATCGTAGTTCAATATACTATTAGAAATCTGCAATCATTAGCAGCTTATTTATACCCCTAACCCCACTCACTCTTTCATTATACTATCAAGAAATTTATGCATTTTGAACTTTTGCACCCAATGCGTATAAAAATGCATTACAAACTGCACACAGCTCGAGTATCTTAACTTAAAAAAATAAAAAGCTGTAGTCTTATATAGTTACGATACGTAGAGGCACCTTAATCCATAACGTCTAGTTTTTTGCTCGGTCTCACACTCTTCCTATCACTTTTTTGCTCAGCCATTAGCTCAGTTCAACTTAGTTCAGTACTCAGTCAATGACGTCTATAATTTTCTATACGTTAATTTAATTTTCTGATAAGTCGAAGCACAATTATTTTTAGCCTTGTCTAATTGATAAGCTACAAAAACTTTTTAAAGTTTATTTTAATTTTTTTTCTATGCTTTATTTCTGTTTGACATAGTGAAAGGGTTTTGTGCTGATTTTGTAAATAGTTTGAAAAAAAAAAACGCTAAACAAAATAAAATTTTTGACAAACTTAGAGAGGGAGAGAGAAAGAAAAAGTTGAAAAAATATGTGTGTGTGTGTACGTATTAAATACAACACGTGTGCGTGTGTGTTTTTTTTTCGCTGTGCTGTGTACTATCAATATATTGAACCCATTTTAATAAAATATACTCTTACTATATTGTAGTACTTTGCCACTCAGAAATGGGTATCTCCAAAACGAGCTGTGGAAGGGCTTAAGTAGCTTCAGCTTCAGGCGTCGAAAGACGTTGACTTTGCAATTTATTTTTGATGTACGCGAACTAAAAGAAGTATTTGTGGGTGCCAAGTCGGTGCTGTATGGCGGATGACTCATCAACCGATGTGGGAGAGCTCGCATTATTGTAGTGGAGTATAGTTTTCCGCAATTAATCGAAAACTTCTGGTAAATAAATGTTTGTATACTACGCATAATTGCCCGTGCTGTATTGATAGCTGGTACCCGGCGCGTTGCTGCCCTTCCCCTTGAATCTCCCTTCCCCTGCCACACCTACCCCATGCCCCTTTAATCTACCTCCAATTCTCCTACCCCTCTTCGTCTGTCCGTTCCACCCCTTCTCCAACCGCCCCTTGCGCTGCCCCCTATTTCCCTGCCCACTTCCCCTACCTCTCCAAACTTTACCACCTCTTTTCCCTGTCCCCTTCGATCCCCTTAACATGTATACAACATTTCATCCCTCTATCTTAAATGGTGCCCAGCGCGTTGCTGCCATTCCCCCTGCCACTCATACTTTTACTCCTCCTTCTCTATGATCCCTTACCCAACCACCCATTCTAATTCCCCTGCCCCTCTTCTACCCATTTCCCAACACTTCCATTTCCCTTCCATGCCCATCCTGCCCCTTCCCCTAATACCACTGCTTCCCCTCCCAACTTCCCTACCTACCATTTACTTCTTTTGATAACAATTCATAAACGTTGATAATATGACCAATAAACATGACCTAACGATTTAAATTATTTTTTTAATATAAAAAACTAATTTATGTGTTAAATATATAAAAGTTAGACATATGCTGTCGCTGACTTTATCAAGCTCTACAACTTTTCTCTAGAACTCAATCATATATCTCTCATCGTTAAAACAGCGTTCGTAAGAAACGTTTTCGTTCGACCGTTTTTTCTCCGACTTACTTTGTAAATCTGACTACCACGAAAGTCTTTTCATTCATATATAGCCTATGACACTCACAAATAACGTGGCTTTCTATTGGTAAAAGAATTTTCAAAACAGATAACTATTTGCTTCATAGTGCTTTGTCGGCGAATAACTTTTGTTGCATATAGTTCCTACTTAAGCACCCATATAGTCGATTACTGATTTGTTACCTGCTACGATAGACGTGTTTTAAAACACCGCTGCTGTATTGCTACAATTGTCAAATTATGCAGTATCCAACGCGTGATATTTTAATGCATGTTGGTCCCACTAATGCTCAACGATGCCTCAATTTCATGGTCTTTCACAAGGTGGTCTTGTCTTATCAGCATCTATGTTTTCTTGGACAACAGCTGTTTTTGGACAATCTTCTCTAATTTCGCCTTAAATCGAAATTCAGCACATCAGTCATAAACAGTAGTTTGCAAAGGTGCTTCATAGCAAAAAAAAAAAAAAATAAGTTAAATGATGCACCCTTGTTAAGGTAGTATTTCCAAGGCGCACAATATTCAAAGCAACCCTCGCACAACAAAAATTTAATTGTTTTTATTGGGCGCATTGTGGGAAAAGACAACTTACAGCCTTACTAATAACAAAAAAAGTAGGGGAAAAACAGACTTTATTTCAAATTGCAACTAGCTTTATAGTCGACAACAATAGTTTCATTTCTATTAAAACTGCGTTTATAGAATCTCCATATAGCCTGCTTCTTCGGTTCAAGAAATTTAAGTGGAGCACACCAAATCAATTGTTCATACCTAATATGCGTTTATAAAAGATATTAACCTTTTGGACAGCCATTCACACCACTCAGGTAGTCCATGCGTTGAAGACAGACAGCTAACGGAATCGATCCAAATTCGAAATGGTTCGGTTCGGATTCTAAAAAAGAAACAGATACAGAATAAAAAGATACGAATCATGAAGCACATGGCTAGAGTCGTATGTCAGTCGGTGTTGAGCTGCCTGCCTGACTGCCTGACAGCCTGCCTGACCGCCTGATAGGAATTTATTGACCTTCTTCGCTATTGCTTATCGCATGTTCGCAACGTGTTATTGTTGTTGTAGTAAAAAAAAAAATCGCACAACAAAACCAACAACCAAATGAAGAGCAAATACAACCAGAGCAAATTTAGCTAGAATATCAAACACGTCACTTTCATTGACTTTGCAAATTTTTGTTGTTTTTTTCCAAATTTATTTTGTTATTTTTTTTGGTTTGTTTAAACGTTTTTCGTTTCTTTTATAAACACCCTTTACAAATATTATAACAAATGATATGGTCAATTTGCTAGTAAGTTTGTAACAAACAGAAGAGCTGTTCAACATTAAGATTAAATAAAATATTACATAAAAAATCGATCTTAAAGGAATGTCTGCCTGTCCGCGTTAGTCAGAGCTATAAGAGAATGATTCGTGTTTTTTTTTTCTTAATTCACAAATTATTTCATCAATCCTTTTGAGAAAAAAATGATTTGAATTAAAATTTTAATCATTCAAAATAAATTGTACATTTTGAATCATTCGTTTTGGAAACTTTATGAAAAAAAATTAATATGAATAGAATGGAAAATTGAATCATTGTTTTCTATTTTTTTTGCAGAAACTCATTTTCAATCAACAATAAAAATATCAAAATGCTAAGCAGAATCACAAAAAAAAAAAAATGATTTAAATTTCCATTCAATTCACTTTTTTTTTTCATAAAGTTCTCAAAAAGAATGATTCAAAAATGTACAATTAATTTTGAATGATTCAAATTTATATTCAACAATTTTTTTTTTAAGGAGTTATTCAAAAATTGTTTAATTCAAAACATGAATGATTCCCAGATACATTAAAATTTGAAATATTATCTTTGAAATACTGAGCAACCAATGGTGGTGGGAGAATATTTTTATACCATTCACACATAGTGTGAAATGGTATTATCAGTTTTTCTTAAAGTTTGTAACGCATTAAAGGAGGCAACGTAGACCCCATAAAGTACATATATTCTTGATCAGCTCGAAGAGACGAGTCGATCTAGCCCTGTACGTCTGTCTGTCTGTATGTTGCTGCGCATTTTTGGGGACCAATTTTTACGCTATCCGGTTTAAATTTTGCCCATACACTTCTGTTTATTGCAGTTTAATAGAGTATCAAGATTGACCCGCCACGCCCACTTTTTGGGGTAGACTCCATACAAACCTACTTCCCAATTTTGTGTTTTTGTATGAGAAACTTCATTATAAAAGTCAATATTAGGTTGAAATGCGATGTGGTGCGTTTTTATGGTTAGCAGCTTAACATACACAGACTACTGGGCGTGTCCCGCCCACTTTTTGGGATAGCCCCCATACAAACCATACACCGTGCAATTTTGAAATCGATTTGGTGGATTTTAGTGGATTTTAGTTCATATATATATACAAATGGGCATGACACGCCCCCCACAGTCCCAAACAAACCAACAGCTCACTCTTATGCATTTGTATGGAAAACGTCAATATCAACTTGAAATTCGATATGGTCACATCTTAGAGATAGTCGCTTCATATACATCTACTAGTGTGCGTGTACCGGCCACCTTTTGGGGTAGTCCCTATTTAAACCCCCACTTTTATGTTATAAAATTTCGTGTGAATGGTATTAGAGCTTCGGTTCAACCGAAGTTAACGTTTTTTCTTGTTTATATTTAACTTTACACATAGCAGACCCCTATATACACTAGATTTTAGTTAGAGGCATCTAACTCATGTATATAGCTGTATATATAGATGCATAGCTATATGCATCATTATATAGGACATATTAACATTTTCAAACTCAAGGTTTTGTACAATGAAGCACTATACTGGTTCAGCGTAAAAAAAACAGGTATGCGCCAATACAAACAGATCTCTTGAATATTAAACGCTAAGCTATATGAATATTTGTATGTATGTATATAGTAGTTAGAGCGAGTGAAAGAGAAATACACAGATTTGAATTTCTCAATTCATGAACATGTATGCGAGAGAGAGAGAGAGAGAGAGAGGAAAAACATATGTTTGTACGTTTGTTTGATTTTCTTTTCATTGTGTGAGTGACAATTGGTAACGAATTTTTCAACCAACTTTGATGAACACAAGAATTTACATTTTTATACCATGCACCACTCTGCAAATAAAAACCTTTCAAATGACATCTAATTTCTACCTAATCGGTTTTATACTCTGCACGTAAAAGACGTCACAAAAAATTGCACTTACCACCTATTAATATAAAACGATTTATAAAACAAATGTCGGTATTTATCATTTAAACAAATATACTAGTGAAAGGTATAAATTATTCGGTTCTATTGCCAATTTTTTGTTTTCTTTTCTTTTTAAACTAATTTATAAAGCAAACTTTGTGAAAAAAAAAAGTTTAATTGATTTGCCACTTGTTGTTTTTTATTTGTTATGTGAAATGAATCGCATTTTTTCTTTTTTTGTGTTCTTATTTTAGTCTGTTAAAAACATTTTTTTGTCACCCTACACGCATAGCATGAAAAGTTGTAGTATCAAAAGTGTCGCAGTGTTTGTAACAGCGATACAATGAAGCACATATTGTTGATATTCAAACAATATTATTACTGAAACTAGAAATTATAAACTTAGGGTAGTACCGGGTGATTCGAGCCACTGCTATTTTAGGGTTTGTTGAGAATAAAATTTTTAATAGTTGTGAGACCGTTGAGGTCTTGCACGTTAAAGTTTATTTATGTTAAAAATACAAGCACGGTTTAACCAAGAAAATGTTAAATAAAATATATATAGAGAGGTAAGTAAAAATATAGTAATAGATGCTCACACACTGCTGATGATTAGTATTACCACATCTTTCTGAAGAGAAATAAAACTCGCACACTGTTATCGAACATACGACTTTTAATCATGTTCAGGCGTTTTGTCCTTAAAACGTGGATAACTTTTTTGGCTATTTACCATTTGGAACATAAACGAAGCTTCCAGCAAAAACTGTCAAAGTCATCGCCTTGAAGGTGTTTCATCTCGTTAGTAAAATTGCTTCACAAGAAAGAAGCGAACCATGGTTCTTGCAGCCAATGTTGCGGGTATACCACCCATATTCTTGTTTGCTCGTAAGAATATGCAAAGAGCATTCATAGGGCATGCATATCGTGGATTCATAGGCGTTGCAAATTAGTTCGGTTGCATGTAACAGTGCGAGTTTTTAAAGTGGATGAAGCACTCCATTACACTCTGGAACTCGTTGAAACAGCGGCCATTCTTATTATTGCTCGACAATCTGTGGCGGCATTGAAATTGGCTGTCAAAAATAGCGTAACACTTCTATCATTTCCGCCTCATTACAGTCATTAGATGTGTCTGTTTATCGTCCGCTGAAAGCTCATTATGCAAGTCAGTGAAATGCGTGGTTGAAAAACCATGCTGGTCGAGTCAGTGCTTTTAAAAATTGGGTATGCCGTACTTGAATTGATCTGTAGCGTTAGCAAAAATATGGCCAGTACGGGCTTTCTTACATAAAGTACAAAATGCTTGGATCAAGAACTGTTTTTTCAATCTTGAAATTATTAATTTTAGCTTTATTTTAGCTCGAGTGAGCTTGTTTTTAAACCAAAAATATGCTTACTTTAAGAAGAAATTGAATTGTTTTAAATCGAAAATGGAATGGCCTTGAGTACAAAATGCGTTTAAAAACATTTTTTAGGGGTTTTTTTTTTGTATTATTTTTTTTTCTATTATATTTTAAGAACTGCTTTTTTATGTTTGAAGTTCTATTTTTATTAAATTTTAAATTAATTTTTTTTGTATTTTCAGTTCATAAAAATGTTCTTTGGTGGAGAAAACTACTTTTATTTGAAGCATGAGAAACAAAGGTGCTGAGCGCAAGGTCTCACTAGCTTAGTTACTTCGGCTAACAGTCGAACGACTTGCCGAGTCGCAATGAATTGCTTTTCTCGTTTACTGTCGCCGCAAAGACAAATATATACATATGCAGTATTGTATATTATTCCTTCATGACAAAGCCGACTTAGTTGAAAGCAGCTGAGAGAGTAATTTTGGTTTTGTTTTCAGAGATTTATATACAAATTTCCTACTCGCTTCAAGTCGAAAACTATTTATATTTTTTATTCTGAAACTTTTGTACTTCATAGGTAAAGTTTTGCTTCTAAAATTATATTTTGATACTTATTTTAAGAATGTTAGGCATATGCTAAGAATTTCTGCATTTGATTATTTAATCGATGAAGTTCTTTACTTGATTTAAGAATTTACTTGATTCAAGAAATTTAAGCTTCAAGACACACAAAAAAAAAAAATCATTTTTGGACCCAGAGATCAGACCATGTTTATCATATGTTTTTTGGGTCGCGGAATTCGAAACCGCGGTCCATTTAACCCCATCTCCTCAGGTTTTTGAGATAAACTCACAAAACGTCAAAATTTGAGTCCAAATTTTTAAAATAAGTTCTGATCTATCTTTATGTTTTAGGGGTCGCTGAAATCGAATCTGAAGTCTATTTAATCCCATTATATCATGCTTTTGACATAACCTCAAAAATCCTCCAAATTTGACCCCAACATTTTGAAATAAAGTAAAGTTCTAATCTATAAGTCTTACCATGAATACTCTATGTTTTTGGGGTTGCTGAAACCGAATCTGAGGTTCATTTGACCCCATAATCTCAGGTTTTTGTGATAACTTAAAACTCAAATTTCGAACCCATAACCAAGGAAATAAATCATAAAAGCAATCTGTATTAATGAAAAATATCACATAGCTGAAGACTCTTCAAAAACCCAAGTACTTAAACGCAAAAAGTCCCATAACCCTATAATCCTATAGCCCCATAACACCGTAACGCCATAACCGAGGGTATAAATCATAAGCAAACTTTATTACGGAACTGAGGTCATCGTCATCCAGCGACCGCAGTTCCACGTTAGTTGGTGACTTGGCTAATGTGGATGCTAATGCTACAAGAAAACTACCCAACAAGGTCCAACAAACGCATGATTGTGTTGCGAATCGTGACAATTTCTGTTATATTTGTTCGAAGTAGAATCTTTAAGACGCAAAATTAACGAAAATATTTGTGAATTATATGAGAAAATTTTCAAAGTGAAAATAGATCAGCACAATAGTTGCCTGAATCTTTCCAACTATTTGGAAAGATTCAGGCAATCGAGAATATTGTTACCTCTGCTTAAATAATACCTCAGGCTTGAATTCTAAGTATAAACATACGTTTGTTTATAAGAGTGTAGATTCGGTAATACTACCCGTTTTAATTGAATGGAATGAACGCGAATCTTATATAGAATTAACGGAAAATATTGAAAAGCCTGATGAAAGTGAATTGTCAAAAGATGAAAATGATGCTAGCGAATCGGAATCAGCAGTTTCGTCATTGTATCTCAGTTTGAGTTGAATGATCTCGTTAGAGACTTACGTTTGCCGAAACATGGTTCTGAATTTCTAGCATCGTTTTTCAAAAGGAAGAAATTTTTTGAACCTAAAACTAAAGTTTCTTTTTATCGAATTCGAGATTCAGAGTTTAGTAAATTCTTCGTAAAGGATCAGAGTTTATCATTAGTTTTTTGTACGGATGTTGAAAGTCTTATAAATCAGCTGAAACCAAATTTATTTGCTTTTAAGTACTTGGGTTTTCAAAGAGTCCTCAACTATGTCATATTTGAAATAATACAGGGTAAGACTTGTAGATCAGAGTGGACCTCGGATTCGAATTCAGCGACCCAAAAAAAAAAACGTATTATAAACATGGTCTGATCTTTGGGTCCGAAACACCTATGTAGTATGTTGTTACACACTCAGAAATATGTTTCCATTAATGTTCGTATTGACTCTGCGCACGTTCGATAAGGAGAAGATTATATGCTATATATCAAGAATATTCTCCTTATCTCGGTAGTAATACATTAGAAAAACATATGCATATATCTTTTTGTTAAATAAATTTGGAGCTTGTCTAAAAATAAAATCGAAGTCTTTAATTATTCTGTGCACATTTTCTGAAAGCAATCTACAAAAAGCACTAGAAGACATCATCATTTTAACAAGTATGCCAAATTAATACAAAATAAAGTTTGATATTTCAGATTGATTACTATACAAAACTTTATCTCTTTGAGTTTTTTGCATCAAATTAGTTGATTCACTCAAGTCTGTACTCCGGATTTGGCCAACGAAAATATTATTTGACTCAGTTTTTTTTCATATGTACTTCCTAATTTAGTAGTATTTAATTAAATTGAATTACATTTCAGGTTCAACTTAATCACTACAATCTAGAATTGGTTCATTCTGTGTTTGAATGTCTGTTTCTTCTGAAATTCGATATAGCAAGTACAATTATTTTTCAATAAGATTTCCTATTGAGAATATACGATGTATTATTTCTGCTTTAACAAGCGATTCGATTCTATTTGTTTTATTGGTATTGAACGGTGTTCTTGAACTTGTATTAAATTCACTTATGGCTAATAACTTAAATCACGATAGTGTGAAGGAACGTAAGGTAAGGCAAAGCCGGCTATAAAGCAAAGTGTTAAGTTGTGCTGCATGCACAAAATTTGATATGTCCGTTTGTTGGCGGCTTAAGCAAAAGTGAGAAAAACGAAAAAATAATGACAGAATTTTAATTTCGGTGGAACCGAAACTTTAATACGCTATACACGATCTGAATGAGCTAAATGTAAAGCATTTCAGTTATTGTTGATTCTAAGAAGATGGAGTTTTACAGTCTGTGGTGTAGGTTTTCATGTGAATGCAGAAGAAAACTCCACACCCATATTAAGAAGGATTCAATTAAAACTGAACGGAATTCACAAGCAGACAAACTTAAATGACTATATGAGCTAGTCTCATCGAGATAGTATATGTATTAAAATACGTCAAATGTATCGCAGCAAATATTTGACGCAGATTGAAAAGATTTTGCACTTATGTGATTCTGTAATTGGCCAACATTTAGAGTGAATAGCAATTCCAGCTACTTCTGTTACTACTGCAATGGTTGATTGATTTGATATTTTGTTTGATTCAGTGTATAATAACATCTGATCGAATGTGAATTTTAATTGAATCAATTTTAGTTGGATCATTGTCTTCCAAAGCACTTTTATTTCGATTTAATATGTCATTATTTCGGAAAAACTGATTCTGAAATTGCATTTTATTCTATGGTTGATGCGAGTGCTACTGAAATAAATGGTGCATTGCAAAGCAAACCGTATTTTTGGAATAGAGCATTTTCTGGTAGCACCACTGTATAGCGTCCTATTTCAAAATTTACTTTAGAACGCACCTTATAGGTTCCGATCGTACGAAAGTTTCGCTGAATCAATTTTAGTCGAAGATCTTTGTCTCCCAAAAAACTTACGAGTATATTGTATTTCGATTTGGTGTCCCTTTAAAACTTCAGTTTCTTTACTTTTTATGTAAGAAAATATTAAGTCCTCTCATTTTCAAGGTGTTATAATGCTAAAAGTCTGCAGTGTCGATTGCTGAATGACAGTTTTCGTAATGACAGCCGAGCGAATGTGGAGTGGGAAAAGACAATACATTAAAGAAGAGTAGATCTTTGGTAATAATGCATACAACAGCTTAGAAACACTTGATATCATCGTACCCAGGTTATAAGCCGCGTTTAACAATATGTACGGAAATATTTCGAGTGTATCACTTGAACTGTAGAAAAGTTGGATTGAAACGAAGAACAAATTTAAACAAATCAAAACAAATATGTGAGTTTCTTTAGTCTAGGATGTTAATGTTTAGAAACAAATTTCTTTTGTATTTTAGATTGAACAGTTTCAAACCACAGATTAAGTAACTGCATCTGTATGAAAATTATGCAGAAAAATTACTAATTTTCTAAAACATTTTTGAAAGAGCTGATTCTGAAATTTCATTTTATTCTGTGCTTATTACCAGAGCTACTGAAAAACTTTCATGTTAGGCATTTGGTTCTGTAGTTGATAGCCAATTTGAAAATGATTACCACCATTTGTGTACACATTTATAAATGATGGCAACGTGAAACTGGGAGGTCCTGTTGACTAAAACAAAATAATCAAGAAATAAACACTAAGAGTATTAATTTCGAAGCTTCAAAACGAATTTAACATACTTCTCGAATTCCAATTTGTATGATTTGTAGTGCTGCAATAGGAAAAGGCATGCAAGATCTCATATAAAAAAGCTTACTTCGCAAGGAGAACCCTAACTTGATGTACAGAAAATCATTGTATGCTCACCAATTCAACGATTCGCAATGCGATCAAACACACATCAACAACTGAAACTTGCAGAAGACACCAGGTAATGTTTAAAAGTTTAACGGCACGGATAATGAGATACTGCAAGCAAGATAAATTGATGAGCGACCTGAAGAGATACTCAAACTGTCGTTACATTCAGAAAAATGCACGGTTTGGTGTGGTTTATGAACTGGTGGAATCATCGGTCGTCCATATTTCTTTAAAAATGAGGCCGAACAGAACATAACCGTCAATAGCGAGCGCTAGCGCACCATGAGAACGGAATTTTTGTTGCCTGAAATTGAAGCCCGTGATGTTGGCGACATTTGGTTTGAGCAAGATGGTGCTACGGCATACACAGCGCGCGAAATAATGGCTTTATTGAGAAATCATTTTGTTTCGAACCTGTCAACTAGCTGCCTATATCGTATAATATCAGACCTTCGATTTTCTTTTTGGGTTTATGTGAAGTAAAAAAGTCTTCGTTGATAAGCCAGCTATTATTCGTGTAATTCGCAAGATACCGGTAACAGTGCTGGAAAGAATCAGGACCTTTCGGATGGACCACCTACAGCGTAGTCGCGGCCAACATTTGAAAGAAATTATCTTTAAAAAGTAAATGTCCGAGATTATTCTTTCGGATTCGACATAAAATTCTATTTTAAGTGCTTTATTTAAAATTTTAAAAAAAAACTAAATGAATCACCCGTTACCATGTGTGTAGCGTATTAGATGTAAGGTTTCAAGTGCATTGCTATGCGTAACAAGCTAGCTTGCTGGCTAAAATCAAATGCTTTATATGATGTCTGAGAATGTCTGTGCATGTTTTATTGCAATAAGAGAAAAAGAATTCTATTTATTTTTATACATTTTTATGATGCAAGTAAACAAGTTACAACAAGCTGCTGCAACAGGTTGCTGCAGCATACACAAAAGTAGCAGACAGTGTTTAAGTTTAGCAAAGATAGATATTAAATGTTTTCTATAGAACGAACTTACCGGCTTTTTGGCAGCCAATGGTTTATTTATTAAATTCAAATGCGGCTCAAAATCCTGTCCAAAACGTTCGATTAATAAATTCTCAGCAGCCTCCTGCGGGCATTCCTCCTGTTGCACCAACTCCCAAATATCCTGCGGTATATAGAAGCTTAACGTCAAGCCGACTAGCAGACCAATGACGAAATAATGATTGCGACTGAGCGATGATGGTCGCCGCATGACCATTGTGTGTGTCTGTTTTGGGCAGCAACGAAATGTTTTTTTTTTTTTTTTTAATATTCTTTTTTTTTCGGAAAAGCGTTTACAGATGCAAGTGAAGTTTAATTAATAATAATATAAAACTTAAAAAAAAAAAACCAAATACAATTTAAAAAAAAAATACACACAAATCACTGGTTTCAAGGATTAAATCAGATGCAAAGAGTAGTAAAACGCATGCGGCACGTTGTTGTCGTTGTTGGTTTCTTTGATGCTGTTTTGCTTTGCTTTGCTTTGCTAGAACTCTGCGTTATTTATTTGTTTTACCGTTGCTTTTTTACATACATATGTATATACTACATAGAAAGGTAAAAAACTACAAACAAACAAAAAAACACATTTTTGCACTTCTTTTTTTTTCGATTAATGCTTCACGCCAAATATAATTATTTTTTGCGCCTATTTTTTGCACTTTATGCTTTTCATATTTATTTATTACTACTTTTGCTTTTAACTGCAGATACTAACCGGCAAAAAAAAAAAACAAAAATTAAAACACTCAAAAAGCAAACAAAAAATAACCGTAACGTGCCGAAAAAAGCAAAATTCTAATGCACAAAATACCGTTTAATTAGTGGTTTTTGTTGTTGTACTTGTTGCTGCTGCTGCTGTAGTTGTTGTTATTGTGTTTGATGCCGGCAACGCCAAAAAGCATTTTCCGTTTGACTTCGCTTAAAATTACCAACAAAATTTTGTCACAAAAACAAAAAAAAATTATTAATAAACAAAAATACATACGTATGTATTACACATATTTATTAAATGCCACCGGTAAAAAAGTTAGCAGTTTATGCTGCTAGTTGGATTTGTTTTTTGTGGCATGCGGCAAACAACGCAAGGCAAGATGGACACTGGGCTATAGCAAACGCACCGACACACACACAAGCACACGTAATAACCCAAAAAAAAAATAAAAAAATGAAATAAAGAACCGACAATGCACGCCGATAAAACGACCGCGCACATTCACTACCACTTTGCAACTGATCGGCCGCGCGGCAACTAAATTAACAAAATTAAAGACAAAGAAGAAGCAGAAGCAGCGTATGCCAAAACAAACGCCAGATGGCGTGCCATGCAATAAAACCATAGCTTGGTATTTAATAGCTCATTCTATAGCCGAAGTTGTGCACGTATTTAGTGCGCATTAACGCGTATAAACACAACAAATGCGCGCTGGCGCGCATGCAGCGGAGAAGTCGTTTTTTTTTTTTGGATTTGCGAAAAACTGTTTTGCTTTACAAAAAAAAAAACTGTATTTGATAATAAAGTGCGCAAATAAATATTAGCGTAGTTTGTACTTAAACAATTTACAGCGCTCCGTAAAACAATTGCAACTGAAATTGTCTTACCACATGACGTACATTATTATAATATAAAGGTGTCTTTTTAGAGCTGTAGAACTTTGAATTGAATTAAATTACTGACAATTTTACAATTTTAAACTGTAAATCTACTTTATTAGAAATTTATTATTTATCATTTAATTTTAAACCATAAGTCTTTTGTCTGGAAGTCCACTTTTTTACCATTTTTTTCAAGCAATGGGTGCCGTATCTCAGCAATGTTTCACACAAGCTTATCTTTTAAGTTGTTCAAAATTGCTGGTTTGATCGCATAAACCAATGACTTCAAGAAAGTCGCATGACTTGGGTGCTTAATTGACTAGTTCATTTCAAGAAATAACAATGATCCTTCGGCTTTAATTTGTGCAGCAGCTGAATCGTATAAGGTCTTTGCGTAAAATTTTCCATAAAGTGGATGCATATAGCTTTCATTGCTACGCGTGTTGGCGGATCGACTCATTTGGGTCCTCCTCAGCGTAGCAATCGCCGTTCGTTCGTGCCAATGATGTCAATGTCATCAGCAAACGCGAGTAGCATTATTTCCTTATGGAAGTTCTTGCCCGACCGGTTCTACGTAGGATGTGTTCCATCAAGAGATTAAAATAGTCGTCGGATAAAGCATCACGCTGCCTGAAACCACACTTAACATCAAATGGCTCGGTGTGGCTATTTGCTACTCTATCGACGCTTTGGCTGTGTAATAGCATCATCATGCATATATGTACTTGTATGAACGAACTTTGCTGGGGTACAAAGTTCAGATAGGACGTTTGTTACATTCCACCTGTCTTTGATTACTGTCTTTCCGTCATCGGCCCTCCAGCTGTAGCTCAATCTCGTTCAGGTAGGGTATCTCAACGCACCGATACACCGATACGAAAGGGATGGATGTAGCAAACAAATTTATATTTATCCTCTGTTTAAACTCAACCATTCCAACACAATATAAGTTCACAAATACGCAAAGAAATGTTGTACTCAAGTAAAATAAGAACTGATAAGATCGTAGTTTTTAACGATCTTAGGTGCCCCTCCCTTGATGTGGTCGTAAATGCGATTTGCGACTACGACCCCCTTTTCAAACTTACATTACTATTCACGTGTTTCGATCATTTGCTCTCTCACTGATATTCACTGGTATTGAATAACCCAACCTAATTATAAACTCACTCAAACTTCATTTTAAACAAATACAGTTTAATGCTCCTTACTTAGCCTATTACTATACTACATACATATGTAGGTATAGAAGGAATCACTAGATCACTTATATTACAACAAAAACAAATCAAAAAACAACGATGTATATATAAAAATTATAAATTTAGCTCGAATTATTTTGTGACGAAATATAATCTTAAATATGTACTGCATTATTGCAAACTAAGTATAAGAAAAGAGAGAACTATGATTAATCAAAATTGCTAAATTGATATTTTAAAAGGCCCTTTAGTATATCTTAAAATATTACTTCCCGAACCTGAGCGCTCTAGGTATGAAAAGGAGAATTCTGTCATGGATGGGCCGGCCGGCCTTTCGCCTTAATGTTAGATTGAATACTTTTATTTTATTTTCTTTTTGTTTTGTTTAATTATCTTTAACCCTTTGTGCTCTCTGTTCTTTTACAGCCCTAACCACTTGATGTTGCTTCGGTCGGAGGAAGCTTCTGTTGTCGCCGCCGGAGCGGCAACCAACACGGAGATGTCGTCGTAGTCGTGTTGGTTGTCCTGTATACGTTGCAGTTTCAACCTCTGCTGTGGCGCGTTGTCTTTTCCTAGTGACCGCCGGTGTAGTTGATGTTGAGGTTATGTTTCTATCACGGCCACGCGTTGTCTTCTAGTCGCCGCCGAAGATGTAGTTGAGTGCATAGATGCCACTGTTGTACATTTCTTTTTTTTTTTTTGTCAACAGGACAAGTGCTGGATACATTGAGGCCTGTGGCACTTAATTGTCTTATTGTATGGTCCCAAGAAAAGCGATTGTGCGACTGTGTCGATGGTAGCTGTTCGTTTTGTAATATGGCTGCGCGAATTAACTAGTTATTTAGTTTTTTTAACATCTTTTTTTATGCATCCACACATTTACTTTTTCTTTATTATCGGCAGTACTCCTGCATTCCCATATCACATACCACAACCGAGTCTTTTCTCCTCCTCTTCTTCTTTCATGGTTGCATGTTGCTATTTTCATGATGCAGCAGCCCCAATAATTGCAAAATAAAAAAATATGGTTACAAATTCAAATTACTTCACACGTAACACGTTAAAGCAGTTCGTTCTTATTGGCGTGTCGAAAGCGGTCTTATAATCCAATAATACGTGGTGTGTGTGTGTCTTTGTTGTACTCACGGGTCTTCTCCCGGATTTGTAAAAGAGTGAAAATTTAACCACTGGTCGACAACTTCGGTTTTGACTTCAGCCGTTTACACAGTACTCGGAAGCTTATACGAATTACAAACGATTTGTGTTAGAGTGCTGCATGACTTAATTCATAGAAGCGGCTTTAGGAATATTCAACAGTTTAAATTCAATTCATGAATTCAACACATTCTAAACAGTTAATAATCATTTCATTCACTGCCGAATATAAATTCAACTTCACTAACATTCACTTTGAATGACTGAATGAAATGTCAATTCATTTCACTATGAATGCAAGGTTAACCGAAACATTCATTCACTCATTCGAATAAATTCAATTTTCGGTCAACACGAACACTTTCAACAGCCGAAGGCTTTCTGCACCCGAACTGAGATTCGTATGATAGCTAGCAACTGGTAGCTAGTTGCTTATAAGTAGAGTAAACGAGATGGAAAGGGATATTGAAAGATATGGAAAGAGATTTTGAAGTGAAGCGCCACGTAACTATTTGCTAAAACAACCCTTAAAAATGAATTGCGCGATAATAAGGTCATTTACGTTTTGTGTGTGGAGTAAGAATGTGCGTATTTTTTATAGTGAGTATTTTTAGAGTGCGTTTATGGAGAGGATTGGCTCAAAGTGGTACAAGAAACAATTCGAGAGGGCTCCCTCAACAGGATATGAACTCCTAACAAAGATCTTGGGAATTGAGGCGGAAACATGGAATTTTAAGCAGTCATCAGATTTGTATACTTATATTCTAGAGCCAACCATTGCTGATTGCAACGTCCATTCCAAAAACCCATTCGAACATGTATATCCCACATTATCCTTCCCAGGATTGATCAAGTGACTGATCTTCAGTACAATTCTTTGGAACTAATTTCATACTATAGGAAACCGCAATCAGCTACTTGCATATCCTTTTCTTTGGTGCAATTTTCTGGAGAGAATTAGCTAGAACTACTACAAGAAACAATCGGAGAAAATCGGTGTTAGTCCCAATTAATGAGCTCCCGTAACATAAGAAGTGCTCCTTATAAAGATCTTGGTAATTGAGGCGCGAAACATTCCAGGTATTCAACAGTTTTGTATATATTCCATTCCATATTCCGATTCCAAAAATTCATTAGAACATATATTTCCCACAATGTCCTTCCCAGGATTGATCAATTGACATATATTTACGACGAACCTTTGGCACTTAAACAATACTGGAGGAAACCGCAACGCTTTGCTGAAATAGTTGAGTCATGATGTATTTTACTAGAAAGGATTGGCTACAAAAGGCTCAAATAAATCTGCTTATGAACGCTGTTACCGAACATGTGAAGTCATGCTCACGAGCAAGAGCCGAAATGAAGTGAAATGGGCAAACCGTGAGCGAGTGTTTTCAAACACTGATATAATATTTTCGAATATGCTCTTGATAGTTTTTACTAATTACACCTTAGTTGAAAGTAATTAATATATAATTAAGTATTAAGTATATTCTAAAATTCAATTTGACAAACTCTGCATAACAAAATTTCAGCACGCCTACCACTTTTAAAATTCTGCATTTTCACTGCAAGAAACAGGCAAACAGAGAGAAACAAATACATTCGAAGCTACCGCATGACCACTAGAAGTTACCATATCAATTATTAAGTTGATATTGGGCGGTGGATTTGTATGGGGGCTACCCCAAACAGTGGGCGTGGCGGGAGAATTTTGACACTCTATTAAACTGCAATAAAAAGAGGTGTATGTGTAAAATTTCAACTGGATAGCATAAAAATTAGTCTCGTCGCGCTGATCAAGAACATATATACTTTATGGGGTCTACGATGCCTCTTTTAATGCGTTACAAACTTTCAGACAAACTGATAATAGTACCGTTTCACACGCTGTCTGTGTGAATAGTATAAAAACAAAAACAATAAATAAATAAATCGTAAACAAAGTCGATACAGTTTATCGAAACAGCAAACAATCGATAAAAGTTATCGGCATTTTTTGTTCATGTGTGTATGAAGTGTTACTATTTTTGTTCATGTGTTCGTGTCGTCTAAAATGTTTCGATTTTTTTTTATTGTACATACACTTGCTGGAAAAAGTCTGCGTACACCACAAAAAAAAAATCGGAATTTTTAAATTTAATTGCAAATATCTCAGCTACTGTCTTGTGTATTGAAACAAACTTTGTTTTATTATATAGTTTTTTTTTTTTTTTGTTTAATTTCTTTTAACTCATAATATTTTTACAGCATTTTAATGCTTTAAACTATAGTTTTAATTGATTTTTTTTTTAATTTTTTTTTTTTGTTTTAATTTTAAATTTCAAAGTTCTAGTTTCACTTGGTGAGCTTGGAGCTTGGATTCTGCGCCAGTAACTGAATGTCCCTGTTTTCTCTCATTTTGGTTAGAAAAATGTACGACCTGATCGGGGTTTTGGCAGGATGGAACCCGTTAGTTACAAGTCTTTGTATTGATGAGTGAAGTCTGCCAACTACTTTTCCAATTTTTCTATACGATTTTCCCACAAGATATACCTTTAAATTTAATTAATTCACCCATCCGCACCAATTTGATTTCCGTTGTTGTCCATGGCGCTATAAACATTTTTTTGACACTCCTAATTGAATGAAAAAGAATGAAGTAAAACTCCAAAGTGTGTATGAGATACTTATAGTCTATACTAATACTAATATTCTAAAGAGGTAAAGTTTGTGAGGTTGTAGGGGGGAATCTCTGGATCTACTGAACCGATTTTGAAAATTTGAAATGGAGTAACAGGTTAAGGGAAAGTCAAGAGGAAGGGCAGCAACGCGCCTGGTAGCAGCTAGTATTTTAATATAGCCGTAATCGCACATTCGCTCATTCCACTCACCACGTATGCAGCTGTACGCAGACTTTTGCGGTAGTGCTTGTCTGACATGTTGTAGCATAAAATGAATTAAAACTATAATTTTAACAATTGAAATACAGCAAAAATATTATTAGTTAAGAGAAATTAAAAAAAAAAATACTATGTCATAAAACAAAGTTTGATTCAATACATAAAACCTTAGCTGAAATATTTGCGATTAAAGTTAAAATTTCAAATTTGTTTGTGGTGTACGCAGACTTTTTCCAGCAAGTGTATGTATAAACAAAAACAACTAAACAAGATAAATATACATATATGTACATAAAGAAAGGAATACTTGTGAGGATATCAAAACAGCTTTTGCATTTTGGATTATGTTGCAATTTTACTTTTTGCTTTTTGTATAAAAATATATGTAAAATATATGTAAATATATGTAAAAACGCGCACACACACATACACACACGACATTTGTTTTTATGTGAATGTTGTGTTTTTGTTTAAGCTTGAATCCAACAATTCAGTTGAATTTCGCTTTTGATTTAAAAAACGTATTTTCTACATTGTATAAAAATATATAAACTAAACTATAAAAGCACACACACACACGACAAATATATATATGAACAATATATAAATATTTGTATTTAGGTGAGTGTGTTATTATTTTTTCGTTTTTGATTAAAGCCAATACTTCTGTTGAACTTCGTCTGGCAGCAATGTCCAATCGAATTTTAGATCACTTTCGAAGTGTTCTGCGACAAATCGTCTCCTGCAAAAAATATGAAAGAAGTTATATACGTACATATGTATAATTAAATTAAAATCATCTACCGGAATAGCCCTTTAAGGTATTCATAATTAGGTTCCTCTTCAAAGCTTAGTTTCAAGCAGTACTCAAAGTATTGAGAGAACTCATTGGGTAAATCATTGCACAGCGTTGCCACACGCGTGGATGACTTACTGTCCCTCATGTATTCATTGTTCGTTGGGCCATACTGCCACGGCAAATTGCCTCGCAATAGATATATAATGTTAAATCCTAAGGACAGCAGGTCATCCCGTCTCGATTGTTTCTTGAAAAGATGTGCATTCAAGGGCGCAAACAGTAGGTTGCCCACAAACTTGTTACACTGCCGGTTTTTTATATGCACACCAGTCTTACGATTTGTTAAATGTTGCGCCAACCCAAAATCAACAATATACAATCTATTCTTGTGATATCTGCGACCCATCAGAAAGTTTTGCGGTTTTAAGTCGCAGTGAATTACTCCTTTATGGTGCATAAACTTTATTCTTCCTATCATTTGGTCGGCTAGCATCAGTACGGTTTTGAGTGAAAATGTATTGCCACATAATTTATGAAGGTCTTCGACCGATGGTCCAAGAAGTTCCAACACCAACGCATGTTCTTCATTATTTTTAACGTACAAGTGTTTGTATGGAATGCCTACGCCATTTTTTAAAATATTATATATTTTGGCTTCGTGGTCCAACAACGAACACGTTGCGTGCGGACTCTCCAGTTTTACGGCCACCATTTCTTTACCATCTTTAGCCAAATAAAGATCACTGAATGATCCGGCGCCTATACAGAGCATCAAAGTAGAAAAATATGTATAACAATTGAATTGTGTTATACTACTATACGGATACATAATTACGTACAATAACGTACGCAAAAATAATTTGAAAAGCGGAATGTGAGCGTTGATATTTCAAATTGTAAATCTTACCGATTTTCTTTATTATATAATATTTTTCTTCTCTAAGTCCCTTACTCATATTGCAAACACTTTTCTCAATCACAATTGGAACGCGTGCAAAAATATTTTCTGTAGTATATAGTATTGAATACTACGTACAAATGAACAGATGAAGTGACAGTCGACAGCAAGGCCTACTACTGTGCAAATCAAATTTTTAGTATTTTCAGTTACTATTAATACTATTTCGGGGTCGTATTACACTTGCTAACTTTTTTCGTCAATGTCAATCAGTTTAGTTAAAAACTATAATACGAGTGCATGATGTATAACATGTTAAAGAGTGACATTGTGGCATTTAGCTTAGAGTTTGTACATTAACATAACTAACAAAAATATAAATAAGGCCTAATGCCTATTTTGAACATCGTTTGGATGAAATCTTTAGAGCCGTCTACGATATGTATTAACGACCAGAGCCGCTGCTAAATGAATAACATGTGAAGCAAATCGATCATTATATGTGCTGCTGTGGAAGTTTAACTGCTCCATGACTGTTGGTATTCTCAAATCTCGATGTTTTTTGAATATGCTTACGCCTTTCAAAGTTAAAACCTAAGCAACATACATGATCATGAGCATACATGAGGCGGGCAGTTCCCTTGCCTCAATGAAAAAGTGCACTGACTATACTTTTTACTATTGACTTTTATATTCCAACGGTTGGCCCAACGTTGAATATCTACAAGGTAGTTTTGAATGTTAGTTAGGACAGTTTGAGTTTGCAAGTATGTCCGTGTCGTCAGCATACTGTGTAGCCAAAAGTATGTTCTCATTTACTGGAACTGGCATATCAGCAGTATACAAAGTATAAAGGACATTACCAAGCACACTGCCTTGTGGTACATCTGCAGCTGCAATGCGGCGGATCCCTGAGCGCTCATCTTTCATCTCGACTGTCTTAAGGCACGGTTAAGCAAGTACGACTTCAAAAGAAAGAATTGCGATGCAAATTGATTTAATTTTGAAGAGAAGGCCTTCAATCCAGACTCTATAAACAGCTTGCTGTACAACAAGAAAAACAGCAGAGCTATATTGCTTATACTCATAGGCCTTAAGAATATGTTGGAAAACTCTGTGCAAACTGATGATGATGATGACTGATGATCGGGAATGGCACTCTGGACGTCCAAAGCAGGTAACATTCTACCAAGAAAAATTCTTTCAAAAATATTTTAGAGAAAGTCGGTAGAAAACGAATTGGTCTATAAGACGCAACAAGGTTTTTTCGGTTTGCCATTGAAATGGGAAGTGGTGGATGCGAATCATGGTATTGTATAGTAGTAGCAAAAACATTATTGCTTTATCAGAAAGCGCCTTTGCTACGCTGCCATCAATACCGTCATACCCCGGGGCTTTCTTTTTCTTAAGCATTTTAATCTGCAGACGAACCTCTTGCGGAGAGATAGGCTTGATAGACTGCATATTTGTGCAGCCCTCTTCCAGAAAATTTGCCGTGTCTCGCACATCATCTAATTCAGCTAGATCGAAAGCTTACTCCTTATACGTGCGGCACCAGAAGTTGTTTTGATAGCCATGTGTCTCAAAGGTTCCCTCTTTACGCAACGTGTCGCTTTCCATAAGTTAAATCCATAGTTCTTGTTGGGGTCTGCATTGCGAAGCATGTCATCAAAGATTTCACTGCGTACTACATACAGCAACTTTTTCAACTCAGCAGCATCTCGTTATCATGCCAAACGATCACGCACATTACGGCTTCGCATAAAACGACGACGAAGTCTACGCTTAAGCTTAACCAAGTCCAAGATCTCAGCATTTAAAGGAGGCCTATTTAAATCTGGAAGGCCCAATAATGATATATACTGCAAAATCCAGAGCATCAGGATAACAAGAGGTACCATAAGGGTAGTAAGTCGGCCCTTCAGTTGCAAGCATCTCGAAATTTGAGTTGACAATACAGACAAACAGGGCGCGACCCTTCGGCGTTGAAAGTCTGGATCCCCAGAGGCGATGCTTAGCGTTCCAGTCACCAGCGGACAGAAATTTGGTACCAAGCTTATAAAAATAAAGTCTTTAAACTGCATCTCAGATAAAATATACCGAGGAGGGCAGTAAACGGCAGCAAAGATAAACTCTACATGATCACTAGACACTATAACAATAGCGGCTTGTATAGCATCAGTGCGCATAGAGCCAAAAGGATGCTGATTGAGCGCGACGAACGAATGAACGAATGAACGAACATAGCAGCTCCACCACGCATACGGTTCTAATATAATAATATTTATTCATGTTCAGATTTATTTCACATTGTCCCGGCCCCAGAAATGATCATCATATAAGACAATGTGCTTATACCACGCATCCCAATCATACCTAATAACTTACCATTTAATTTTAAGCGCCTGCAGTTCCCATTAAAAGTTGCATTTTCAATGACTCTCAACAAATCACAGGGTCAAACCTGTGAAAGATTAGACTTACGCTTTCCCAGCATAATTCTTAGTATAGTTGCTTTTTCTATACTACCAAAAAATCTACTTCAAAAATGAA
Source organism: Leucophenga montana (assembly GCA_035044765.1). Classification (NCBI taxonomy): domain Eukaryota; kingdom Metazoa; phylum Arthropoda; class Insecta; order Diptera; family Drosophilidae; genus Leucophenga; species Leucophenga montana. The sequence continues at coordinate 63,868 of JAWNNQ010001360.1, read as the reverse complement.
ATTTAATATAACCGATAAGATGGTAACCGAATATGAACAAATCACAAATCTTTTATAAAAAAAGACACAATTTTTTGTCACCCTTAACATATAATAAAATGCCTTCCTATTTAAATAATTTAATAAAAATTTAAATAAAAATGAAATAATTTGTTGTAAGTGTATATAACCACAAAAAAAAGCTTCCAATTAACCAATATATTCATATAAATTATAGCCTATGTGTTATTATATATATATGAGCTATATTATTGTAAAGTTTCATTAAAATCCATTCATTAGTTTTTGCGTGAAGGAGTAACAAACATCCAGACATCCATACAAACTTTCTCGTTTATAATATTAGTAGGATAATATCTAAAGCAAAGAAAGCGTACCTAGGCCTACGAATCTACGTTACTAAAAATAAATTTAAATTTCTTAGATAAAGCTGGAAGTGTAATATTCAATTCCCCAATTCCCCATTGCTTAATATCATCAAAGATTTTGAGGAACGCCTCTGATAAAATATTTAAATCTTCAACTTTTGTATAAACTATAGCATCATCTGCATAAATGGAAAGCTTAATATTCTTATGAACTAGTATAATACTATTAAGTTTTTCAAAAGCTATCATGAATAATACTACTACGGATAGGGGTAAACCTTGTGGGAACACATTATGAAGCATACAATTGCCAACTCGGACTCTAAATGAGCGCCAGGTCATGAAGGAGGCATTTAACAGGTTAAAGACTGAATTGCATATTTTTCTATAAAAATCAAGTAAGAGCTTCACAGTCATGCTAGCCCGACAGTTAAATACGCTGTAACAAATTTTTGCAATCGCTCTCCCTTTTGATCTTAGCGCGTACCGGTATCGAACAGCACTAATATGTGTACGTATGTGTATGTATGTAAGTGTGTATACACACGGAAAGAGAAAGATGGCATTGGTAGTAGAAATATTGATTCGATATTAAGTCATTTTGCTTATGGCCTGGTCACACGGTCTTATATTTACATGTCACATTGCTATGATACTAGTCGCGCCAGCTCGTGTGACCATGAATGAAAACATATCTTGTCAGCAATGTCGCGCGAAATCGCTTGTTTCGATATTGCTACGTTTCTATTTCGTGTCATTTTGTTAACAGTGTTGTAAGGTGTTGCAAAAAGTAGTAATCAGTGTTTCTAAACACGCAAAAAGTGAACATCAACTGTTTAACAACATTCTCTGCACTTGTTGGTCGCAGCAACCATTTCCGACACAAAATGCTACGTGCACGTCTTTTACGCAATTCATCTCTTACTGAAAATTATCTGAAAATTACTGTTTGGTGTGAATTTTGGGTAGACGGTGTCATACGGTCAAACATCTTTCGCAACGAGTATGGCCAGAAGTTGACTGTCAATGGCGAATTGTAACGGGCCATGATAAATAACACTTTATCTTTGGCCTCAATTGGATGGTATGAATCTGTACGACATGTGGCGTCGAGCGTTACTTTGGAGTTGTGCCAAAAATTGCCGTCAGAAAAGAACCAAAGAAAATTAGTCTCCAAAAAATGCGCAACAACAGACAGTCGACAGACAGACAGACAGACGGACATGGCTAGATCGACTCGTCTCGTCGCGCTGATCAAGAACATATATACTTTATGGGGTCTACGATGCCTCTTTAAATGCGTTACAAACTTTCAGACAAACTGATAATAGTACCGTTTCACACGCTGTCTGTGTGAATAGTATAAAAACAAAAACAATAAATAAATAAATCGTAAACAAAGTCGATACAGTTTATCGAAACAGCAAACAATCGATAAAAGTTATCGGCATTTTTTGTTCATGTGTGTATGAAGTGTTACTATTTTTGTTCATGTGTTCGTGTCGTCTAAAATGTTTCGATTTTTTTTTATTGTACATACACTTGCTGGAAAAAGTCTGCGTACACCACAAAAAAAAAATCGGAATTTTTAAATTTAATTGCAAATATCTCAGCTACTGTCTTGTGTATTGAAACAAACTTTGTTTTATTATATAGTTTTTTTTTTTTTTTGTTTAATTTCTTTTAACTCATAATATTTTTACAGCATTTTAATGCTTTAAACTATAGTTTTAATTGATTTTTTTTTTAATTTTTTTTTTTTGTTTTAATTTTAAATTTCAAAGTTCTAGTTTCACTTGGTGAGCTTGGAGCTTGGATTCTGCGCCAGTAACTGAATGTCCCTGTTTTCTCTCATTTTGGTTAGAAAAATGTACGACCTGATCGGGGTTTTGGCAGGATGGAACCCGTTAGTTACAAGTCTTTGTATTGATGAGTGAAGTCTGCCAACTACTTTTCCAATTTTTCTATACGATTTTCCCACAAGATATACCTTTAAATTTAATTAATTCACCCATCCGCACCAATTTGATTTCCGTTGTTGTCCATGGCGCTATAAACATTTTTTTGACACTCCTAATTGAATGAAAAAGAATGAAGTAAAACTCCAAAGTGTGTATGAGATACTTATAGTCTATACTAATACTAATATTCTAAAGAGGTAAAGTTTGTGAGGTTGTAGGGGGGAATCTCTGGATCTACTGAACCGATTTTGAAAATTTGAAATGGAGTAACAGGTTAAGGGAAAGTCAAGAGGAAGGGCAGCAACGCGCCTGGTAGCAGCTAGTATTTTAATATAGCCGTAATCGCACATTCGCTCATTCCACTCACCACGTATGCAGCTGTACGCAGACTTTTGCGGTAGTGCTTGTCTGACATGTTGTAGCATAAAATGAATTAAAACTATAATTTTAACAATTGAAATACAGCAAAAATATTATTAGTTAAGAGAAATTAAAAAAAAATACTATGTCATAAAACAAAGTTTGATTCAATACATAAAACCTTAGCTGAAATATTTGCGATTAAAGTTAAAATTTCAAATTTGTTTGTGGTGTACGCAGACTTTTTCCAGCAAGTGTATGTATAAACAAAAACAACTAAACAAGATAAATATACATATATGTACATAAAGAAAGGAATACTTGTGAGGATATCAAAACAGCTTTTGCATTTTGGATTATGTTGCAATTTTATTTTTGCTTTTTGTATAAAAATATATGTAAAATATATGTAAATATATGTAAAAACGCGCACACACACATACACACACGACATTTGTTTTTATGTGAATGTTGTGTTTTTGTTTAAGCTTGAATCCAACAATTCAGTTGAATTTCGCTTTTGATTTAAAAAACGTATTTTCTACATTGTATAAAAATATATAAACTAAACTATAAAAGCACACACACACACGACAAATATATATATGAACAATATATAAATATTTGTATTTAGGTGAGTGTGTTATTATTTTTTCGTTTTTGATTAACGCCAATACTTCTGTTGAACTTCGTCTGGAAGCAATGTCCAATCGAATTTTAGATCACTTTCGAAGTGTTCTGCGACAAATCGTCTCCTGCAAAAAATATGAAAGAAGTTATATACGTACATATGTATAATTAAATTAAAATCATCTACCGGAATAGCCCTTTAAGGTATTCATAATTAGGTTCCTCTTCAAAGCTTAGTTTCAAGCAGTACTCAAAGTATTGAGAGAACTCATTGGGTAAATCATTGCACAGCGTTGCCACACGCGTGGATGACTTACTGTCCCTCATGTATTCATTGTTCGTTGGGCCATACTGCCACGGCAAATTGCCTCGCAATAGATATATAATGTTAAATCCTAAGGACAGCAGGTCATCCCGTCTCGATTGTTTCTTGAAAAGATGTGCATTCAAGGGCGCAAACAGTAGGTTGCCCACAAACTTGTTACACTGCCGGTTTTTTATATGCACACCAGTCTTACGATTTGTTAAATGTTGCGCCAACCCAAAATCAACAATATACAATCTATTCTTGTGATATCTGCGACCCATCAGAAAGTTTTGCGGTTTTAAGTCGCAGTGAATTACTCCTTTATGGTGCATAAACTTTATTCTTCCTATCATTTGGTCGGCTAGCATCAGTACGGTTTTGAGTGAAAATGTATTGCCACATAATTTATGAAGGTCTTCGACCGATGGTCCAAGAAGTTCCAACACCAACGCATGTTCTTCATTATTTTTAACGTACAAGTGTTTGTATGGAATGCCTACGCCATTTTTTAAAATATTATATATTTTGGCTTCGTGGTCCAACAACGAACACGTTGCGTGCGGACTCTCCAGTTTTACGGCCACCATTTCTTTACTATCTTTAGCCAAATAAAGATCACTGAATGATCCGGCGCCTATACAGAGCATCAAAGTAGAAAAATATGTATAACAATTGAATTGTGTTATACTACTATACGGATACATAATTACGTACAATAACGTACGCAAAAATAATTTGAAAAGCGGAATGTGAGCGTTGATATTTCAAATTGTAAATCTTACCGATTTTCTTTATTATATAATATTTTTCTTCTCTAAGTCCCTTACTCATATTGCAAACACTTTTCTCAATCACAATTGGAACGCGTGCAAAAATATTTTCTGTAGTATATAGTATTGAATACTACGTACAAATGAACAGATGAAGTGACAGTCGACAGCAAGGCCTACTACTGTGCAAATCAAATTTTTAGTATTTTCAGTTACTATTAATACTATTTCGGGGTCGTATTACACTTGCTAACTTTTTTCGTCAATGTCAATCAGTTTAGTTAAAAACTATAATACGAGTGCATGATGTATAACATGTTAAAGAGTGACATTGTGGCATTTAGCTTAGAGTTTGTACATTAACATAACTAACAAAAATATAAATAAGGCCTAATGCCTATTTTGAACATCGTTTGGATGAAATCTTTAGAGCCGTCTACGACATGTATTAACGACCAGAGCCGCTGCTAAATGAATAACATGTGAAGCAAATCGATCATTATATGTGCTGCTGTGGAAGTTTAACTGCTCCATGACTGTTGGTATTCTCAAATCTCGATGTTTTTTGAATATGCTTACGCCTTTCAAAGTTAAAACCTAAGCAACATACATGATCATGAGCATACATGAGGCGGGCAGTTCCCTTGCCTCAATGAAAAAGTGCACTGACTATACTTTTTACTATTGACTTTTATATTCCAACGGTTGGCCCAACGTTGAATATCTACAAGGTAGTTTTGAATGTTAGTTAGGACAGTTTGAGTTTGCAAGTATGTCCGTGTCGTCAGCATACTGTGTAGCCAAAAGTATGTTCTCATTTACTGGAACTGGCATATCAGCAGTATACAAAGTATAAAGGACATTACCAAGCACACTGCCTTGTGGTACATCTGCAGCTGCAATGCGGCGGATCCCTGAGCGCTCATCTTTCATCTCGACTGTCTTAAGGCACGGTTAAGCAAGTACGACTTCAAAAGAAAGAATTGCGATGCAAATTGATTTAATTTTGAAGAGAAGGCCTTCAATCCAGACTCTATAAACAGCTTGCTGTACAACAAGAAAAACAGCAGAGCTATATTGCTTATACTCATAGGCCTTAAGAATATGTTGGAAAACTCTGTGCAAACTGATGATGATGATGACTGATGATCGGGAATGGCACTCTGGACGTCCAAAGCAGGTAACATTCTACCAAGAAAAATTCTTTCAAAAATATTTTAGAGAAAGTCGGTAGAAAACGAATTGGTCTATAAGACGCAACAAGGTTTTTTCGGTTTGCCATTGAAATGGGAAGTGGTGGATGCGAATCATGGTATTGTATAGTAGTAGCAAAAACATTATTGCTTTATCAGAAAGCGCCTTTGCTACGCTGCCATCAATACCGTCATACCCCGGGGCTTTCTTTTTCTTAAGCATTTTAATCTGCAGACGAACCTCTTGCGGAGAGATAGGCTTGATAGACTGCATATTTGTGCAGCCCTCTTCCAGAAAATTTGCCGTGTCTCGCACATCATCTAATTCAGCTAGATCGAAAGCGACCCTTCGGCGTTGAAAGTCTGGATCCCCAGAGGCGATGCTTAGCGTTCCAGTCACCAGCGGACAGAAATTTGGTACCAAGCTTATAAAAATAAAGTCTTTAAACTGCATCTTAGATAAAATATACCGAGGAGGGCAGTAAACGGCAGCAAAGATAAACTCTACATGATCACTAGACACTATAACAATAGCGGCTTGTATAGCATCAGTGCGCATAGAGCCAAAAGGATGCTGATTGAGCGCGACGAACGAATGAACGAATGAACGAACAAAGCAGCTCCACCACGCATACGGTTCTAATATAATAATATTTATTCATGTTCAGATTTATTTCACATTGTCCCGGCCCCAGAAATGATCATCATATAAGACAATGTGCTTATACCACGCATCCCAATCATACCTAATAACTTACCATTTAATTTTAAGCGCCTGCAGTTCCCATTAAAAGTTGCATTTTCAATGACTCTCAACAAATCACAGGGTCAAACCTGTGAAAGATTAGACTTACGCTTTCCCAGCATAATTCTTAGTATAGTTGCTTTTTCTATACTACCAAAAAATCTACTTCAAAAATGAAATTTAATATAACCGATAAGATGGTAACCGAATATGAACAAATCACAAATCTTTTATAAAAAAAAGACACAATTTTTTGTCACCCTTAACATATAATAAAATGCCTTCCTATTTAAATAATTTAATAAAAATTTAAATAAAAATGAAATAATTTGTTGTAAGTGTATATAACCACAAAAAAAAGCTTCCAATTAACCAATATATTCATATAAATTATAGCCTATGTGTTATTATATATATATGAGCTATATTATTGTAAAGTTTCATTAAAATCCATTCATTAGTTTTTGCGTGAAGGAGTAACAAACATCCAGACATCCATACAAACTTTCTCGTTTATAATATTAGTAGGATAATATCTAAAGCAAAGAAAGCGTACCTAGGCGTACGAATCTACGTTACTAAAAATAAATTTAAATTTCTTAGATAAAGCTGGAAGTGTAATATTCAATTCCCCAATTCCCCATTGCTTAATATCATCAAAGATTTTGAGGAACGCCTCTGATAAAATATTTAAATCTTCAACTTTTGTATAAACTATAGCATCATCTGCATAAATGGAAAGCTTAATATTCTTATGAACTAGTATAATACTATTAAGTTTTTCAAAAGCTATCATGAATAATACTACTACGGATAGGGGTAAACCTTGTGGGAACACATTATGAAGCATACAATTGCCAACTCGGACTCTAAATGAGCGCCAGGTCATGAAGGAGGCATTTAACAGGTTAAAGACTGAATTGCATATTTTTCTATAAAAATCAAGTAAGAGCTTCACAGTCATGCTAGCCCGACAGTTAAATACGCTGTAACAAATTTTTGCAATCGCTCTCCCTTTTGATCTTAGCGCGTACCGGTATCGAACAGCACTAATATGTGTACGTATGTGTATGTATGTAAGTGTGTATACACACGGAAAGAGAAAGATGGCATTGGTAGTAGAAATATTGATTCGATATTAAGTCATTTTGCTTATGGCCTGGTCACACGGTCTTATATTTACATGTCACATTGCTATGATACTAGTCGCGCCAGCTCGTGTGACCATGAATGAAAACATATCTTGTCAGCAATGTCGCGCGAAATCGCTTGTTTCGATATTGCTACGTTTCTATTTCGTGTCATTTTGTTAACAGTGTTGTAAGGTGTTGCAAAAAGTAGTAATCAGTGTTTCTAAACACGCAAAAAGTGAACATCAACTGTTTAACAACATTCTCTGCACTTGTTGGTCGCAGCAACCATTTCCGACACAAAATGCTACGTGCACGTCTTTTACGCAATTCATCTCTTACTGAAAATTATCTGAAAATTACTGTTTGGTGTGAATTTTGGGTAGACGGTGTCATACGGTCAAACATCTTTCGCAACGAGTATGGCCAGAAGTTGACTGTCAATGGCGAATTGTAACGGGCCATGATAAATAACACTTTATCTTTGGCCTCAATTGGATGGTATGAATCTGTACGACATGTGGCGTCGAGCGTTACTTTGGAGTTGTGCCAAAAATTGCCGTCAGAAAAGAACCAAAGAAAATTAGTCTCCAAAAAATGCGCAACAACAGACAGTCGACAGACAGACAGACAGACAGACAGACGGACATGGCTAGATCGACTCGTCTCGTCGCGCTGATCAAGAACATATATACTTTATGGGGTCTACGATGCCTCTTTAAATGCGTTACAAACTTTCAGACAAACTGATAATAGTACCGTTTCACACGCTGTCTGTGTGAATAGTATAAAAACAAAAACAATAAATAAATAAATCGTAAACAAAGTCGATACAGTTTATCGAAACAGTTGTCAGCAAACAATCGATAAAAGTTATCGGCATTTTTTGTTCATGTGTGTATGAAGTGTTACTATTTTTGTTCATGTGTTCGTGTCGTCTAAAATGTTTCGATTTTTTTTTATTGTACATACACTTGCTGGAAAAAGTCTGCGTACACCACAAAAAAAAAATCGGAATTTTTAAATTTAATTGCAAATATCTCAGCTACTGTCTTGTGTATTGAAACAAACTTTGTTTTATTATATAGTTTTTTTTTTTTTTTGTTTAATTTCTTTTAACTCATAATATTTTTACAGCATTTTAATGCTTTAAACTATAGTTTTAATTGATTTTTTTTTTAATTTTTTTTTTTTGTTTTAATTTTAAATTTCAAAGTTCTAGTTTCACTTGGTGAGCTTGGAGCTTGGATTCTGCGCCAGTAACTGAATGTCCCTGTTTTCTCTCATTTTGGTTAGAAAAATGTACGACCTGATCGGGGTTTTGGCAGGATGGAACCCGTTAGTTACAAGTCTTTGTATTGATGAGTGAAGTCTGCCAACTACTTTTCCAATTTTTCTATACGATTTTCCCACAAGATATACCTTTAAATTTAATTAATTCACCCATCCGCACCAATTTGATTTCCGTTGTTGTCCATGGCGCTATAAACATTTTTTTGACACTCCTAATTGAATGAAAAAGAATGAAGTAAAACTCCAAAGTGTGTATGAGATACTTATAGTCTATACTAATACTAATATTCTAAAGAGGTAAAGTTTGTGAGGTTGTAGGGGGGAATCTCTGGATCTACTGAACCGATTTTGAAAATTTGAAATGGAGTAACAGGTTAAGGGAAAGTCAAGAGGAAGGGCAGCAACGCGCCTGGTAGCAGCTAGTATTTTAATATAGCCGTAATCGCACATTCGCTCATTCCACTCACCACGTATGCAGCTGTACGCAGACTTTTGCGGTAGTGCTTGTCTGACATGTTGTAGCATAAAATGAATTAAAACTATAATTTTAACAATTGAAATACAGCAAAAATATTATTAGTTAAGAGAAATTAAAAAAAAAATACTATGTCATAAAACAAAGTTTGATTCAATACATAAAACCTTAGCTGAAATATTTGCGATTAAAGTTAAAATTTCAAATTTGTTTGTGGTGTACGCAGACTTTTTCCAGCAAGTGTATGTATAAACAAAAACAACTAAACAAGATAAATATACATATATGTACATAAAGAAAGGAATACTTGTGAGGATATCAAAACAGCTTTTGCATTTTGGATTATGTTGCAATTTTATTTTTGCTTTTTGTATAAAAATATATGTAAAATATATGTAAATATATGTAAAAACGCGCACACACACATACACACACGACATTTGTTTTTATGTGAATGTTGTGTTTTTGTTTAAGCTTGAATCCAACAATTCAGTTGAATTTCGCTTTTGATTTAAAAAACGTATTTTCTACATTGTATAAAAATATATAAACTAAACTATAAAAGCACACACACACACGACAAATATATATATGAACAATATATAAATATTTGTATTTAGGTGAGTGTGTTATTATTTTTTCGTTTTTGATTAACGCCAATACTTCTGTTGAACTTCGTCTGGCAGCAATGTCCAATCGAATTTTAGATCACTTTCGAAGTGTTCTGCGACAAATCGTCTCCTGCAAAAAATATGAAAGAAGTTATATACGTACATATGTATAATTAAATTAAAATCATCTACCGGAATAGCCCTTTAAGGTATTCATAATTAGGTTCCTCTTCAAAGCTTAGTTTCAAGCAGTACTCAAAGTATTGAGAGAACTCATTGGGTAAATCATTGCACAGCGTTGCCACACGCGTGGATGACTTACTGTCCCTCATGTATTCATTGTTCGTTGGGCCATACTGCCACGGCAAATTGCCTCGCAATAGATATATAAGGTTAAATCCTAAGGACAGCAGGTCATCCCGTCTCGATTGTTTCTTGAAAAGATGTGCATTCAAGGGCGCAAACAGTAGGTTGCCCACAAACTTGTTACACTGCCGGTTTTTTATATGCACACCAGTCTTACGATTTGTTAAATGTTGCGCCAACCCAAAATCAACAATATACAATCTATTCTTGTGATATCTGCGACCCATCAGAAAGTTTTGCGGTTTTAAGTCGCAGTGAATTACTCCTTTATGGTGCATAAACTTTATTCTTCCTATCATTTGGTCGGCTAGCATCAGTACGGTTTTGAGTGAAAATGTATTGCCACATAATTTATGAAGGTCTTCGACCGATGGTCCAAGAAGTTCCAACACCAACGCATGTTCTTCATTATTTTTAACGTACAAGTGTTTGTATGGAATGCCTACGCCATTTTTTAAAATATTATATATTTTGGCTTCGTGGTCCAACAACGAACACGTTGCGTGCGGACTCTCCAGTTTTACGGCCACCATTTCTTTACCATCTTTAGCCAAATAAAGATCACTGAATGATCCGGCGCCTATACAGAGCATCAAAGTAGAAAAATATGTATAACAATTGAATTGTGTTATACTACTATACGGATACATAATTACGTACAATAACGTACGCAAAAATAATTTGAAAAGCGGAATGTGAGCGTTGATATTTCAAATTGTAAATCTTACCGATTTTCTTTATTATATAATATTTTTCTTCTCTAAGTCCCTTACTCATATTGCAAACACTTTTCTCAATCACAATTGGAACGCGTGCAAAAATATTTTCTGTAGTATATAGTATTGAATACTACGTACAAATGAACAGATGAAGTGACAGTCGACAGCAAGGCCTACTACTGTGCAAATCAAATTTTTAGTATTTTCAGTTACTATTAATACTATTTCGGGGTCGTATTACACTTGCTAACTTTTTTCGTCAATGTCAATCAGTTTAGTTAAAAACTATAATACGAGTGCATGATGTATAACATGTTAAAGAGTGACATTGTGGCATTTAGCTTAGAGTTTGTACATTAACATAACTAACAAAAATATAAATAAGGCCTAATGCCTATTTTGAACATCGTTTGGATGAAATCTTTAGAGCCGTCTACGACATGTATTAACGACCAGAGCCGCTGCTAAATGAATAACATGTGAAGCAAATCGATCATTATATGTGCTGCTGTGGAAGTTTAACTGCTCCATGACTGTTGGTATTCTCAAATCTCGATGTTTTTTGAATATGCTTACGCCTTTCAAAGTTAAAACCTAAGCAACATACATGATCATGAGCATACATGAGGCGGGCAGTTCCCTTGCCTCAATGAAAAAGTGCACTGACTATACTTTTTACTATTGACTTTTATATTCCAACGGTTGGCCCAACGTTGAATATCTACATGGTAGTTTTGAATGTTAGTTAGGACAGTTTGAGTTTGCAAGTATGTCCGTGTCGTCAGCATACTGTGTAGCCAAAAGTATGTTCTCATTTACTGGAACTGGCATATCAGCAGTATACAAAGTATAAAGGACATTACCAAGCACACTGCCTTGTGGTACATCTGCAGCTGCAATGCGGCGGATCCCTGAGCGCTCATCTTTCATCTCGACTGTCTTAAGGCACGGTTAAGCAAGTACGACTTCAAAAGAAAGAATTGCGATGCAAATTGATTTAATTTTGAAGAGAAGGCCTTCAATCCAGACTCTATAAACAGCTTGCTGTACAACAAGAAAAACAGCAGAGCTATATTGCTTATACTCATAGGCCTTAAGAATATGTTGGAAAACTCTGTGCAAACTGATGATGATGATGACTGATGATCGGGAATGGCACTCTGGACGTCCAAAGCAGGTAACATTCTACCAAGAAAAATTCTTTCAAAAATATTTTAGAGAAAGTCGGTAGAAAACGAATTGGTCTATAAGACGCAACAAGGTTTTTTCGGTTTGCCATTGAAATGGGAAGTGGTGGATGCGAATCATGGTATTGTATAGTAGTAGCAAAAACATTATTGCTTTATCAGAAAGCGCCTTTGCTACGCTGCCATCAATACCGTCATACCCCGGGGCTTTCTTTTTCTAAAGTATTTTAATCTGCAGACGAACCTCTTGCGGAGAGATAGGCTTGATAGACTGCATATTTGTGCAGCCCTCTTCCAGAAAATTTGCCGTGTCTCGCACATCATCTAATTCAGCTAGATCGAAAGCGACCCTTCGGCGTTGAAAGTCTGGATCCCCAGAGGCGATGCTTAGCGTTCCAGTCACCAGCGGACAGAAATTTGGTACCAAGCTTATAAAAATAAAGTCTTTAAACTGCATCTCAGATAAAATATACCGAGGAGGGCAGTAAACGGCAGCAAAGATAAACTCTACATGATCACTAGACACTATAACAATAGCGGCTTGTATAGCATCAGTGCGCATAGAGCCAAAAGGATGCTGATTGAGCGCGACGAACGAATGAACGAATGAACGAACATAGCAGCTCCACCACGCATACGGTTCTAATATAATAATATTTATTCATGTTCAGATTTATTTCACATTGTCCCGGCCCCAGAAATGATCATCATATAAGACAATGTGCTTATACCACGCATCCCAATCATACCTAATAACTTACCATTTAATTTTAAGCGCCTGCAGTTCCCATTAAAAGTTGCATTTTCAATGACTCTCAACAAATCACAGGGTCAAACCTGTGAAAGATTAGACTTACGCTTTCCCAGCATAATTCTTAGTATAGTTGCTTTTTCTATACTACCAAAAAATCTACTTCAAAAATGAAATTTAATATAACCGATAAGATGGTAACCGAATATGAACAAATCACAAATCTTTTATAAAAAAAAGACACAATTTTTTGTCACCCTTAACATATAATAAAATGCCTTCCTATTTAAATAATTTAATAAAAATTTAAATAAAAATGAAATAATTTGTTGTAAGTGTATATAACCACAAAAAAAGGCTTCCAATTAACCAATATATTCATATAAATTATAGCCTATGTGTTATTATATATATATGAGCTATATTATTGTAAAGTTTCATTAAAATCCATTCATTAGTTTTTGCGTGAAGGAGTAACAAACATCCAGACATCCATACAAACTTTCTCGTTTATAATATTAGTAGGATAATATCTAAAGCAAAGAAAGCGTACCTAGGCCTACGAATCTACGTTACTAAAAATAAATTTAAATTTCTTAGATAAAGCTGGAAGTGTAATATTCAATTCCCCAATTCCCCATTGCTTAATATCATCAAAGATTTTGAGGAACGCCTCTGATAAAATATTTAAATCTTCAACTTTTGTATAAACTATAGCATCATCTGCATAAATGGAAAGCTTAATATTCTTATGAACTAGTATAATACTATTAAGTTTTTCAAAAGCTATCATGAATAATACTACTACGGATAGGGGTAAACCTTGTGGGAACACATTATGAAGCATACAATTGCCAACTCGGACTCTAAATGAGCGCCAGGTCATGAAGGAGGCATTTAACAGGTTAAAGACTGAATTGCATATTTTTCTATAAAAATCAAGTAAGAGCTTCACAGTCATGCTAGCCCGACAGTTAAATACGCTGTAACAAATTTTTGCAATCGCTCTCCCTTTTGATCTTAGCGCGTACCGGTATCGAACAGCACTAATATGTGTACGTATGTGTATGTATGTAAGTGTGTATACACACGGAAAGAGAAAGATGGCATTGGTAGTAGAAATATTGATTCGATATTAAGTCATTTTGCTTATGGCCTGGTCACACGGTCTTATATTTACATGTCACATTGCTATGATACTAGTCGCGCCAGCTCGTGTGACCATGAATGAAAACATATCTTGTCAGCAATGTCGCGCGAAATCGCTTGTTTCGATATTGCTACGTTTCTATTTCGTGTCATTTTGTTAACAGTGTTGTAAGGTGTTGCAAAAAGTAGTAATCAGTGTTTCTAAACACGCAAAAAGTGAACATCAACTGTTTAACAACATTCTCTGCACTTGTTGGTCGCAGCAACCATTTCCGACACAAAATGCTACGTGCACGTCTTTTACGCAATTCATCTCTTACTGAAAATTATCTGAAAATTACTGTTTGGTGTGAATTTTGGGTAGACGGTGTCATACGGTCAAACATCTTTCGCAACGAGTATGGCCAGAAGTTGACTGTCAATGGCGAATTGTAACGGGCCATGATAAATAACACTTTATCTTTGGCCTCAATTGGATGGTATGAATCTGTACGACATGTGGCGTCGAGCGTTACTTTGGAGTTGTGCCAAAAATTGCCGTCAGAAAAGAACCAAAGAAAATTAGTCTCCAAAAAATGCGCAACAACAGACAGTCGACAGACAGACAGACAGACGGACATGGCTAGATCGACTCGTCTCGTCGCGCTGATCAAGAACATATATACTTTATGGGGTCTACGATGCCTCTTTAAATGCGTTACAAACTTTCAGACAAACTGATAATAGTACCGTTTCACACGCTGTCTGTGTGAATAGTATAAAAACAAAAACAATAAATAAATAAATCGTAAACAAAGTCGATACAGTTTATCGAAACAGTTGTCAGCAAACAATCGATAAAAGTTATCGGCATTTTTTGTTCATGTGTGTATGAAGTGTTACTATTTTTGTTCATGTGTTCGTGTCGTCTAAAATGTTTCGATTTTTTTTTATTGTACATACACTTGCTGGAAAAAGTCTGCGTACACCACAAAAAAAAAATCGGAATTTTTAAATTTAATTGCAAATATCTCAGCTACTGTCTTGTGTATTGAAACAAACTTTGTTTTATTATATAGTTTTTTTTTTTTTTTTGTTTAATTTCTTTTAACTCATAATATTTTTACAGCATTTTAATGCTTTAAACTATAGTTTTAATTGATTTTTTTTTTAATTTTTTTTTTTTGTTTTAATTTTAAATTTCAAAGTTCTAGTTTCACTTGGTGAGCTTGGAGCTTGGATTCTGCGCCAGTAACTGAATGTCCCTGTTTTCTCTCATTTTGGTTAGAAAAATGTACGACCTGATCGGGGTTTTGGCAGGATGGAACCCGTTAGTTACAAGTCTTTGTATTGATGAGTGAAGTCTGCCAACTACTTAAAAAAAAAAAAAAAAAAAAAAAAAAAAAAAAAAAAAAAAAAAAAAAAAAAAAAAAAAAAAAAAAAAAAAAAAAAAAAAAAAAAAAAAAAAAAAAAAAAAAAACTTCAAACTAAGCACCGTCTTGCAGCAAACGCTTAGCAAATACACAAACTCAGAAGTAATCGCTTATCGTTATCGAATGAAAACGCAAACCGTTACCGTTCAAACATATTCGCGTGTTTGATAACATTGCGCAAAGCTATTTGCAGGCGTACTCGATCAAACATATGTGCACAGCGAACATGCTCAGCCCATTCAATTCAAATGAAGAACTTTTTTTGCTGCTCTCTCATTCGTAATTTAGTCGTTGTCCACACGGGACGCTCTCTCTCATTTTATTCCATTCGGTATTTTCTGCTTTAAGAAAGAAAAACAAGAAAGACACTACACGCATAAATAGACAATTCGCGTAAAACTAGCAAAAAAAAAAAATAATAAAAAATATCCAAACAAATAAAAGCTTAAACAAAGTTTTGTGTTAAAAAAGCCACAAAAATAAATAATAATTATAAAGAAATAGAAAGAAGCTGCAGCAGCAAAGTCAAATCCAAAAGCATATAAAAGCAATTTAATTTTTTTTTACTTTGTGTTTTTGCGAAAATACAAAAAAAATTAAGTTAATTTTTTGTTTTTTTTTTTAAACGCTCGTTTACCGTTTTGTGCGTTTTGTGCTGCTGTTGTTGTTGTTCTAACCAAACACAAGTGGTCATATGTATGTGTGTATGTGCAAAAACAGCAACAAAATATTCGAAAAAAAAACATCAAATCAAAAGCAAAATTATTTAAAGTAAATAGTAAAAATAAGAAGAAAAAAAAGTAAAAGTCAAACAAAATAACAGATATAATAACACAAAAGCAAAAAAGACAGCATTGTGCAATATTGAAAGTGAGTAAATAGTTTATAAATTATATATTATTGGTTTTTTTTGTTGTTGTTACTTTATGTTAAATATTTTATTTCGAATTCCTTTTTAAATGCGCATGCAATTCTAAAAAAAAAAAAACAAACCTGTCCTCTCTAGCTGAGTGCGTGAGCGTGCGTTATTCGCATTGCGCTTTATGCGTCTTTTTCGTATCATATTAGAAATTGTGTGCGTGAGTATGCGCGCGTGTATATATGTACATATGTGTGCATGTTGAAAAACGGGAGAATGAGAGCGACTTACATTTTAAAACTTTGTTTCTTATTTTTTTTTTTGCTTTTTAATAGCAGCAGCAACAACAAAAAACATTTAACCAAATTATTTGGAATATTCAAAGCAAGAGAGGGAGAGAGTTATTGAGAGAGACTTAATAATATTAAAAGCTTACATACATTTTTACGGCAGCATGTACATACGAGGCTAGTACGTTAAGTTTGCAGGAAAAGCAAAATTATATTTTACTAATTTACAAATTTCTATTTTAAAACGTTAGTAACTTTCTCGTAACACTTCTTTTTTTGAGTAATTTGAAAAACAAACTTTTTTTTTCTTAAACAAGTGTTCAGTATTAAAGACAAGCCCGTTAAAAATAAACTAACAAAATGCAAGAAAGTTGATTAAATTACCCATCTAACGGTATCCAATCCGTTTCGATGGCATGAAAACGCAGCTGATGAAAGTTCAAATTTCTTGCAAGTTTTAACCCAACAAGAAATAATTTCAATGTTACGCTCTTTTTACCCGATAATTTTATCATTTCAAAAAAATTTAAGATCAATCAGAACAGAAAAATTAAACGTTATAGAAGAATGAAAAAAAAAAAATTAACCGGAAAGGAAAAAAAATAAATGATACCATATACAGTTTGAAAACTCCATAAATTTCCCAGAACTATTCGAATTGTCAAAAGTTACTCTCGCAGTTCTAGCTACGCAAAAAATGCGTAGAGCGTTCATTTTCAGGCGTCAAGTTTATTATTAATTCACTTAGAAATCGGCAGGACGCAAAAACATTTCATATAAAATTTGAATTATGGCGACAATACAAAACAATTCAGTACCATTTGCTAATGCTGAGACCGTTAAGTACGATCAATGGATCAACATACGGCTGGTCCGTATAATGGTACATTAATAAGGTCAAGCCGTCAGCTCGACTGCTCTCGATTTCATAGCCACGACGTTAGTGCACTTTGAATGCTTGTGCTGAACGGTTGGTTTCCGGACAAATTTTTCGCATTGTTTTGTTACAAAAAACAATGGGACTTCGGAAGATGTTAAAAATTTTGCTGTGAATAAAATTATTATTTACAAATTTTGGTTAATTTTTGTTTCTATTATTAAATTTATTCTTTCTTGTTGTAATCGAGTTGATATTAACTTAACCAAAGAAGTTTTTCGTACAAATAGAAAACGGTGGGTTTGTATGGAAGCTACGTCAGAAAGTGGGCGGGACACGTCCATTTGTTTATGTACATCTGTAAAACAGCTGTTCACAAGAAACCACCATATTGAATGTCAAGCTGATATTGACTAAGTTAACGAATTTTTTCATACAGGAACCCAAAAAGGGGCCATGGGTTTTTATGTGTGATACCTCAAAAAGTGTAGGGGTGACACTCATTGATGTATGTATATGTGAAACGTCAGTCCACGAGAAGATCGTCTCGTCGAGCTGATCAAATATATATATATATATATATATATATATATATATATATATATATATATATATATATATATATATATATATATATATACTTTATGGGGTCTACGATGCCTCCCTTAATGCGTTACAAACTTTCAGACAAACTGATAATACCATTTCACACTATGTATCGTACGTCTGGTTTAGCTTGAAAGAAACGACTTTTTAAGAATTTATCACCGTATTGTTGTTGTGAGCAGGGCATCCAAATTGTTTTATATACTTGATCTGCATTCATATCTGGAGAATCTAATATTCCAAGTTTGAAGACTCTACCTTTTATAGTCTCCGAGATCTCGTTGTTCAAACACACAGACGGACGGACAGAGGGAAATGGCTAGATCGGCTCAGCCTTCGATGCTGATCAAGAATATATATACTTTATGGGGTTTGCCACGCCTATTTCTGCCAATTACATACATTTGCACAAACTTAGTATACACTTGACCAACAGAGCTGGGCATATTTAACTTAACATATGTCAAGGAGTATGATCCCTACATACAAACCATTTCCCCAGAAGTAGCAGCTCCATACAAACCCAATACACACAATATTATATTTCAGACAAAATCAGCTTGACATTTGACATGATGGCTGCTGCGCATGGATGAACGGTTCGCATAATTAGCAAGAGATGTACCATGCCCACTTTTAGGTTTTAGTATACCCCAACAATTTATGTATATACATTCCACGTTGAGGTTGTTAGATAGACCCGAGTTAACTTTTGTTTATTTTGTTTTTTAATATTTTTTCATTCTAATAAAATTATTCAGATTTGTTCGTCCTTTTGATCCCTACAATTTTAATTCAATTTTACGTTCTTCCTTAACGTAACGTAACGTAACATCCATTGTGAATTGGTGCAACAGTGCGTATGAAAGACACTACAACAAGAGAGCAGACTAGAGAGAGAAAGAGAACAGAGAGCGAGCGAGGTAGCAAGAGAGCAAACGCGCGTATTTCAAAATAAAAAAAGAATAAAACAAAAGAAATTGTTGCTAAATTTGTGCTTTTCTTCTGATTGTTTTTGATTTTTTGCTTTTGTTTTTTTAAGAAATTGTAGCAAAGTAATAAGAGTAAATAGCGCACATTATGCTAATAATAGCGGTGTCGGACAAAAAAAAAAAAAAAAAAAATTTAATAGAAAAACAAAACATGTACGAAAAGCAAATAATAGCAAAATTGTACATATGTATGTATATATAAGTAGTATATGGTTCTATGTACATACACATGTACATATGTATTTAGCTATGTATGTATGCATATTACACGTTGACTTGAGTGCTTGTTTGATTTTTGTTGTTGTTGTTTTTTTTTTGTTTGTTTATGCTTTGGATTCAATTTTTTAATAAAACTAAACTACATACATACATATGTACATATGTAAGTGCCTTTGCTGCGTGTTTATTTGTGTTTATGCGTATTTTGTGTGCAATTTCATTTGAACTCAACACGCACCAAAAAAAGACAAAAACAATAACATAACAACAGCAACAGCAACTAAAGCGAATTCATAATTCAACATAGCGCAGCAAAGTAAGCTTAGTTCACCACTGCTGCGCATGGTGAAATAGTAATAATCATAACACTCTCTCTCTATCTCTATCTATCTATAGGTCTATCTATAGCAGCATAATATAAAGTATCTGTGCCCTGTGTCGTCGTTTTCTGTTCATAGAACTTCATTATAATCATGTATTTATGTATTTATGTACATACATACATAAGTACTTTATAATAATAGAAATGCCATGAAATATGTAGATCACACATACATATGTAGATCACGTTGAGCAAATGTATTGAAACTTTTAGTACTAAGTACTTCCAAATAGCAAATTCCAAACTTACAAAAAAAAAATGTCTTGGAATGTAAACGTAGTGAAATATGTCATGCATAAACGTATAAGACGAACTGCTAGTAATTGATTGTAGTCATGTTTATTTATGCTTTTACAAAGTTTTTTTTATTAATGTTCAAATATGTTGGAGTTTAACAAACTCTATTACACTTGTTTTATTAATTTTTTTTTATTATTTTTGGGATCTAGTATATGTTGCATTTACTACAATGTTTATATCGCCGAATAAACTGTTTGAATAAATGTTTGCCAAAATAGAGCATCATAGATTCATCAACAGAAAATAAGATGTCATGGTTTTCCTAAATCTTTAAACTTTGCATTCACATTGTTCAGATCTGTCTGTCTGTCTGTCTGTCTGTCTGTCTGTCTGTCTGTCTGTCTGTCTGTGCTATATTTTTTGAATCAATATGAGAATTATTTTTCAATTGCAGGAAACGATGAATATCTGCAAATTTATGTTTGTAAAAGTTAAATGATTGTATACATACATCACTTACCGTTGCCCAATACATTGGATTGATCCAAACATACAAACTAGAAAAGAAACATTTTTTTTAATGATTTCAAAGAAAAGAAACACATGGTTCTTGGCGACCCAGGAGGCCAAAGCTAGGCATTCTAAGTCGTGCCGACTCCTGCTACCCGCCTTGCTACACCACTGCGTACAAATAGTTCAAATCAAGCCGTAGTGTGTTTGCTGATTTGCCTTATTCTGTTCATTTATCCACCTCGTCAAAAAAAAAAAAGAAGAAGAAAAAAACTTCGCTAGAACCGAAGCTTTAGTACTCTTCATCTTCACACTTGCTCATTTTGCTCGGCAATGTTGGTGTTTTACTTAAGTTTTAAAATTTGTTCAAAGAATATGTAAAATCTATTTGTGTATTATAAAAGCTATTAAGTTTAAAGTATATTGGAGCTATACCTTCGATTTGATAAATTTCGATCATTTCGATACTTGCGTAGCTTTGCTAGAAAAATGCTCGTAGAAATTCACAGACAGACAAACATGGCTGGAACAACTCGTCTTGTCATGCTGAACACAAATACATGTGGATTATGGATTCTCCAAGGCTGGCTTTGAGACGTTACAAACATTGTAACTAAATTATAATACTATTCACACTCTGTGTGAAGAATGTACAAGTACAGTGGTTTGCAGCGCGATATTGCGCCGTATTATTGTATCGCCTCAAGTGCGTACTCTGAATAGAATAATATAAGCTAACCATTCAAAAATTCAAAATGGAGTCATCAAATAATGAAAAGAACTTAGCATTTTTTTGTTTTTTTTTATGTACTCGTATGTTGTAGAGTATTATTACTTCGGTTCTACTGAAGTTAATTTGGTTTTTTTTTTTTTCTGTTATTATTTTATTTTATTGTCAACGGGGCAACTCTCTTTTTCTTAACACATATACACACAGCTAAACAGATACTCTCTCAACAGCAGCAACAGGAGGAACGACCGACCTACTCCTTTGCTGTTGTTGCTCTCATTTTAATTCAGGGTTGCCATGCTGCCTGCCTGCCTGCCTGCCTGTTAGTTTGGCCCACTAAAAAAGAGAATGGCAGAAGCAGATGAAGTATAATAATAATAAGAAGAAGAAATGTGCGCCGCGCGCGTTTATAAAAGCTAATTTCAGCTGCTTCGCACTCACTCACTCACTCACTCACTCACACTTTCTCTATATAGCTTTGGCTGCTGATTGTGTTCACTTATTGGATTTCAGTTGGCTAGCTTTTGCTCATTCTATTACTCCAATGTTCTGTCCGGTCCGTTGTTGTCGTCGTCCTGCCTATTCGTCCGTCACTCCTCTATATATATATATATATATATATATATATATATATATATATATATATATATATATATATATATATATATATATATATATATATATATATATATATATATATATATATATATACATACATATGTATGTATATCCTAGAATCGATAAAGCATATTTTTGATGCCTGTTTTGGCTTTATTTTGCTTGTTGGTGCAACATGCTTTAAAATATTATATACATCTGCTATACATATGTATGTATTTATATACGCGCTTTGTATCTGTCTATGTATGTCACCATTTCATTTCATATTTTTTTCTTTGTTTTCTTTTGTTACTTCGCATTTTCATGCTGCTCCTTTTTTGCGTTCTTGTTGTATCTCTGTGTGCGTATCTTCTTGTATTCTGTCCTTTATGACGGTTCTTGTTGTTGTTAACTCTCTGATATCTCTTCTTCTTGTTCTTCAACATTTTCCATCATCATCGTCGTCATCTTCTTCTTCAACGTTGTCATTGTCGTCCTGTCCTTCAGTGTCCTGTCGTTTGTTATGTTGTTGTCGTTTTTGCAACTGTATTTGTATGTCAGTCAAATCGAGATTAGTTTCCGGTGGGATACAAATCATATTTTGCTTGGTTGCTTCGCAAAGTTATAAATATTAAAAGTATGTACATGCATATATGTATGTATATATATATATATATATATATATATATATATATATATATATATTTTACATAGGTACTTGTATATAATTTTATATATATGTGTGTATGTACCTACGTACATACATATTTATAAATATGTATTAAAAAGTGCGTTTATAGCGCGTGCCTATGTAGAGAAGCAAACTGTGTGGTTCTTGAAATGTTGTGGGCGGAAATTGAAATGGGTGGGAGTACAGAGCATGCTTGTTCGCGTCATGTTCAAGGTTACCATATTTTTTTTTTTGAGTTTTTTATACCAAAACAGAGTTTTTTTTTTTTTATACAGCATACAGGCTTAAGGTTGCAGGCTTTTATAGAAATCCATAAGAAAACTGTTCGAAATTAGACCGTACAAATCAAAAGCAAAAGTAATCATGAAGGTATTACATCGATGACTCTAGTTTACACCAAAACAGAGCAGCTTTCCCATAGACTAAGTTTCCTATGTGATTTTCGGCCGTAAATTCTAAGCTTCTTTTTCGGTATATCCTAAAAAGTACGTGGTTTTTCGGCACTTTTTTCATTTATTTGCTCATATACATATCTCCATCTTATAATTATCCGATTTGCATATGTGCATTTTCTGCATAGCCGTTTGGAATCTTCGCCTTCGATCACATGGAATTATGAACAAGGTATACATTTCCCCCCAAATACATTGCAACAATTGAAAAGCGCAGGTTTTTCTTGCTGAATGTAAATTCGCGAAGATTCCTCGGTACACAAACAAAGAAGCCTAAACAAAAATCATTAATTTTTGAATAACTTCTACATTTTTACCCGATTTGGTAATAATTTTTGTTAAAGAATAAATTTTCATTCCAATACTTGAAAACATGAACATGATTTTGATCGCCTGTGACTACGTTTATACGCACGTTTTAAATCAACGTTGTTTTTGGCGGCAAAATTTTCGTTTTACAAAATATTTACTTGCAAATAATAAGACCCTCGTATAAAAGTAGTCTTTAATTCCTTCAAAACTTATACGATACCATAAAAAAAGGGACTAAATTACCTTTTAGCGATAAACAGTATATGATAATGATAAGATGGAGATATGCGCAAAATAAAACGTGTTATCTCGAAAACGATTCCTTGATTCCTTGAATTTGATAAAAAAAAATATACTTCGCAAAATACATCGAAAAATGTCTGTGAGAAACCAGCTCTCGAGATAAGGCCGAAATTCGTAAACTAAAAGCAATATTTTAAAGAATGATATTTTCAAATTTTGATTTTTTTGATATTAAATATCGAATACCATTGAGGAAACATTACTTTTTACAGTAAAATAACACAGTGAGTGGAATGGATTTTGATGACCGAGAATCGCTATTAGATGAATAAATTCTAAACGTCTGTTGGCGTGAGACGTTATTTGTAAACCTCTAACAAACCCACTCTTGAGATTTAAGATTTTGTATTAGAAACTTTTTTCATTTCTGGAAAAAATCAACATGAAAATTGATTATCAAGCGGCGTGTCCCACCCACTTTTAGTGGTAACATTCACAAAACTTGCCACTCACGTTTAGGTTTTCTTTTTATAGGTACTAAGTAACGCCGTTTAGACTTAACGTCTTTTATAATATTGTATTGTATCCACACTTTCATGTATAATTTCCGCTTAATGCAATTATATAATTATTGAAAAAAAAATATTAGTTTTAAGCCTATTTTTCGCTTAAAACTATAAAAAAAGCTTCAAGTTTCATTTAAATAGGAGTTTAGTTCTAATTAAAACTTCAGGTCAAAATTGATATACGTATATGTATTTATTTAATAACGGTACAAAATGCTATATTCAGCTGGTATGGTCACTTTATATCAGTGCTGTCTGTCTGTCTGTCTGTCTGGTTTGCTTTATGAAGCCAGTGTTAAAGCTGTTATTGCCACACCACAGTAAGTTCTATCCATCTTTGATACGCACAGTTATTTATCCATACCTCCGTTACTTTGCCATGCTGCTTGCCAACGGTACTTTTTTTGTTGTTGTTTTGTATTCACCATGTTTTGCGGCAACAGTGACAAGTTTTTCTCCTCCCATGCAATTGCGCGCACACCTTTTTCGTGCTTCTACTCTTTCTCTGTCTCTCCCGCTAACTGTTTACTCTCACTACAAATTTTCGCTCTTTTAGTTTTTATTTGAAATGTTTTGTTACCTGTCCAGACAGACAGACAGACAGACAGGTTGGTTGACTGGCTGGTAAGCAGAAGCAACAGTGTTGCTGTCATTTTTTGTTCTTGTTGTTGTTGTTGTGTTGTTAAGCAGAAGGAGCTCTGGAACTGCCAACCGTGCAAAGCCGACAGCTACAACAACACGGATGAAGCTGTAATGTATGTTGATGATGTCGCTTTAACAAGCTTCACTCAAACCCATTCGAAAGAAGATGAAGATGTAGTAGAAATAATAAATATAAGAAAACGGAAAAAAAACTGTAAAAAACAAAAAAGGAAACAAATTTTAGTATTAGCGTTTGCCGTGACCCAGCTTCCTGTTTGTTTGTGTGTGTATGTGTGTGTGCGCGTGTGTGTGTGTGTTTTATTCTCTGAATCTCTGTAGTGTACTCACCTTGGGCGCTTGTCTCTCACCTCACCATGCTGCTTACTCCTTTTAATATACACTCCTACACCGCTCTCATATCAACAGCTGATTTTTCTGACTCTCTGTTATTTTTTCTCGCTCCCTGTGTGCATTTTCAATTAGTTTTGAAAAACCTATCCAAATGGAGTTGCCATTCTGAATCGTTACACTATTGATTTTGCAATTGAAGTTTTTCGTAATGAAAGTATGTTGAGCAGAGAAATTATGAAACAAACAAACAAAAAAAAAAAAAACAGAAATGGAGATTTAATCTGGCAACAAGTAATTTACATATATTTCGAATAGTTTAGTTAGCTATTATGACCTTAAAACGAAACACCAAATGAAAGCATGGCAGTACTTTTCCAGCTACCACCGAAAACATGAACAACACTCAGAGTTGAAAACTTAGTATCTACACATGAAGAACTGTGTTGTTAATGTGTTACAGACTCTGGAGAGCAGTTGCTAATGTTTGAAGGATTCCTTAGGGACTCTGTTTATGTATACATTATCTACATAAATAAATATAGCAGCAATCGATAAATTATTTTATGAAAAATTGTTCAAACAAAATAATACAATACAAGAAAAGACGATACGATACGAGACAGACAACTAGGACAACGTTAGCACACCAGCACGTTTATATGGATATCCAAAAAAATGCATAAGCCAGTGCTATGCATGAGACCGTCAGCATATAGACTAAGCTATTATATTGACAAAGATTATAATAAACGTCAAGGACTCAATGGAAACTGGGTATTAGCATATTTAATGGCAAATGTGGAATCAAATTAAAATACATATCTAAACTGATATTTCGGAACAATGTAAATTTGTGCATAAAAAAGACAAGGTATGCATATGGTGGGATCATACAGCATCACCTATTATTGTGTTCATTATTATGAAAGAATTTTTAATCAGGCATATCAAAACACTGGGGAAACAACCCCGGGTTGCTGAGATAGAGCTTACATTAGAAGCAGTGCACTCCTTTCATAAGTACATATGTACATACTATATTTTATTTTATTTACAATGGAAAGTGAGACGGATGGTAGAGTTCCCTATATTCAAAATATTGTAGCAAGAATAAATGCGCGAAAAAAGTTAAGTTTTTCGACGCTGATTTGGTAGACAAAACTATGTATCTGCTCTTGATACTCTTCTCTTCTTGGTACTTTCTGACAGCCACATTCATTACCTATTACATGATATATTGTTGAGAAAAATCTATTCAATAGTTCAACGGTAAAATGGTCACCGGAGTGTGCCAATGGTCGTCAAAGGCTTAAAGCAGTTCTTCGCAAGTAGTTTTATTCACATTCAGCCAGAATGCAAAAAAGGTTTAAAAAAACATTTAACTAACATGGAGTCTAACTTTCAATGCTTCAATTAGGAAGTCCAAATGCAAAATATAACGTGTCTTTCCCTCTAATCTACTAATCAGTTCAGCAGAACTAATCATACTGAGTAATTATTAATACTCTTCACACGAAGTGTCAAAACTAGTTGCTCAATTTTTAAGATATCGATCTGAAATCGGGTATGTTATGTTCCTAGACTGAGCATATGTCAAAACGATCACTTTTTGTTGTAGGCCCCATACATACCCATCCCACCGCCAACTTTTTGTATGACTAATTTTTTTATTACAGTTAATATAAACTCGATGAAATTCGATATGAGGGCTACTTATGGAAGGCTTGGCTCATACAAACTCACCGCCTATTTTGTCATACTATTTTGCATGAAAAACTTTTTCATTACAGTCAATATCAACTTGAAATTCGATATGGTGACTTTTTATGGGTGGAAGTTTCGAATAGTTATTAATGAACGTGTTCTGCTCACTTTTAGAGATAGTCCCCATAAAGAACAATCACTCACTTTGTGATTTTTATAGGTAAATCTTTATTATTTTGAATGAGGCTCTAACTCATCACTATTGGAGCTTCGGTTCTATAGACGTACGAGTACAAATTTGTTCATGGGGTTTTCTTGCAATTTCTTAAATGTCGTAGCTTATTATTAATAACTTTTTAAAACTTCATTTCACTTTCACGAATTTGGTTTGAATATAACCCTCACCATGGAGAGAGTATTATACTACAGTCGTCCTAAATTACACATATTATTTCTTGTATTTCGTTTATTTATTTAAACAATTTTTTTTTTCATTTTTCAGCTACAAGTTCATACAAAACAAGACACATTATGAATAAATTCAATCTACAAAAATAGTGAAATATTACTTGGTAAGTAAAATTTATATAAATTTGAAAAAATAATTTTCTCGGTAAATATTTTAATTTTACTTGTATTTAATTTAGAAGTATGTAAACATTCTATATAGAAAAGTTGCATCAATTCAATCAAATGTTTCATTCAACGCATGTGAAGTTCTCACAATGCACACACATCAATGGTTTCTAGATACGTAAATAGAACTACATCTGAAGGCGGTTTAATCTCCCTTTTATGAAAGGTATTAGTAAACGTTCTACTAAAATCTGTAAAGAGGACGATCTTCTTATACTATTTTTCAATGGAAAATAGCCCAAAACTTTGTGTGAGTTAATGACAACTACTCTCCAAAAACTGTGTAGAGAAATGTGGTCTAGGAGTAAAATAATCCAAAACAGAGCTGGTGCTCTTTACTTGAAACTAAATAGAAGAGAGCAGCAGTAAACTCTCATTACACCAAGCTTCAAAATGAATTCCTCTTTCCTTTAGATGTAGTGCAAACTTATTGGTACTGGTACTTAACAAAAAGCTTGATAGAAACCTTCCTACAGGAAGACCATAGTCCTGAAAAGTAGCATATCCACTGGCTCTACACCGCTGTTATCAGATCGATACTATTGTATGGGAGCGTAGTATGGCCGTACTAAATACTCAAGTATGGTACGCTGTGCCATACTCAAGTATGGTACGCTGTGCCTCTCGAACGGCCTTGCCACAATACTTCATCAGCTCCCGGTTTGTATATCTGACTCCAAATACAATTAGTATTTTTATTTATAGTGTTTCCCCCAAAACATAAGCAGTCTCAAATATTGCAACGTCTGCTACTCCACTGGAATATGTCGGAATTCTCTAAAATTGCTCCAGTTCGAAGCATAACAAATTGTTGCAGTTTTCAAATCAGACCAATAAAATGTGCCATTGATTTTGGGACCGCGTACCCCGATGATCTTCTGAGTAAAGCTTACACCCGTTATTGCAGCTTGGAGTACCATACATGGAATAGACAAGTGTTTAAGTGGAGACACTTTACTTTTACCAGCCACCCACGCCGTAACAGACGCGTACTCGGAGTATACGTGGTTCGCTGGCATCGATGAAGGTGTACAAATCTAAGCGTGTCGCCGTAACAAGTTATGGAAGTAACATGTTGTGCGATGCTGATTGAATTCCTGAAGTGACTTTGACAATTCATCTCATCGTTTGTGTAATATTTTTAGGCCGATTGTATGCACAACAGCCGACCAAGAGTGTAGAAAATTAACGATCAGAACTGGAAGCACGTTCCGTTAAAGTGTTGCAAATCTTCAGCTTTCATGTCTCCATAATTGCGATACGGTATCACAATGGGTCGAAAATGAGTTAAGTGTGTTGAAGCTGTTCTTAGCTTCAATAGCACTTCTAACCAGAAGTGCTATTGAACATCGGCTCCAGGGTGAACAAATTCTGAAAAGGCAATCTCTCTTAATTAAAGGTTGGTTTGGTTCCCGCCACTGCAAAAAAAAAACCTTTAATCAGTGACGACACGGAGAAGCATCGGATATAAGATTGAAGATAGAAATTGTGATGTTTGAGCTGTGATTTTCTAATCACAATGATTCACAGTGATTGTATATATCAAAGTGCTGTAGTTAAAACATGGTCCTGATTCCTCGGTCGGTCACCAAAGTTTTATATTTCTCTGCTATTTACTCCGTCTGCTGCTCAATTGTGAATGAGTGTGGGCGCCAAATCTGTTGTGAGCTGTGCCAAAAAGCTTAGAAAAAATCACATTCGTGATGGCTTGATAGTGAATGCTTACTCCGCTTCATTGCTCAATGTTGAATAAAGCAATCTGTGATTTGCTCCGGTGTTCGATTGTGTATAAATCACATATACATACATACGTACACACAGGCATACATACACAAATACGAGGGCAATTTGATAAGTCAGTAACTGTTTGAATTTTCGAATTATATTGATTTAAGTGTAGTGCCTGAAGTACATAAACTGCATCATTAAGTTTGCGTTTGACAGCTATTGAAAGCAGACATGAAAGGCAGACAGACGAACAGAAAGCAGGTCGTTGCTGAAATTGATCTCAAACATAGTCGCGACGTAGTTTTTGACGTTGGTTAACCGCAATATTGTCAAGTTTTTACGTCGTTTCATGAACATGCATAAAATATGAATCCATTGCAGCACATCAGCGACCAAGCAGTAGATGAAACAGTGCATTTCTTTGATCGTATCGTCACTGACTTATTAAATTGCCCTCGTATATAGATCAATCAAATTGGCAAGTGGAAATCGTTCTGTCGTACAGCTCAACTCAAAGAAAGTTCAGTGCGACAACAACAACGGAAAAAAAAATCCAATTGTCAAAATCTAAATCCAATCACATGAAACGAAGCGGAGCGTCTAACGTTCCAAACAGCCTGTACACCTCACTTTCAATTAGCCGAAAAAAAAACCAAAAAAAAAAAAAAAAAAAAACAAATCAAAGGAAATGCTAAAGGCGCTCAAAAGAACTTGGAGCGCAAAAGCAGCAGCAGCAGCAGCCGGAGCCGCAGCATGAACAGCTCGTTCTAGTGGCATTGAAAGCAAGCAAGCAAATCGTGGCAACTGGAATTAATTTCCAATTAATTTAAGCCAATTAGATGGATGGATGCTTGGTTGGGGGCTCGTTCTCTATCGTATGTTCGCTCGTTTGGCATTTAAAATTGTGTGAATGCGCGTGAAGATGGTATATGCGAATGGTAGCAGAGAGGGGAGGCGGCGGGGTTATTTGATTTGATGGGGCAATTGTGTATTACATGTATACCTATGTATGTATGTATATGTGCATAGAACGAACGATGGGGCAAGTATATCCCAATTAGAGCCTGTTGGTGCCGGCGCCATCAACGCTGCTAGTGCCTGGTGCTGCTCCTTCTGCATATGCCCAATTAGAGCAAGTAATTGGGATTTAGTTGAATCAACGCAGTTCGATGGCTACACACGTACACACGTACACACACATACACATACACACACAATGTGCATGCACGTAGGCGCCGACATCCTTCTTCTGCATGCATCCCCTCGCCCTTTTTTTATGGAAACTTTTAAGTGGCAGAGTTTTCACCTGTTTTTTTTTTCCCCTTTTTTTAATTGTATACAATTTTTAATCGCATAGTCTAATTAAAGTTCCATATTGTAGTGTATACGTTGAAATAAACAGCAATTATTTGCATGAAATTGGTTTCAAACTGCCATTTTGAGGCATAGATACATTTTTATAATTAAAAATGTAAAAATTTAAAGTAATCACACAGCACTGTGAACGACTATGTTTGAATTTCTTAAGTACGGTTGCTGAGTTTTCTGTCACGTTTAGTAGAATTGTGTTTCTTATAGACGTATGCATGTATGCAGGTAAGTTTCAAACTTAATATGATCAATTTTTAACATTTGACTGTGGTTTCAGTTCAGTGCTGCAGAGGCTTAATCTCTTTCATATATAGTAGCTCACGATCGCTTGCACATTTCCTACATGCAGTTCATGTCTGTGTGCATGTACGGTTAGCTTAGCAGAGAGCAGTGGAGAAACGGCAAACGGAAAAGAGACTAGGCCTATGCAGCATTGCTTTGATTCCGATTCCATTGTTTTCCATTGTCCTAATAAATGTTCCATTGTCCTAATAGATTCCAAATTGTTTGTCAAATTTAGTTCAAATTGTAAGTGTTGCAAAACATTTAATTTTCTCAGTGAAAATTTATTAACAACTTTGAAGGTCGTTGAGTTTTGCCTACTTTTTCACAGTATAAAAATATTGCTGTCGAAATTTGCTTATTTGTCATCAGCTTATAACTTAAGTGTTTCATTAAACTTATCAACATTTTCTGCTCATGCCACTAATACTTTATTTAGGGCGTTGGAAAGGTACAAATATGCCTTCGAAGCTTCCAGTGAAATGTACTTGTATAAACTGAAACAGAATTCTTGATGATTTATGTTTGTTGTTTGCTGGAATGCAGAGATGTTCAATTGCATCCAATACATTTGTCATGGTTGTTGTTGTTGTACCAAGTATTTTTCATTTTCTATCATTGAAAGCACATCATCAATAATGCATTTCATTTTGCATACGGTCTGAATAATTTAAATGATTTGCTTAACTCGAAGATTTCAGGCCTAAAAATGCAGTCTGATTCTGTTTTGCCTACTCGCCCGCCCACTAGAAGACAAAGTGAAAAATGTGCAGCATACGGAATGCATGGCTTTAATTCAAAACTTTAAATAAATAGCGCATTAAAGTTTTGCAATAATTTTGCATATTTATATTAAAAATTCGACTAGACACTCTACAGCAAATATCAAGCCGAATTGCCTTTATATGTTTTCTAATTAAGTTTGGACCACTTAACATGCAAATAATCGTCATACATAAAATAGTTCTGATTTTTTCCAAAGTTTAACTTGTATTTGTGAATAGGATAGACACTTAAAAACAATTTTGTTGAGTATGAAATAATTACAAAAGCAAATAGGTAATTAATTAAAGGAAATCACGAATGAGTTTTGATTAGATAGATGTGTTTATCTAGACCTACAATTTTAACCTATTTTCATTGAAATTTCCTAGAAAAATACAAAAAATGCAGCACGGTGCGCGAATATTCAAAAAAGCTACTAACAGACATGATTACAAAAGCTATGTCGAAAAACTACCAATAATGTATTAGGAAAGCGTGCAAGAGGAATTTTTGGCTTTGATAGGTTCATAATAATCTCGAGCAGAAAGTCCGCGGCACGTGCGTGTATACGTAATGATTATTGGTTCTGCTCGGACGTTTTCTTTGACGTCGTCCACCAATAAGTTTAGGTTTCCGCCATAAACCTTTGGTTTTGGAACTTCGGGGTTCATCCGGATGAGGTGACCAGCCCACTGCAGCCACTGGAATTAAATGCGTTGAACTATGACAACCTCATCATACAGCTCATACAGCACGTGGTTCATACGGATCCTAAGAGGAACAAAAATCCTACGAAGAATCTCGAACACTCCTAAAGATGCTGTATCCGATGATGTCAAAGAGTTCGAAGAGGTACTTTCCTACTATGACGATGCTTTGCGTGTCTGATAGCATCATCAAGATATAAAGTTCAGATAGTGCGTTGAAAAACTTCGCTCTTATCGGCGTGTCGAAATTATACTCTCGGGAGTTTTCCAGAATTTGTCATAGAGTGAAAATTTGACCACTGGTCGATGTAAAGGGTTAGAATCGAATCTACACTGATGCCGTCCTATCAGTGAATCCGTGTATGGCTCCAGCCCTTCACACAGCACGCGGGACAGAATTTTGTATCCAATTAAAAGCAGATTTAATCCACGTTAGTTCACGCAGACAGCGGGATCTTCTTTCTGGAAGATAGAACAAAGAACACCGAGATTCGAGAATCGTTGTTTGGGCATGCATTCATTGCACCATATTTTGCATAAGAGTTGATGCATACGACTTACCAACTCTTCGCCATCGCACTTGAATAACTCAGCTGGCAGCTCATCGGAGCCTGCCGCTTTGTTATTCTTCAGCGTTTTACTTACTGAGTCAACCTCGTTATAATCCGGTGGATCTAAGAGAAAGCCATCACCAATTTTTGGGTCTATAAATGCTTCTCTAACGGCGGTATTGTTCTGTTCATCGCCTCCAAGTAGGTCAGACTTCTCCATAGCCTCAGTGATTACTGTACATCTGTAATCAGACTGTCATTGTCGTCCTTGCAGAAAGAAAAAAACATTAAACTGGTTATCTGCACAAATAAACTTGAAGTCTGTATATCTTATAGTCATCAAAATCTGCATAAACTAAATATACCCTTTTACCCTATGAGTACAGCGTATAAAAAGTGTTTCAAACAAAAAAAAGAACCTTTAAAGGGGCGGTGAGTTTGTGTGGGAGCTACCTCTAACATAATGGATTAGACACACCTATTATGTCAGACAGACATGTCTAGATCGACTCGTCTTGTCGAGCTGATCAAGATTATAGACATACATATGTACATACGTATGTACATATGTATGTATAAATTTTGTGGAATCTTCGATGGCTCCTTCAAAGCTTTACAAACCTTCTGACGAAACTGATAAAACACTTTTCGCGTTTTGTGTGAAAGGTATAATTTTTTTTTTTATTTTTACTGAAAACTGGGTTAGAGCAACAAAAAAGTTTTCTGAAAAAAGAAAAGTTTATAACAAAAAACAAAAAAAAAATAAAACAAATAGGAGCAATGCGCTAACAGACACTTGCCAAAAATAATTTGTTCTTTTATGTATTTTATTTCATTATTTTTTTTTTTCTTTTGCTGCTTTTGTCTTTTGTGTACAGTTAGTCATACAGCATTGCGCTAGTTTTTTGTTTTTTGGGGCTCTTTTTTGTTTTTGTTTTTGTATTT
The DNA here is from genome assembly GCA_035044765.1 of Leucophenga montana. Lineage (NCBI taxonomy): Eukaryota > Metazoa > Arthropoda > Insecta > Diptera > Drosophilidae > Leucophenga > Leucophenga montana. The sequence continues at coordinate 30,190 of JAWNNQ010001360.1, read as the reverse complement.
TTTTTTTGTTTTTTTTTTTTTGTCTCCAATGTGTTGTTGGCAACAATTTCACTTGAAATTTGAAGTACACACCGTGTCAAAGTGAAAATCAGAGAGAGAGAGAGAAAGAGAAAGACAAACGCACGCACATATGTATGTATATATATCGTATATAAATACATATATATATATATATATATATATATATATATATATATATATATATATATATATATATATATATATATATATATATATATATATATATTTATATATATATATATATATATATATATATATATATATATAGATATGTATAACGGTACATGTACATATGCGTAACCAAATACTCGAAATCTCTCTCGCTCTATAGTAGACACTTGCGTATGTGTTCCCATCTCTCTCATTCACTTATTGTTCCTTGGTACACACGTTCCTCTTTTCATGTTGGTGCTGCTGCTACTTACTTCGTTTCCTCCTCTTTCCGCCCCTTGCCCTACTTAAAAGCATGAACGTCTCCTATTAAATTGGCTAAAGAAGTCAAATGCGCGCAATGGCAATGAGAATTCCATGTGTTGTTGTTTTTGTTGTTGTTAGCTGTTCTTGTTTGGTCTTTTGTCGCCTTGGGTAATTTCGCTTTATTTGATACAGGGTGCTTTAACTTCATGTGTTGAATTGTAGTACGATTCCCTTCAAGTACTATTACGTAACTATATTTTTTCCTATTTTTGAACCCTACCTCCTCTACCTCTTGTAACACTTTGTCATAAATTTGTATACCTCATCTCCTCTACTCCTCCTTATTAAAAGTAACATTTTCGTTCCACAGGCAAACTTTATTCTTTATTGGTCCATGGAGTTTAGGACCAATAATAATTTTGTCACGGAGTTTGTAATGCATTGAAGTAAAGTTCGGAGAAACCAAAAAGTACAATATGTATGTAATTCTTTATCAGCTCGACGAGACGAAACGTACTATCCATGTCCGTCTGAATGTTCCTTTCAGATAACCACCTTAAAAGAGGTATTGAACTTTCGGTTTTATTGAAGTTAACATTTTCTCTTCTGCTTCTTGAAAAGATAATTGGTTCATTGAATCGTCATCAATTCGCAAAGCATCTTCATCGGAGTGGTGTTCGTTCATTACGCATAGAAGTTTTTCGAGCACGTTGAGCAGCAACACGTCCTGTGTTCGTATTTTGACCCCGTCAGCGCTACCTTTTTCTCTTTTTTAACTTATAACCATTTCACGAACATGTTGCAAAATTGATTTGTATGATGCCCGATTAGGCCCTGAAAAACAGCGAGTTTAGAGAAATTATAATTAACGCGTAAATGGCTTTCGTTTCTCCCAATCTAGCCAGTTCCATTTCCAGAAGCGATTCCAAAAAATATTTAATTGAAGCAGTTATTGGCATTAGCAAAAGTTATAGTGAAAGTAATTACTTGCACGAGAAAGAAAGCATATCAATTAGACGTGTTCATCCAAGTGACGAAAGTCCAACTGCAACTCAGAAAAATTCAGATATCAACCTTGTGACAATAGTACAAAAAAGTACCGAAAATTTGTAGGCTAAACAGTCCGCCCTAATGATATTTTTTCGTAAGCACTGTTCTTAACTACTATACGTATTATACATATCTCAGTAATCCGTTACGATTTTGACAATGACTAAAACTAAAGCGTTAGGTGTTTCGCAGACTGATAAAAACTCTGGCAAATTTGTTTTGCATCAAATGGAACTTATGTGGAAGACACAACACAAAATACATTTTTTTGTAACAATTCCCGCTACTTACGGACTTTTTGAGATTGATTATAATATGTAATAAGCGTATGTCATGTTGCAAGTTCTTTATGCTTTAAATAACAATTTCTTTTCAAGGACATCGAAAGTATCTGCGTGAGAGTTCAACACTACATTGCAATTTTTACCTCTACAGAGGGATATTCTTGTTTTTTTATTTTATTTTTGTTGTTGTTGTTAATAATGCACACGCTTAATAGATTTTCTTTGCTGTCCAGTGAATTTGATTTCAATTATTTTAGTTGATACAAAATTTTATGAAAAATAAAATAAGTCTGAAGCCATGAAATGTTGCTATGGATACACTTAAGCGTACTACAGAAGCGTACTTCACCCTTTGTACTATGTATGTATGGATGTATATACACATAAAATGTACCTATTGTCCCTAGACAGATTTAAAAAAATATCGTACATAAAATACAAATACAACTGCTTAATAAGGGCTGCTAGCCCCAAGGCGCCTATGTACCTACATAAATGGGCGCACAAGTCTCTGTTACAATAAAATATGTATAAGAATAACGCTTAAAGCAATTCATGCCTATATTAAATCCAATTAAAACACCCAGTATTATGTATCATCCTGTCGCTTTCGATGCATGCGTTGGTGAACGATTTGGAGTAGAGTGAGTGAGTGCGTGCGTGCGTGCATGCGTGAGTGTACATATACGAGTATGTTAGATACATATTTATATACACATTAGCATGAGATTTAATCATCATCAACATCATTATTGTCAGTTTTGTCAGTCTGTAAGTCACAACAAAAAAAGGAAATAAATACACACTGGCGCACCTAAAGGGTTCCCTGTGCTACCTTGCTCCCTTAATCATTCGTCTATTGAAAGTACTTTTATAATTTTTTTTTTTTGAAAATTCTAGTTGCGCACACCCGGGATCCGCGCATTCCATACGTCTTTTCGTCCCGTTTCCATCATCAACGCATTTTGTACAAGGGCAATTTGATAAGTCAGTGACTATTTGAATTTCGTATTTTTTTGATTTGAGTGTAGTCGCCGAATTTTCGAATTATATTGATTTATAGGTAGTCCCTGAAGTACCCAATCTGCATCATTAAGTTTGTGTTTGACAGCTATTGAAAGCAGACATGAAAGGCAGACAGACGTACAGAAAGCAAGTCGGTGCCGATAACTTCGAAGTAGTTGTTGTTGTAACAGCTTGGTTTGGGCTGTATCAGGAAATACATATATATACACAATTTATTATATTATGAATGAATGTAATTGGGCAAAGCGATTTTTGAATGCAAGAGAAAGATAGACCGAAATGTAACCCTAGGTGTCAAGGCCCAGGAAAGAAGCAACATCTACTGGTCGTAACCAGAGGTCTAAAGGACTCAATTGAGTCGGATGGGACGGGCAATGAAACAGATGAATTGTATTGTGCCGATTGACCGCAATTAGTATTGCTTATCCCAATTCTTTTCCTGTAGCACTCGAGCATATTGCTCCATCCGAATCTCAACTGTGCGAGTTTGGTCCTGGTGCTACGAGGGCGACGTTTTTCGCTCTCATTAATAGGTTGTGGTCTTCCACCTAATACTATATTGTCCTTATAAGAGCGTATAGATTGTTCAATTGCATCTTTATGCAGTTGAGCCCTTGCAGAAGTATAATCATACTCCTCTATGCTACTATTAGGAATAAAACGATTGATGCTCGTTTTATATGTTCTGATATCAGTTCTTATTCAGGTAGGCGCTGTTCTCTCCATGGTTAGGATGATGACCTCTGTACGCACCCAACAAGAACTGCTTCGACAGCAGCTCGTTATGTTGATGAATAGGTAGCATGATCGTTTCTTCATGCAAATGGTCTTCATTGGTTATTTGCAGACATTGAGTCTTACTTAGGAAAGCAGTCCAGACAGGGGCAGCGTAATTCAGAACAGAACGTCCGATAGCTTTGTAAGTTGTTATTATTGTCCTTCGAATGTAGTGTTTGACGTTGGTTAACATCCGTATCAGGAACGTGCATAAAATATGAATCAATTGCAGCACATCAGCGACCAAGCAGTAGATGAAACAGTGGTATTCTTTGGTTGGATCGACACGGCTCTTAGTTTCTGATTTCTGTTCGTCTGTCTACCATTCATATCTGCTTTCAGTGGCTGTCAAATACATACTTAATGATGTAGATTGCTTAAAATTTGAGCGTAGTCTACAACCACAGGGTACAGGGACACGTGCAGTATTCCATTTAAAGTTATTACTTATCACTGACTTATCAAATTGCCCTCGTACATATTGTGTACCTATTATTTTTAAAGCTTATTTGACACCGACGTAGCTTTCGCTTTTGCATATATACGAATGTATGTATCTCCATACGTTCATACGTACGCGTGTACATCATATCATTAAGTGGAAGGCAGCGTATATGGTTCATTCTTTTTATGATTGTTTTGAGGCTTATTTTCCGCGCAACTTAATTATTATAATTAACTGTCAACGCATAACGCAGCACTTAGACAGACAGACAGACAGACAGACAGACAGACGGACAACTAGCTCGTCACATAGTGCGCAGCAGTCCACCACAGACTCGCACAACCAAACGAATTCCCAAAAATACAAAAAAAAATTGTACCACCGAACCACATGGCGTATGAATAATTTGCAATTTGAAACTACTTTGATGCGATAATATTTCGTTGGAACGTAAATTACACAAAAAAAAAAAAGAAAAACAAAAGTATAAAAATGCGTAATGAGGACTAAAATTATTTTCTTAACCGAATTTTATCTGTATTTGGGCTGATAAATGATGAATTTTCGTATTTCGAATTTTTTTTGTCTATAGAGCAATTGAGCCAATAAGTACTTACGAGCCTTATAAAATCTATTATGAGTTATAAGCCGGTGATAGAATACGGCGCCCAGCAATTATATCAGCTTGAAACGCAATATCTTCTTCGAACGATTTAGCATAGCACACAGCGAGAAGAAAAAATGGAGCAACATAAACCTCAATTATAACATTAAACCGGGAAAAATAAACTGTTACACAGACGGTTCCCTAATATATGAAGTAGCAGGTACTGGGGTCATCGGACGCCGTATGAACTACTTCGAATCGTTAGGGAAACTAGTCAGTATCTTTCATGCAGAAATTTATGCCATAAAAATATGTATCCACTTCAACGTAAGCAGAGAATTTATGTAGATACCAAAATATTTGCAATATACTCTGACAGAGTCAGGCAGCGATCAAAGCACTAAACTCGTATTCAATCAATTCCAGGCTAGTATTGGAACGCCTAAAGCAACTTAACAATCCAGGACGATTGAATAGCGTAACATTATACTGGTTATATCTGGTAATAGGTACATTTCATAGCGCTAGTAGTGTTGTACACGGCATGACAAATACAAGGTGTGTGATCTAAAAATAACCGAAGTTTTAATTAAAATTTGAGTTAGTGAAAAAAGTAAGTGAAATAATTGCTATCGATGCAAATTTCGCTGTGTGTGTACAATTTACAAAATATTAACTGAAGATTTGGCTAAAAGAGAGCTTTTTACAATGTCATTCCAGCTATACACATGACACAGGTTTTAAAGAACATCCCAAAAAGCGAGTTTAAAAAGTCTATGGATAAATTTGTTGAGCATTCCAAACGTTGTATTGAGTTAAATGGGATCGTATTTTGAATAAATATTAGCTTTGAAACATAATACCATGCTGGTTTTATATTTTATAAATAAAAAGTTCGGTTATTTTTAGATCAACCGTGTAAGGTCCGACACGAACTATATCAAAGTAAATAGTAGCGGCATTTACATGTGTGTTCAATCGTTTGAGAGCTGTGAGATATTGTTTCGTCTTCCAAAACAACATTTTTGTCGATGTTGAAATACTAACATGGAACAAAGCGCGTTTATTAAATTTCACGCAAAACTTTGTAAAAATGCTTCAGAAACACGCCGGTGAACGCAGCAAATTTACGGTGGTTATTGTTTGAGTAGATCGAATGTTGTTCTTTCCAATTTCAGCTCGGACACCAGCAATAAACGAAAAAGTACGTGATTTCATTGCGAATGATTGCAAGGCTTCGCTGAAAATGATGGATGAGGCTTTAAATATACATAGGTAGACAAACGATCCGAGTTAGGATTTCGGCAAAACAAAGGTCTGTGTAAAATTTGTTCCACACACTTTAACGGGTGCCCGTGTCAATCATTCCAGAAAAGTCGTTGCACAGCCCTCAGAAATGAACCAAACTTCTTGAAATCAATTGTTACTGGCGACGAAACATGGTGCTTTCAGTACAACCCACAAAAACCAAACATCAAAGTGAGGCATGGAAGTTGAAACGTCTGTCGCAAAAGAAACAGGACTTTTTAAAAATAGCTATTTCTGGTGACTTTTCATTGTCACAGAGGTCTTCACGACCTTCTTGAAAACGTTTAAACCACTTGTGAACATTGCTATGGGATAGACAATTGTCAACATAAACTTCTTTCGTCATTTGGAACGTTTCGGTGAATGTTTTTCCAAGTTTGAAACAGAACTTAATATTTGCTCTTTGTTCGAAATTCATTTTTTGACCGATGCCCAAAAGATACTGTCACTTTTAGCGCGACAACTTCGCACGTCGGACCACTGATTGCCATAAAAATTTTACAAGATGTCAGTGCAGGAAGTACCTTTCCAAAGTCCTTTTTCTTTTGCGACAAACCTTGTAGATCGACTCGTCGAGCTGATCAAGAATACTTCTAGATCTACAATGTCTCCTTTAATGCGTTACAAACTTTCAGACACAAACTGATAATACCATAAAAAAAAACCTCTGCAGTTCTGTTCACAGCGTAGTTATGCTGTGCTTCCAGTGCCGTCTGCCTCTGTTATTGTTTGAGATTTCAACGGCGCTACAGAAATTTTTATTATAATCAGCAAAAGTTGATATCACTTAAGTTGAACTATATTTATAACATGCTTTCTCTGAGTCACTTAGAATTATACAAGAACTACTAAATGAGTGTGTATAAATCCAGTGAATTATTTTTTATTACTTTATGCGACCTACAAACAATGATAATTCAGTATTATAATAATATCATGTAAAAAGTAAATATTTTGAGCTTTTATTTGTACGAAAATATCTTAGATTGTTTTTTTTTTTTTTTTTTCTTCTTCTTTCGAACTACTATAGTTTTTGTCGTTTGCGCAATTTTATACGAGAAATACTGCAGACAGAATATTGTGCAAAAATTTTAATTAAAATCTTATAAAATAAGCTAAATAAATAACTTAGAAAAACAAAAATAATAATTAAAATTTAAACAAATATCATTTATAGTATGTACCTAGTTTTATGATTACATATAATATATAGGTTGTACAGGTTGTTTTTTCTTTAGAGGTTGCATTTGCCAATAGGGTGCATCCCCCATAATTTGCTCAGATTAGCTGTATTATCATTTGTGCGCAGTTTGTTTTGTCATTTTATCATGAACAGAGTAACACCAGAAAAACTTGCAAGCTTGCAAGTTGTTGAAATTTATTTTGTAAAACCATTTTACGGTCAACATTATCGTTGACCCGAGCGACTAATTCAAATAACCAAATGAATTACCATGAATTAGACTGTAGCACATTGAAATAAAATGTGTTTCTGCTTAATGCGCTGTCATCTTATTCATTTACAGTGCTAGCCAAACAGTTCATTCAACTGCTCTATTAAAGTAACTGACATCAAATGAAAAGAAGCATAATTAACGTTTGTTTAAAGATATATAGCCGTATTGTGGGCATTCTAAGCGTGGTATCCAAAAAACACACTTGACGAATTTACAAAATTTAAGTTTCAGGCTTCTATGTTCTTCGAGATATCGTTGTTCAAACATACGAAGAACGGACGGACAGACGAACAGACGGACATAGTTATAACGACTCGACTTTGAATGCTTATCAAGTATATACATATATGTTAACTTTTTGGCATCTGCCAAACATACTACTGCTTGTTACATACAGTTGCACAAACTTAGTGGTCCATTAGCGCAGGGTATAACTGATAGATACTTATTTGAAACTCTAATGATTGAAAATTTAACTTCCAGAATGGTCCACATACGAGCCCAGCCTACATGGCCGAGTTTCAGTTTGAAATTTTAATTCAATTCAAAGTATTTACTTCGCCTTTATAAAAAAAAAACATCCTTTAAATATATATATATATATATATATATATATATATATATATATATATATATATATATATATACATACATATACATATGTATATCGTATAATTACGGCACTGCTACACACAAATTGAGTTTAACTAATGCAAAACTTTGCCAAAAGCCAACTACAAATATATGTACATATAACTAGTATATGATCACAATTTCGTGTCTATTGGCCGTGAGTACCCTTAATATTATGTTCTTATTGCAGCACAAAGAAAAGCGCAATGCTGCAAATTTAGAAAAGAATAACCTAAGTCATTTTGCAATTCTTCTGACTGAGGTAGTAAAAGAAAAACTAATTAGAGAATAGCCACCGAATGGCAGACGACGACTTCGACGACGTCCCGGCTACATCGAGTAAAATATTTTTTTGTTGAGACACTTGTTATTTTTTGTGGCTGCCGTCGCCGCCAAAGTTGTCGTCAAAGTGTCTGTATATAAAATTACCTATATATACTATTTAATATAATATATATATATATATATATATATATATATATATATATATATATATATATATATATATATATATATATATATATATATATATATATATATATATATATATATATATATATATATATATATATATCTCTCTCTCTCTCTCTCTCTCTCTCTCTCTCTCTCTCTCTCTCTCTCTCTCTCTCTCTCTCTCTCTCTCTCTCTCTCTCTCTCTCTCTCTCTCTCTCTCTCTCTCTCTCTCTCTCTCTCTCTCTCTCTCTCTCTCTCTCTCTCTCTCTCTCTCTCTCTCTCTCTCTCTCTCTCTCTCTCTCTCTCTCATATATATATATATATATATATATATATATATATATATATATATATATATATATATATATATATATACAAAACATAGTATGTACATACGAGTATGTAATTCAGAACGCACATACTGGTACATAAAAGTATCTCTCTCTCTCTCTCTCTCTCTCTCTCTCTCTCTCTCTCTCTCTCTCTCTCTCTCTCTCTCTCTCTCTCTCTCTCTCTCTCTCTCTCTCTCTCTCTCTCTCTATATATATATATATATATATATATATATATATATAGAGAGAGAGAGAGAGAGAGAGAGAGAGAGAGAGAGAGAGAGAGAGAGAGAGAGAGAGAGATATATATATATATATATATATATATATATATATATATATATATATAAAAGTATCTGCATACACATAGTATAAGTATACATATATGTATATATATAGATCACACACTCTGTGCATAAAAATAGTGAACAAAATGTGTGTGTTTATATTTGCTTTGTTTTTATTATTATTATTATTTCTAGCTAGCTGTCCTAATTGTTGTTGTTATTGAGTGTACTTAATTGTCGTCGAATTGCGACTCACAAGTGAAATTAGCTACAATAATAATAATTAACTGATGCAGTACTATTGGGATACGAAAAGCAAAAACCAAAAACAGCAATAACAAAATATTTAAATAGTATTTAAATAAATTCGCATTCACTACACTGAGTGACTAACAAGAACATATCGATTATAAAAATGCAGACAGAGTGCAACACTCAAGAGCACTCAAAAGCACGCAATGTTATATGCACTTTACAGTTACAAATTTATGCAATAAATGAACCACTGTATTTGTTTTTTTTTTTTTTTTTTTTTGCAAACAACAGTTAGAAAAAATTGGAACTTTAACGTTTGCAAACAAATTTCTGTAGTAGTGAAATTTATCGAATAACTGAACTCTACTAAATTGTGAAAAAATATTGCTTAACTGCAGTCAGCAGTGGTTTGTATAGCTTATGGCATATGTGGCTTGTATTTTTAAAAAAGTTCCCTTATTTGTGAAATTTATCGAATATAAAAAGAACTGTACTTTTCTAATAATTGCGCTAAAATGAATATAACCGCAGTTAGTATAGCAAAAAGAGCATCACTTCCATATTTGTAAGTAAATGTCCATTGTGAGGAAATTTATCGAACACGTAAGCTACACTCTATTGTGAAAAATATTGCTTAACTACAGATAGCAGCGGTTAGTATAGCTTATGGTTAATGTTGCTAGTATTTTCAAATAAATTCCTTTAGGTGGGCAATATTTTACAAATAAATTCCCTTATTAAGAATATTTATCGAATACATAAACAACACTCTTTTGTTAAAAATATTGCTTAAATAAAGATTACAATTGTCAGAATAGCTTTTGGTGTATGTATGTGGTTTACATATCACAAATAACATCTTGAGATACTGAATAGTGTGGAACTACCAAAACATAGGTATGTTCACTTTCAGCAACCAAATAGATTGCATCCCAAAACTGCAAATGCAGTACGAGGTCATCATCCCCCCCCCCTGGTTTGGAATAGTATACGAAGCCAAATTGGCTAAGGACCAATGCCCAGTGTTGGTATACAGACGGTTCTAAAACACAAGATAGATGGTGTGGGCGCAGTTATAATTGGCCCATGCTGCAAACTGCATCTATAACTATGCAAAGCATTTTTTTTTTCAGATTGGTTTCATTGAAACTATTAATAAAATAAAAAAATGTATAAGCTTATTTACATTTACAGATGGATCGCTCTCCCATTTGATCTCGGCGCTTTTCGGTGTTTGATTGTATTGATATGTTTACGTATGTATGCTTGTGTATAAACCACATAGTGAGAGAAAGAGAAATAGATTGATTGAACATTTGTTTTGACATATGCCAAAGTAAACAGAACAGTTCACCATATCAAATGGTGCAAACAGTGCGAACAGGTGAACACGAGAACAATTTTATACTTCACCACACCATGGTGAAATTACATACATACATGATGAAAATGTACTATATATGCATATAAAATTCACAATGCTTATTGGACGAATTGTAGAAAAACTTTGTACTTTTGTATATATACCAAAATACCTAAATACCTTCAAAAATACACAGTTTTTTATGGCATTTTCTACGTTTCGTGAATACCATTGTTATTAGTAGCTATGGTTAGTAAAGCGTGGTTTATGTTGGTAATATTTTATCGAGCCTAAGTGAAAAAGCTAAATAGATATAATCCAAGAGCTATAGCCAATTGCTAATAAAACCAACCCCCGTATATGCAGATTGAAAGAAATTTGCAAAATAAAACTGTTTGCTGTTCCCGCATAGAAGATAGTCAAGATATGATACAAAAAAAACTACTGGAACTACTATATGGAAAAAAATTACATTTATGTCTGTAAATTCCATATTTTTGTTTACAGCGTGTATGGAAAAAAATTAGATCGTGTAATTTTCAATAAAACTGTGTAAATAGATTATGTTCTGTGCGCTACGCCCCATACAAGAATAACAAGAGACGGTGTAGCTGCGCACGCCGGGCGCGCTAGTATTTTATAGAACAACAATTGTAAAAACCAATGTAGATTTTTGTATAAGTATCTTAAGGCTGCGGCCATATAAACAATACTTTTTAACTCTATTTGAAGCATGTTTTTGTATTTTGTATTGTAGTTTTTCAAAATGAACAACAATAAATCTGTAAATTTTGTTTCGTTTGCCACCCACCGAAAAAACAAAAAATTTTATTATACAATTTTGAATATTTTCCGCACTTCGTGTGGCATATTACAAAGAAAAGATGTGTAGTACGTATGTACATACGTGTAGGCGGTAGGTAGGTAATTATATCTCGTATTTAAAATACATACATAATACATTCTGTACAAGTCTAGACGTCTTTCATTTCATATATGTATGTCTGTACAATCGAATGTATCTTCGATAGTGTTAAAACATGTTCTCCACAATGCCTGACCTACCTATCACTACCATCCCCCCGCACCTTTTCTATGCCTTCAAACATGAAATATGAACAAAGAAAAACGTCAACACAAATTTTTGAATACTTCGTGGCAGTGGCTTCAGTTTTTAGTACATACAACATACTACAGTGCAATAGTTCAAGAACGTGTTGCTCGAAAACGGGAACGCCACCAACGCACAGTGGAGCAACTGTCCGAAAAACGTTGCAAAAATTAAAAATGCGATACTAAGCGAGGTAAAAATGACTTTAGCTATTGTAAAGTGAATTGTTCAAAGTTTCTAAAAAAAAAAGTTTTCGGATAAGTCGTTTTAAGCTTAACTGAAACAAAAATGTTTCTCTTAGACGTCGTAGCACGCAACAAAGAAATATCTATAATGTCATAGCCAGACGTGTGTGTATGTTTTGTTCCACATCAGTTGAATGATGACCAAAAAATCGCTCGTGTAGTCAATGAATTTTTGATGAAAAAAACAGATTTGTTTCATTGACCCCACTCCGTATTCGCCTGATCTCTCACCGTGCGATTATATACTCTCCCCAAAACTGAAAACAGTAATGAAAGGAGCTTTTTACGATGACATTCCAGCCATACAAGCAGCCGTGAAACAGGTGCTAAAGAACATTCCTAAATAGTCTACGGAAAAATTGGATGAGCGTGCCAAACGTTGTTTTCAGTTAAAAGGATCGTATTTTGCATAAATATTAGCTTTGAAACATAATACCATGCTTGTTTTAGTTTATAGCTAAAAAGTTCGGTTATTTTTAGATCACACCGTGTATGTATATTGCCATAGGCCAGACTCATACTTGGTCGCAAAACTCAGAAAAACACTTGTGATTTATAAATCTACATTGATGTCATGAAAAATGTACACCCAGCTGCTCGGTACACTTTACAATTCTATATATTATCATAGAGGCCCTGGAAAAGAAAGAGTATGCGGTCGCTGCTCTCCTGGACATCCAGCAAGCCTTCGATAGGGTGTGGCACCCCAGGCTTCTGTACAAAGCCAAGAGCCTCCTAACTCCACTGCTGTTCCAGCTCGTAAAGAGTTTCCTGGTTGGGCGCACATTCTGCGTGATGACCGATGGATGCAAGTCTTCCGTCAAAATAATTGAAGTTGGCGTTCCCCAAGGCAGAATCTTCGGCCCCACCTTATACTCCATCTTCACTGCGGATATGCCTACCTGCACAGCAATCACTGGAGTAGATGAGGGAGATGTGCTACTCGCGACATATGCCGACTGCGGTACTCACAAAAAGCAGCTGCATTATCCAGGCCACAAGTGCACTTCAGCAGTACTTGAACGCATTCCAGGAATGGGCTGAGAAGTGGAACTTGTGCATCAATGCCGACAAATATCCAAATGTGACATTCACAAATAGGAAACGCGACTGCCCTGATGTCTCACTTAACGGAAGAGTGACAAATTACAAGCCGACATATAAATACCTTGATGTAATCCTGGATAGAAGACTAACCTTCGGCAGACATGTCACGTCGCTGCAACAATCATTTAGGACTAAGGTTACAAAAATGTCTTGGTTGATTGCACCACGAAACAAGCTGTCTCTTGAAAATAAAGTCCGAATTTTCAAGTGTATATTAGCTGCTGGCCTCTTCTATGCCATCCAGGCCAAACGCACTTGAACAAACGAACTTGACGAACTTGAACAAAGCAAAAACGCTGAGGAAGATCACAGGGGCTCCTTAGTACATTAGAACCAGGAATATAGAACGCGATCTCAAGGTGCCTAAAATTGGAGATAGAATCCAGGATGTTGCCAACAAATACAATGAGAGGCTGGAATCTAATCCAAGCAGCCTAGCTAGGCGACTAGACATCGCAGCCCTAAGAACTGCTAGCCCCCGAACTAGAACGAGACGAAGACTCAAACGCCACCACCCTAAAGACCTGCTGGACCGGGTCTTTGCTTAAATTCTCACAAATATTTCACACCCTACAAAACTTACCTCTCCTTAACTCTGTATATAACCTATGTAACTTCTATAGCTGTAAATAATCATTTGAACCAAATTCTGAATAGATTATGTTGCCTAGAAGATAGCAGGACACTAATCGCCTATAAATATTTCGTTAAATAAAAAAGACAAAAAAAAAAGAAAAATATATTATGAATTCCTATAAAAACCCAATATCTCAAAATTTGTCGGTTCTTTGGCAATTATTTTAAAACTATGGGAAACTATCATCTTTTAACAGATTCAGGAGTTATAATTTTTACAATGAAAAAAAAAGAAGGGGCCCCACTGTGGTGGTGGTGCTCCGTCGACAGCTCCTCCTCACTCAAACTCAAAAGTATGTCCGGAATCGTACAATACTCGTACAGATGTACAAATAAGATATATCGTATGTAGACTAGTACAACAGACTCTGTTGTTTGTTGTGCTGCTGCGAGTGTGTTTTCTAGACAAATAAACGTAGTATTAAATTGTACGATAGATATGTATATACATACTATGTACGTATGTACATACGTACATACCGCTTGTTTCTTGGGTGTTTGTATAATTTTCACATTTTTACGCGATTTCAATTCAGCTTTGTTTGTTTGAATTTTGCGTTATAGTTGCTTTTTTCTGGTTGTTTTTGTTGGTCTTATTATTATTATTATTATTATTTGCCAGCAGAATTGTACATCATACTCTACATATGTGTTGTCCCTCGGTGAGCGTATCCGTGTGTGTGTACAGAATTTAATTATTAAACAAGTTTTAAATGTTTTTATCACATTTTTTTATGTTTTTTTTTTTTTTTTTTCATGATAGGTAAATATGGATTTTTTTTTTATTCTTTGCTTTTTGTTACGTGCATTAAAATTTTGCTTATTGGTTTGCTGCTTTTTTTCTACCCCTCCATCTCTATCGATCTATCTCTCTATCTCTCTCTCTCTCTCTCTCTCTCTCTCTCTCGGACACTCATTCTTATTTAAACTTAAAACACCACCCATCCATTTATAACCCACCCACACATTTCTCACATGAAATAATCGAAATGTTCAAAGTTAATTCCAATCCGAATGCCAATTGGCATATGCACGACGACATTAGGGTGTTTCAATAAGAGTCTTCATAATAAAGAAGTAAACAATTTAACTTTAATTATTGTTGTTTATCTATCTATATATATAAAAATGGAAGTATGTATATATGTATATTCCCTATATACTCCGAAACCGCTCAGCCGATTTTGATCAAACTTTGTGGCAATATTCAAAATAGTCCCTTGGGTGATTCTGTTTATTCTGGCGATTGGATAAACAGAACATTTTTTTTTTTAGATTTTTCTAATGACGATAGAGTACAGCAACAACATTTGTTTCATTTGTTTGACGGTCACTTTTTCTTTTTTGTCAGTGTTTGATTCGTACATAAATAAAATTGTAAGCGATCGATCGACTTATTATATCGCTTATAATTTTCATTTGTTTTTCAATTCATTCGAATTCAAAAAAATCCCACCAAAAAAAGCATCCATTGGTAAAAAAAAAACACAAAATCAAAAAAGATGAGCGAAAAAAGAGCAGCTGAAAATGCCGATGAACACGAATCACGTTTGCAAAATCTTCGCGAATGGGCATCCACATCTAGAGCCATAGAAACGGAACAAGAACAGGAGTCGCGACTTCAGCAAATGCGCGAAAGGGCATCCACATTGAATATACATATTAATGGGTTCGAGTAGAGCATGGAAAGGGGGCAGGGAGAAAATGGCGTCAAAGAATGGTAGATAGGGAGAAGAAGTGGTATGAGACGTGGTGGTAGGGGAAGCGGTGGTGGGGAAAGGGGCATGGTGGTAGGAGAGGCAGAGGGAATGGCAGCAACGCGCTGCGTACCATTTAAGATAGAGGGATGAAATGTTGTATACGTGTTAATTGGATCGAAGGGAGCAGTGGAAAAGGGGTGGAAAAGTAAGGAGAGGTAGGAAAAAGAATTCGCAATAAAGCCATTGTTTCGCGCTCTATGTATGCCGTAGCATCGTCTTGCTGAAACCAAATGACGCCGACATCAATGGCATCAATTTCAAGCAACAAAAAGTTCGTTATCATGGTGTGATAGCGCTCGCCGTTGACGGTTATGTTCTGTCCAGCCAATTTTTTAAAGAAATACGGACCGATAATTTCGTCAGCCCATAAACCACACCAAACAGTGCATTTTTGTGGATGTAACGGTGGTTCCAGAGGCCTAGATGGTGCGCACGGCGTAGAATCGTTAGATCATGATCTTCAGTCACATTCTTCGCTACAGCCACAAAATCTCCTCACTACGGCTGAGACTCCAACAATTTGCAGATGGTATAGGCAATAGTGTGCTCGGACGGTCGATGATGTACAACATATGTTCTCGAAATTCGATTCGTGCACTTCGAAGAGCACGAAAAACATTTTGCACAGAATGCTGAATTTCTTAAAACAGCTGAATAATTTAGAGATATTGTTGCGGTATGACTCTTTCAAACAACACTGAATAAAAATTAGATGACAGTATGACAACAGTCACGCGTTATCTGTGAAAAAAAAATGAAAAAAGAAAAATAAACTAAATACAAGCTTCTAAAAACGTGATGAGCAGAGAAAGGAATACATAGATAGAAAACATCAGGCATAGCAACAAACAAAAACAGCAAACATCTGCGAGTGACGTTTGCATAATTCCCTTTGTCTTCTATATCTTTATTTGCGTAGAAGGGACAATCCACAGGGCGTAGCATGTGCTTTTCGTTTCATATCACAACAACAAGGATTTTAAGATATTGTGAAATTGATAATATCATGAAATTTGTCGTATAAACACAAGATATTTGAATGTAAACAACAACTATTTTTCGTATAGAAAACCGTGATTGGCATATTCATTTGTTTGTATGTAAAAGAAAAGAAGCGATCACCTTAAAAGACTTTAGTAAAAATAATTAAAATATTGTTATGAGGTAAACACGCTACAGTTCGTTCATACAAATCTATAATTAAATAGCGAAACTTTTAGTTAGTTGAGTGTAAATATGCATTGAGATCTCCAATGCTACTTTAATGCGTTGCAAAATTATAAAGACATACTTATTTATAATACGAAATATTTATGTACATATATAAAACTGCTTAGCTAATAATCTGACTTTGATTTCTACTCGTAGATACTCATACTAAAATAAATTCAATATTAAAATACACATAGGTAGGTATCTACTCATACTAGATTATACAGTTTTGAACCTAAATACGAAATTCATATTCATAAGCACGAATTTGTTGTACAATCAGTCAGTCAATTGTTAAATAAGTAACTAAAAAACAAATAAAAGCGGAGCGCGACTTGTTGCGACAATGCGATCCGATGCGATGGTGTCATTGGGGGCGTTCAGTGTGGGTGTTTCTGGGGCTGATGATGTTGTTGAGATTATTGACAGTTAACAGTGTCGCTGTCAATTTGTATTGAAAAGATTTTATAACACTTACACCCACCCACAGAGAGACACCTGCTTGAGAGGGAGTAAGATAGAGCGAGCGAGCGGGCGAGCGGTTGAGCAAATAACTGTAAATGCAAGTGTTTGAAAATTAAACACAAAGAGAAAGACAGATGAAGGCATAAATATTCAACTATGTTTTATTTGTTGTGCAATTAAATTCTAAGTTCTATTTCTATTTTTCTTTATTGTTTTATTTATTTGAATGTTTTTTTTTTTTATTATTATTATTTAATTTTGCTAGCCGCTACATTTTATTTTATATACATATGTATGAATATTTTTTACGTATTTTGTATTGTGTGTAAATTGCAAAAACTCAATAGTTTAGCTATTTCATTGCAAAATATCTCATTAATCAAATGTCAGCGTGAGCGTGAGTGAGTGTGTGTCAAATGTGTGTGTGTGTGTGTGTGTGTGTGTGTGTGCGGGTGAGCAACACATGAATGAAATAATCTCTATTAGTTGTCTGCAAACTTTTGTGTTCAAGCTTTATTTTTGGCTAAAGCCTAAACGAATGTCACAGAACAGAAGAACCAACGACGACGTACATATGTAGTCGTCGTATGATATGACTTCTGTTTCCAAGACTCCTGAAAGTCAGAACGAAATTAGTAAGATTACACAAAAATCATGAAAGATATTTCGTCATATATGAAATTTGTATGAAAGTTTGATTTAAGCCTTAACAAACTTTGTTATACATATGTAGAACATTCAATGGGGTGGGTCCTACTTTTAAAGCCTACAATTTAAATTAATGTTGTGTGCTTTATTTGACAATTTGCAGTATTTACTTTTTAAACAGTGTTGATGATTTATATTAGCTTTTATTTAAATCAGCATGTGTAATTAAAAAATTTTGGTCAAAACTTGACACTCAATTACGATCCACTTTAACTTATGCGATTCAGTTGAAATTTAATTTGCACGCGTGAATGGCAATATTATGTAACATTTATTAGTTAAATGGTGAAGCCGATAAGGCTAAAACAAAAAAACTGCTTACCTTTGCCTTAATACCCTTTACGTGAAGTTTCAAAATGTATAGCTGATTTAGGCTTTTTATACCATTCACAAGTAGTGTCAAATAGTATTAACAGTTTTTCTGAAAGTTTGCATCGCATTAAAGAAGGCATCGTCCCCCATAAAGCATATATTCTAGATCAGCTCGACGAGCCATGTCCGTCTGTCTGTCTGTCTCGATGTTGTTGCGCATTTTTTGAGCACCAATTTGTATGCTATGCAGTTGAAAATTGACACATACACTTCTTCTTATTGCAATTTAATAAAGTATGAATATTGACCCGCCACGCCCATTTTTTGAGGTAGCCCCCATACAAACCCACCGCCAACTTTTGACTTTTTTGTAAAAAAAACTATTTTATTTTAGTCAATATTAACTTAGTAATTGATATGGTAGCTTCTAGTGGACGGGACGCTTCACTTATATATTAATGAGTGGGACCCGCCCACTTTTTGGGGTAGCACCCATACAAACCTACTGTCCACCTTTGTGTTTTTGTAGGAAAAACTTCTTTATAAAAGTCAATATTAGTTTGAAATGCGATGTGGTGCCTTTTTATTGACAGTCGTTTAACATATATAAACTAATGGGCGTTTCCGCCTACTTTTTGAAGTGGCCTCCATACAAACCCACCGCCAACTTTTGTGTTTTTTATAAATCAATATTTATTTAAATCAATATTAGCTTGAAATTCGATTTTGTGGATTTTATTGGGCAACCGCTGCATATTCACATACAAATGGGCGCGACCCGCCAACTTTTTGAGGTGGTCACAAACAAACCCATATCTCACATTATGCATTTGTATGAAAAACGTCAATATCAACTTGAAATTCGATATTGTGGCATCTTATAGTACATATATGGTCACTTCAAACACATCTACTAGTAGCCGTGTACCGTCCACTTTTTGGGGTGACCCTTATTTATACCTACGCCACATCCCCCACCCACCCTGTGAATTGTATTAGAGCTTCGGTTCAACCGAAGTTAACGTTTTTTCTTGTTTCATTTACGACTTGACAGTTTGAAAATGTAATAAAAACCAATGGTTTGAAATTTTTTTCAAAATTTTAATCGTCTTCGAAAGCAAAGAGTCTGCAATTAATAATAAAATGTGACATCCTTCAAATGGCCGATTACGATTCCATAGAAATACAGCCATACGGGTTAATCACGCCTTCAATCAAAAATTCGCAGCAAACATTGCTTTTTTACGAATGTAAGGGAGTCTCCAATATCTACTGCGGCTTCTCCTCGGCTTAGATATGACAATTTTACTTACGTGCTTGGGCGTAGTAAGTCTGATTTGCCAAACTTTTATGAAAATATACCATCAGCTTTTCCCAACACTTCCCAAAATCAAAAAAAAAACTTTATTTGAGCACGAATTGTTCCAAATTGATTATTGTGAATGATTTTGTTGGGTATGAAATTATTAGAAATAATAGATTATTACATTAAAAATTGAAACGATTGAACTCACGTCCTCTGGAACTTAACACAACACGCTAGACGCATTGAGCTATCGAGCTCTCTATTATTAACGAATCTTAATTTCATTATTAACTATATTGCCCTTGGTTATTAAAAGTCTTCATACCAAACTTTGAAACAAATATTTCAATTAAATTCGCCATTTATTGAAAGTTTTGAATCAGACCTTGTACATCATGCATTCCGTTTGCTGCACATTTTTCACTTAGTCTTCTAGTGGGCGAGTGTAAGCCAAACAGAATCACACATTTTTTTAGGCCTGAAATCTTCTAGCATAGCTTTTAAATTATTCAGACCGTATGCAAAATGAAATGCATTATTGATGATGTGCTTGCACTGCTAGAAAATGAAAAATGCTTGCAACAACAATAATGACAGATAGAATGGAATCTGTTTGCATTTTCAACTAACCAAAGACATAAATTTGAACGAATTCTGTTTAATTTTTCATATGTTTGCAGCAAACTTCGACTTTGCTGAAATTATTGAAAAAAAATTTTATATTTAAATTATTATGCGAAATCGTTAAAAACGTGGAAATATTTTCGGTCGTTAAGCAGAATACACTCATCTTACAAGAAATGCGGCAGCAGAAAATAGTATAAAGATTACGAAATATACCGTGCACCGCGGTGCACCCTTACTAATGTAGACTCCGACCCAGACAGAAATGAAAAATATGGAAAATACCAGAGGTTTCATGGGTTGCAATCAATTATCATATTCTTAACAGTCACACTTGACATATGAGAAGGTAGAGGCATTCTTCGAACGGAAATGGAAGAATACAAATTTGTCCAAAAAAACATCTTAATAAAGTACTTCTTACAAGCTAACCATTGAAAGACAAAGATCATTCGTAAATCCTTCATACAAAACGTGAAAAATATTATCAGTTTGTATGAAAAGAAGCCATCAGAAACCGCACAAATTATGTACACACTTGATCAGCTGTCTAAATGAGAGTATGACTAATTTTTCTATTATTTATGTCAATGGTGGATCCTGGGGGAGGTAACACCACCAACCCCCTCCCCCCAACAACAGCATTTTTGTGCGTGCTACACAGTGATGTTTGTCTAACAGTTTGTGACGTTTTAAATCAGCGGTGAGCTCTCCTTAACTCACGAGTAAAAAGTGATAGACGATGCGCTCTCGCGAGTTGTATGTGCGAGAAAGAAAGAGAGACAAAAACCCGCCACATTGATGATAATACCGTTCATCGGTACCATTGAAGAAAACGTCCATGATTGACCGTGTTTGGCAATCGTACTCCTTTGTCTGTGTGTGCTTTTGTCTCAGTTTTTCGTGGGAGGGATGGTGTACGTAACCAACCCCTAGCCCCAATATCCCCAAACAGCATTTTTGTTTAGTACAAATAGTCGGAAAAAGAAACTAACATAGCATATAAAATTTTGTTTTGTCGTTTTTTTTTTTTTTTTTTTTTTTTTTTGTAGTAGAGTAGATAAATACATGTACCTTCTGATCGAAAAGTACCAGAAAATTATGAATAAAACAAAAGTAATTTCCATTAGATCAAAAATGCACAGAATCCAACACATCTTTCAATCTTCGCAATACTATACATGGGCCGATTTTTTAAGTAAATTTCAAAGCCACTCGCGAATTTTGTATTTTAGTAACTTGAGTAGTAGTAGCAGAAAAATGCCCAGAAGGCCAAGGGTATACAAATGATTGTAACAGGCAGAAGGAGGCGTGACAGGTCCCATAAAGTATATACATAATATATTCGTGTTCAGCATCAACATCTGAATCAATCTAGCCATGTACGTCCGTCCGTCCCTCTGTATGTTTGAACAACGAGATCGCGGAGACTATAAAAGGTAGAGCCTTCAAGCTTGAACTTTTAGAATCTCCTCAACTGTATGCAGAACAAGTGTATGTAAAATTTTGGTTACAACGCCCACATGAGAAAAGTTTTTTGTTTTTCACAAAATCGCAAGCGTGACTCGTTTTAATGAGAAATTCCGGTTATTCTTTGATCAGATGGTATACTATATGTACGTATGCTCCATTGACTTCTTTGTCTATTTCAATTAGCTTGCCATGCCTGCCTACCAGTATGAAAAATAGCCCCTATACATATATTTTCCCATAGATTATTTTTACTTTTATTTCAAAAAAATACCTACCAATGATATGCAGCAGCAGCAGAGCTATTCAAGCTATTCAAGGCTATGCACAGTGTACTCATATTTTTAATCTGCGAATTCATCGAAGTAGATGAAGCGCGTGCAATGTTTGCATTTTTCTTCTGTTTTATTTTTATTAATTTTATTGTTCTTTTTTTTTCAAAAATATTAGTGCAATTAAATACGAAATGCATATCATAAACAATTTATATGAGCTGCAGCAAATAATTTTTATAATTAATTTTTGTTTTTTGCATTTTTCTAGGGGAACCAACTGAAACGAAAGCAGCCACCAGCAAGCAACGGCAGCAGCAGTAGTCAACGAGCAGTCGAATCGAAAGGATTAGATTGCTGTCCATCTATAAGGCACGAAAGAAAAAGTAACTGAAGGACGGCGGAACTGCAATCCGTGACGTGGTGTGGATTGGAGTGGAGTGGAGTGAGGGCAACATCATAAAGAAGTTTATATCGATCGATTGATCAATCGATCGGAAAACGATCGAGATCGTTACCAAAATGTCTTCACCAATAGCACAGAGTCAAGGCAATAATAATCAGCAAATATCACAGCAGCAAAATCAAAAGCCAGCGGCCGTCAATAATACTACGGGTACGAGTACGACGGGTACAAACGACAAGACGGCGGCATCCGCAGCAGCAACGGCAGCAGGAGCGACGACAGCAACAGGTGGTGGCGGTGGCGGTAGCGGAACGACAGCAACTAATACCGGCACGGGGAATGCATCAAACGCTGGCAGTGGTACACAACAGAGTCCCACAAAACGCAGCACAATCTCAACAAAAGAACGTGTCATCGATAGCGTACCATTTCCTCCCAGCCGTAAGTTAACATGTAGCGATGTCTTCGATGCGCGTACGGCCAAACCACAACACGATGTACTTAAACAACATTTTATACTCGAGGGACGTATCGAGGAATCAGCAGCGTTGCGTATCATACAAGAGGGTGCGACGATATTGCGTCAGGAGAAAACCATGATAGATATTGAAGCACCGGTTACCGTTTGCGGTGATATACACGGTCAGTTTTACGATCTTATGAAACTATTCGAAATTGGCGGTTCGCCGGCAACCACAAAATATCTCTTCCTTGGCGATTATGTTGATCGAGGCTATTTTAGCATTGAATGTGTACTCTATTTGTGGTCACTGAAGATCACCTATCCGACAACGTTATTCTTGCTGCGCGGCAATCATGAGTGCCGACATTTAACCGAATATTTTACCTTTAAGCAAGAGTGTAAAATCAAATACTCGGAACGTGTTTACGATGCGTGCATGGATGCATTTGATTGTCTGCCGCTGGCGGCGCTCATGAATCAACAGTTCCTGTGCGTACACGGTGGCCTATCGCCAGAGATACACGAACTGGAGGATATACGACGTCTGGATCGTTTCAAAGAGCCGCCTGCATTCGGACCAATGTGCGATCTGTTGTGGTCCGATCCGCTTGAAGATTTTGGCAATGAGAAGAATTCAGATTTCTATACGCATAATTCGGTGCGCGGTTGCTCGTATTTCTATAGCTATGCAGCCTGTTGTGATTTTCTGCAAAATAATAATCTATTGTCGATCATAAGAGCGCACGAGGCGCAGGACGCCGGCTATCGTATGTATCGTAAGAGTCAGACCACCGGTTTCCCATCGTTGATAACGATCTTTTCGGCGCCCAATTATCTGGATGTGTATAACAACAAGGCAGCGGTGCTCAAATATGAAAATAACGTAATGAATATACGTCAATTCAATTGTTCACCGCATCCGTATTGGCTTCCGAACTTCATGGATGTGTTCACGTGGTCGTTGCCCTTTGTTGGTGAAAAGGTTACCGAAATGTTGGTCAATGTCTTGAATATCTGCTCCGATGATGAACTGATGACCGAGGAGAGCGAAGAGCCATTATCGGATGATGAGGCAGCACTACGTAAAGAGGTTATACGCAATAAAATACGTGCCATTGGCAAGATGGCTCGTGTCTTCTCTGTTTTACGTGAAGAATCCGAATCGGTTCTGCAGCTGAAGGGTCTAACGCCAACGGGTGCATTACCGTCAGGTGCTCTATCCGGCGGTAAACAATCGCTTAAGAATGCCATGGCCGGTTTCTCGCCAAATCATAAAATAACATCATTTGCCGAGGCCAAGGGTCTCGATGCGGTTAATGAGCGTATGCCGCCGCGACGTGATGCAACGCCATCACCAGCTGAGGAGGGTCAGAAGACATTGTCACAGCAAGCAGCAGCAGCGGCCAATGCAAGTGCGAATTCAATCAATGGATAATTTTAAGTACAAAAAAAAAAAAACCAAACAAAAAAAAATAAGAACAAATTTAAAATGATATATAATAAATATGTTAAACAACAACAACAACAAGAAGAAGAAGAAAAAAGAAACCAATATATGCCGACAGACAGACATACAGACAGACAGATACACTATAAAAAGATAAAGATACTATAAAAAGATAAAGCATCATTACGTGAAATACATAACGTTAACCGCAACAACAACAACAACAACAACAAAACTTACGCAGTTCAGCCGCATAACATAACAGAATACATAACAGAACATAACATAACAGAATATAACATAAAATAACGCATACGTTTAACAGAGAGTTACAACTGGCATTATTACGTTTTATTTTTGCGTTAATCATACGTTATACGTATGCTGCATGCATTACTACGTTTATACAGCAACTACGTTTATACTACATAACAAAAAAACAAATAATGAGAAGAAAAATATTACAAAATATATCAAAATTTTAATGGAATGCATGGAATTTAAATAATACCAAAAGAAAAGAATTAAATGAAATGTCATAAAACAAAACAAAAATATAAAGCAAATTTTGCAGTACGCTGAACAAATTAATTTTATAAATATAAGTATATAAAAATGCATGAAACAGCAAATTTTTTAAGCGTTATTAATTTCATTTTAATTCTCTACACACCGCTCTCTGCTTAACGTCGCTAAAACGTTTGTCAACACTTTCGTCTTCAATTAAAAACACACACGTACAAGCTAAAATATGGGGGGGGGCATGCAAAAATAATGCCATCAACGCCCACTTCCTACTTACCTCTCTCTGTGCTCCTATGTCTGCAACAATTCATTTTTTTTTTCTGTTTTTCGGCGATTTGTCATATTCGAGTATAAAAATTAAAAAAAAAAACATTTTTTTAAACAAAAGCTGCTAAAAAGCTAAAGAAAAAAAACTCGACTTGTACTATTTAAAAAAAAAAGAAAAGAACCTAAAACAAAAACAAAAAAAAAAAAATACCTAAAAAACAAAAAAAAAACTTTCGTTGTGTGACGACTTATGGCGTTTAAAGAAATTAAACAAAATAAAAAAAAAAAAAATAGCATAAAATTTGAAATCGACTGAAAACTATGCAAAAGAAAAAACATGAAATTCTAATAAATTCTACAAATACTATAAGCGCAGGAAAAATAGTTGTAAATCCTTGAAGCAAACGAATTTTAACGTATAGCACAACATCAAGTACACAGGCGTTTCTTTTTGGGCAAATGTGTAGTAGCAGCAATAAAAAGAAAAAAAAAAATTTTAAAAAAAAATATTAAAAAAAAAACTATCTGAAGTAACAACAACAAATCTATCTCGTATCTAACTACTTACTATCGGTCTCCGTCTTCGTCGCCGCCGCCGCCAGTCTACCCAACAATATGTCGTCACACACACACTCATCTGGTGATTGTGTATGTGGTCTTTATACGTGCCATCTATGTATGTTATAGTCATTATTAGCCTGAATAAAACTAGTAGCTACAATGCAAACTACACAGATACAATGCCTGAAAGAGAGTTTATACTAGCATAACTTTTGCATAATATATAGCGAAACTGTAGTATACTTTTAGGCATTGTATATGCATATATTGCATAGCAACTTCTTGTTTTTTTTTCTTTGTTTGTTTTTTATAAATACTTAATAGTAGTAACTTAGTTTATTTATTTATTTTTTTTTTTTTTTATTCTTATTTTATATAAACACTCAATAAAATATTAGTTTTCTTATTATTGTAACTTAAACATTTACTGCTAATTTACTGTTATTTTTGAATTTTTAACAGCGCAGTTTAAAAAGCATTTAAAAAAATGTTAAAATTTTTGCAGCAGCAACTCAGAAAACGCTTTCGCCTCAAAATCATACATGACATTTTGATGCATAACATTTGAAGATTTTAAGGGGCGAAAGAAATAGGTTTTTCTCGATATGCAATAAGAAAGAATCCCCCGCCCGCACCCGTTCTAGATTTCGATCCGTATTAAGTATATGAACGAACGGAATCGATTTCATTAAAATGATCCGTTTGCGCACTTTTAAAAATACTTTGCATCTAAGTGCAGAAAAGTCAAATTGCTACTATGAAGTGACGAAACGGTGCATTTTATAGCGCTATAATAGCTTCTTTTTTTTTTTTTGCATGTGAGACACTTGTTTCGAACTTTGCAATTTTTGTTTTATCATCAAATCTTTTCAACGTCTTGTTTGTTTTCATTTCAGTTTAATACTATACTATTACAAAACAAAATTATATACACGGTATGATCTAAAAATAACCGAACTTCTTAGTTATAAACTAAAAGAAGCATGGTATTTATTATATTGTAAAGCTAACATTTATACAAAATACGATCCATTTAACTCGAATAATGGAGGAGGGTGGTCGATGAGACAAATCTGTTTTTCAGTCATCAAAAATTCATAGAATTTTTTGGTCTAGTGAGGTGTGGTTGGTGGATCATCATGGATGCTTCATTTTTATACCATTCACATATAGTGTGAAAGGGTATTATCAGTTTGTCGGAAAGTTTGTAACGCATTGAAGGAGGCATTGTAGACCCCATAAAGTATATATATTCTTGATCAGCTCGACAAGACGAGTCGATCTAGCCATGTCCGTCTGTCTGTCTGTATGTTGCACATTTTTTGGGCACCAATTATTACGCTATCCAGTTGAAAATTTACACATACACTTCTAATTATTGCAGTTTAATAGAGTGTCAAGATTGACCCGCCACGCCCACTTTTTGAGGTAGCCCCCATACAAACCCACCGCCCACTTTTGACTTTTTGTATGAAAAACTTTTTTATTGTAGTTAATATCAACTTAATAATTGATATGGTAGCTTTTAGTAGATAGATGGTTCACATACATCTACTAGTGGGCGTATACCGCCCACTTTTTGGGGTAGCCCCTATTTAAGCCCCCACTTTTATGTTTTTCAACACTATTTAAAATTTCGTGTGAATGGTATTAATTCTTCAGCCAGCATTCTTACAGAGTGAAATTTGCAACAATAGCGATTATTATTTCACTTACTTTTTCCACTAACTCAGCACGATTAGATAGTTCGGCTCGTCCAGGTCTTGGTTCATCATTTAAATCATCACGAACATTTTTTAAATCGTGTAAACCACGCGTAAGCTTGAGTACGACTCATACAATTATCATCATAAAGTTTTATAATATTGAGTAGTGCTTTTCACGACATCACAATTATAATAAATCAATTTCGAGTAGCCCTGGAGAATTTTTGAAGAGGTGAACAGTCCAATTGCAAAAACGTAAACACAATAAAATTATAAATTAGCAGAAAAAAAAAATGGATGAGAGTGAGCGCCGCCGCTGTAGAAAAATACGAGCAAATCTATAATAATTAGAATCGTGACATTGAAAACTAGCATAACGCCTGAAAAATATGAGCGGTAAAGTTATAGGCAAGTCATGAAAACGGCGCTTAGCAAATAATTCACTGAGTTTAGAACAAAATTTTAAATTTACAAAAGCTGCCGTTATTAAAACGTGTGTCATTTTGTAGCCTGTCAAGCGATTAACATGAACTTAGCTGCTTTCGTAAGAAGAAAAATGTACCTTTCTAATACCACTGCCAACATTTAATAGATGGCGCTACGTGTTCTATGCTTTTAATTAAAAGTTCGGCCATTTTTAGATCAAACCTTGTACTTATATTATTAGTTCTTTTTATAAAATTTTTTTTTAACTTGATTATTTTAAAAACCAATTTTAGTTTTAAATTTATGATAATTACATTTACATATTTATTTTTTTTGTTGTAAAATTTATTAATTTGTAGAAAAATCTATTCTAATTGTATTTATTGTAACTAATTGTGTATTTGTGTAAAATTGTTACTTCAAATATGTACATTTATATTTCTTGTTATTACTTAATTTTTCTTATATAATGTATATAGAAGTATACATTTTTATACCTAATATTGTTTACCCTGTTTGATTTTTTTTATTATTATCTTTAAGAATTACAAAAAAAAAAAAAAAATTTATTAAAAAAATTTTAATAAATTTATTAATTAAAAAAAAAAAAACAAAAAAACATACATTTAATTATTATTAATGAAAATAAGAAACAACTTATATAAAAAATATGTGAATTTACTGTTAAGATTAATTAAAACAAAATGAAATGGTTAAAAACACAAACAAAACAAATCAGTAAACAAAAATTTAAAAAATTAAAAGAAAAAAAAAACACTTAATAAAATAGTAAATTAAGCGAAAAAGCAACAACAACATGAAATTTTTCGAGAAAACTACAAATAAACACAAACAAACAAAATACAACAACAAAAACAAGCAAACTTATAGCAATTTCAAGTACTTTAAAAATTAAAATAATAAAAAAGTGGAGAGTATAAACTAAAAAATTAATAAATTATATTGAATACATACACATACATGCATAAAAATATGAAGATATTTAAAAAGAAATGTAATTAAAAAAATAAAAGCTGCTTTAACACACATACAGACAGACAGACAGACAGACAGACAGACAGACAGTTAGACAGCCCGATAGACAGACAGAGAAACACATAAACACGCTAAGCAGCCAAAAAGTATGCAACAATTTAAAACACTTTTCCGTATAAGCAAACCGCATACCGTAAAGTTCATAGTTCAACTTCTCTTTTAGACAACATTTATAAAACGTGTTTTTTTTTTTTTTTTTTTGTTTTTTTGAACTGTTATGCGTCCATTTTGAAATTGTATTGTGCTTGCAATATGATAGAGATACACTGTAAGAATTTTCAAGTGTTGTTGCGTTTATAAACAATTCTTTGCTGTTAGAGAAAACAGCAACCAGCAACACTAAATTAAATTTAATGCATACTCGTAGCAGTGCTTTTAGAGTTATCCATATCTGCATATGTACACTACCGGTCAAAAGTTTGGGTTCACCTCATAATTTTTCGAAAAATATTTACAAAACCAAGGTTTCACTCAACTATTGTTATTTATTAGCATCATGAATGACAAATTAATCATAACGTGAACAAAATATGTCGACTTTCGGAATTTTTTTTTTTTTTCAATTTATTTTTATTTGCAATCTGTCTTATAAACAATAAACAAATTTATTAACAATTAATATTGACTAGCAGCATGACTTGAGCTCTAGTGAGCCCAGTCCATATATATACATGTTTTTAACTATATAACTATCTGTTAATCTATATGGGAGGTCCAGGACGTGAAATCTTTTTAGTCGTCTTCGACAGTATGTGTTGTCTAATAGACCTAGTGCTAGAACGTTGGTCATGTTCATGTAGCCTATTTATGTATCTTTCTGCATTTGACTTTATTTCGTCTTTGATCAAGGGTACTTTGAGATCTTTGTGAATATCATAATTGGACATATACCACCTTTTATGGTTGTTTTAGAGTCATAGACTGTTATCGCTGCAGTATTTCTATGTTCGAATTGCTAGCTGTTCGCCACAGCTGCATCGCGTGAGTCCATACTGGCTTTAGAACAGGCTTGTAACACCGTATTTTGTTCTCAAGGCTTAGTTGGGAGCGTGGTCCTAACAGCCAGTACATTTTTCTGATCTTTGCCTTTAGCTGTGCTTGCTTTGCTTTTAAGTGCTGCCGCCAAGTGAGTCGCGTGTCCAGATGTACTCCCAGGTATTTCACCGCTTCGCTAACTGGATTGGAGGAACCATTTAGTGTAACTAGAGAACAGTTTCCTGGTCTCAGCGAGAATGTGACTTGCACTGACCACTATTCCACACTTTTTTAGCCATACTTTCGCAAATACTCGACATTATATTTTCATATTTTTGATTCTTCAAAATAGCTGCCTCACGCTCGTAATACACCAGCGCAGACTCTGGGCATCCTTTTGATTAGTTTATGCAAT